>CM014088.1:22334530-22758678 GCA_004119915.2 Collichthys lucidus
TGGAGTGCTGCCACTGTTTAGGAGAGAACGCCAGTATAAATAGCCATGTTTAATACTGTGAGTCAGTGTTTGTGACTCCGCTTTGGTCAAGGCACACTGCAGCATTCCAACAGGCCCTCGGCTGCTTTTAACATCGCCTGCGTCCCCTTTTCTCCAAAACATTAACTTTTCAGAAAAAAAAACAAGTGCTTTATTACCCTGTTGACACTGACACATTTGCCTCATTTTAAATTAATCAAGCACCACCAAAATAGCATTAATAAAACATAAATAAAATAAAAAAATAAAAAGAGGTGAGCCTCTGCAGGACACCAGCAGTAGCGGAATACTGAATAACCAAATAGGATACTGACAAGCTTAAAGAAGAAGAATACTACTGAACGATCCATATTGAGAATTTTCATTGCATTGTTAGGGTGTACAGAGATGTGGGGGAATTTGTGGGTATAATCCAAACATGGGCATGGGGGACATGTAACTACATCAACCCATTCATAGGATTTTTAAGTCTCAGAGAGAGCCTAACGAGAATGAAATATCAAAGATATCCCAATCTAATGATCTAATATTACATCCTAGTCAATGTTATCTTATTAGGAATCAGTAAGAATTGTATTTTAGACTAACCAATAAGGGACTAAGGAAAAATAACACCAGCACGAAAAAAGAATATGTCTTCGGTTAATTATTTAATTAATTAATTAGAATTAATAACAGGCTTTACAACCTGTCCAGTTTGATCTTTTTTCCGCCCTGTTTTCATACCCAGAGATTTATATACACACAACTATGCAAAAGATCAATACCAGTTACATCACTGGAGATCTAATATCGTATCTCCAGGATTCTTTTTGACAGAATGTGCAGAAACCCAGCAACGACTACAGTTCCAGCCTGTGTTATCAGAACAGTATTACTGATGTGTGCACACTTAGTTCAAGGGAAGTGACATCGTCAACATGGGGGTGGTTTTCAAAGGTTTTAGACACTGTCAGTCTTGCACTCTTCACAAAGCAGATTCTCCTCCTCATGCATCCTGACTTTGAAGATGTTTTTTTTTGTTTGTTTATTTTTTCACCTTTGCATCTGGTCAGAGCCGGACTTGATATCAGTTCTCTCTTGCCTCAGCTAGTCTTGACACTAAACCTATCATCTATTACATCATCAACTGTCTACTCTTCCTTTATTTTGATCCTTTGTTTCCCTTTTTCTACCTATTACACAGCTCTTATTGCACCTTCACTATACCTCCTTCTGTACCATGATTCCTCTGTTCAGTCAACCATCCAGCGCCCTACCTCCTTGGAGGGGACCCTGGATCCCTTCCTCCGTGACCACCAGCTTTCCACCATGGCAATGAGGCAGGAGAGCACCACGCCGGCTGCTAGGACGCAGAAAACTCCAGCAAAACTGTGGATGTCCAAGGCGTTGCCACGCTGTCGTGACTGTACTGAGCTGTAGAGATCACAGGGGCTGTCCCTGGGCCACCACTTGAGTTTCAGTATATCCATGTCACCGTTCTGCTGGAGCTCCAAGATTCTAGGATATAAGCAGGAGACACAGGCAAGTAAGCACAAAGCCATGTTAGCGTACATACCAGCTGAGTTATAATGTAGTTTAAAAGTCTTTGAACTTTGTTCAGGTTTCTAGCAAATGAAGACAGACATAAAAATTAAGCATACATGAAAAGGTAGAGAAATAAGTGAATGTGTAGAACACTGTTCAGAATTAGCGCTGTTACTTTATATGGGGATGATTTTAATGATTACAGAATCAAAATCCTTCAAAACAATCAGGAGAATGAAAGATATTTGCACAAGTCAATTGCAAAAAAATAAATATATAAATAAATAAAACTGACAACACTGCAGCTTTTACTGCAGTTGCTATAACCCATCTCTTCCATTTGAGGGCAGTGTTTGCCAGTTAAAATCCTTCCTGATCCCTGACAACCATACTGGGCTGTCAAACTCATTATGGCTAACATTAATATGTTTTGCTGCACAGCGCGAGTACACTGCCACAATGTCATTACGCAGCCTAGCTTTAGTCCACGATTGATGGCTTCAGAGAGGATACAGCTCAGAGGTTGATGGGGTCCCTCTGTTAGCCTTCAGCTTATTATTTAACTGGGTCGTTCGTTTTGGTTTGGGGAGAGGAGAGCTGCACTCACACAGACAGACAGGCGTACAGAGGCTCTGTTAGCATTCGGATGGATATTTAACAGGCGATCTGGCATGGAGGCGAGAGGGGCAATAGGAGAGGGAGACAAAACGGAAAAAGGCAATCTGGGAATGCGTGGGTGTGCATGTTTATACATATACCTCCCTCACAGGCACAAACATACAAATAGATGCAAATAATTCTCATAATTCCTCATGAACTAAGCCACCACACTGACTGACAACCAACAGGGTAGACACACACAAAAAGTCCCAAACTTGATTGTATCCATGCCAAGCAAACATGAACAGGATTCATAGACGTGTACAAAGAGACAGATGTTTGCAATTATCTGCAGAAGTTCCTGGGGGCAAACACCTTCTGCAATTTCAATGACAACATGCTGACATGAATGACAGTGCCCATCTTTCATATTCAGTTTTTTTTTTCCTTTCTCATTCGGAACACACAAAAACAGACCGAAATCAATCAAGAAATGCAAATGAGCCCCGCCGACTACGGTTTACATAATTAATTTCATCCACAATAGCCAGAAAAAATGTGGCTCATTTCAATGCTAATCAAATAAATAGGCCCAGCACGTCGCCGCATAACCACGTCACTCTCATTTAGGACACTATCGTGTCACTTCCTGGGCCCCTCTCAGCTGGTGGGACTGGGGAACTACATGGTGAAAAATTGATGGGGCAGGAAGAGAAGAGAAGAGAAAGAAGAGAAGAGAAGAGAAGAGAAGAGAAGAGAAAAGAGAGAAGAGAAGAGAAGAGAGACAGACAATAAGAGAACAAAAACTAATTCGAACAGCAAATCCACTGACAGTCATTCTGATAAGAGATCGTGTCCACCGACTGCTGGCTTGATTGTAGGATTGCTTGGCTCAGCTCAGCACAGATTAGAGGCAATGTTAGATCAGATTTTGTGTAGATGATATGTAATATTTACTCAAAACAAATGAAATCAAACAGATCTGCAGTAGTGTTCAGCAGGAGTGGTGTAGTGGCAGCACTGGCCTAGTTCTATGTCCTGGTTATTAGTCCATTGGCATGAAGGAGAGGTAGTCAGTGTTGAAATCCCTCATCGCACATCAATCCTGCACCTGTTCCTCTTTAGTAGTGCACTGGACCCTGCTCCATTTTCTTTTAAATATATTGGTACGTTTCCTTTGGACTGTTATATTGTACTGTATAATACAGAGAACACTGTTGCTTGAAAGTTGACCTTGTTAACATGTTAATTCTAAATGTAAACAACATCTTCACTAGATGTTCTCTTGCCCGTGACAGTATCACACTGTTCATGAAAGTTAACAAGCTTTTTTCTATTCCAATGAAATGATGCGGCTTTCATACAGTGATGACCTTTGTATCTCTCACTTTGACACACACACAAAGGCACTCACGACAACATGACAGCTTCGGAGGAAGACGGATTACATGCAGGCTAATGAGACGAAATAAGAGCAATCCAACCTATAAGAGACACCTCGCAATGTTTTGTCAAAGTATTTCATAATTTCTTTGCTGGAGTTCAGCCAACTTTCTCGTATGACTCGATGTCTTTTCATGTCTGTCGAAAGAAGAGGCATGCTTTATGTGCAGAGTTTTTACTTTTTATTCTTATCTGTGCTCATAAGTTGAGGGTGTTCTTTATGTGTCACAAATGTCGTGTCACGCAGGTTTTTGTGTGACACTTCAGGAGGGTAATAAGCACTGGCATTTACTTGTTTCATCTACTTTTTGTGAACACAATTACTATAGACAGTAAATGTCTGTGACCAAACTCGCAAAGACGCTCACTGTTGACATTTGAGGGAAAACAAATAAACAGCGGGAAAAGGTAATTAACATTTCTTGCCTAGCAGAGGGACCTGAATTTAATTGTCAAATATCCCATGGGACACCCCGTGATCTAGATGCATGTTGAGGTTACTGGCTGTATCTAAGTTGAAATCAATTTTCAATTAGATTTTCAAATATTAATTCAAAGACTCACTGAATGCCGACATTTCCCTGTCTCATTCCAGACAATCAAAAAGATGCCGAGCAAAACAAGAAAGAATAAATAAAAAAGGCTCACTCCCCAACTTGATCAAAGATCAAAACACAAAGACAAACATTTCAAAAAGAGACTTTCATCAGAGGAATTATTAGGATGGGACCGAGCTGTGGGTAACTTTGCGGGAGGACGGTGCAGAACAGATTTGAGATTCAGGACAGAGTGCCCTCTCTCTCTCCTCTCTATTACGACCCTGTCTGCCCATGGAGCTCATCATCCATCAGTCTGCACTAATTGGCCTATCAGAGTTATGCAAAAGCTCCTTCTCCGATAGGCCCTTGAATCAAACCCTAACTCTGATACGCACTCACGAGAAACACACATGCGCATACACACACAGCAGCTACATTTACCTGACAGAGAATACTGGCAGGAAAGATTTAAATACCAGACTATGCCTGAGTTTCGACAGATGGTGCTAACCAAAAGTGAAGAGGAAGGTGTTTGCAAGCTACACTACAGGGTCGTTTTCAAATGACAGCAATCCAGACGCATAAATGTGATATGAGCTTGCCTGAGTAATTCTATTTCTAAAGCTGTAATGTATCTTGAACAGATTTGAATTCAAAATGACTCCACTGATGTAAAATCACCAATAAAACTTAGAAGAGACCTGTGTTAACTCATGGCAGCTATGAGGCAAGGAATACTTTAGGAATACTAACCATGTGAGCAAAAACAAAACATTTATTTTAACACATAAAAGTGGATATCAGTGTTCTTTGCCTATCTCTATCTTATTGCTGACAGGCTAGATAAAAGGTTACTGTGAGCTGCCTGACAAAAACATGAGTTAAGTCAAAGGTTTCCTGCAGTACCCCATCTGTCTAGATCTCCAGTTTTTCTACTACTGCCTCACCAAAACATCATCAACACAAGGGCACCCAAATTTTACACACACATGGCAACACAGATACGAGTGAGAAGGCCCCAAAATACATTAGAATCCTGAAATGGTTTATTCGGAAAACAGTGACAAGCTGACAAAATGAGAGCCAGGAGTAGCTAATTAAAGGGCGTGTGTGCGTGTGTCACAATCTTTAAGACCTCATGAAAGATCCGCTGCGTTACACAGAGTTTTGATGGAGCTCATGAAAAAGCACAGGAGGAATATGACAACTAATTTATTTCCACACAAGCAGTGTGTTTTTCTTTTTGCACAGTTATCCCAAACTTTTCTTTGCTTTAATTCCAGTCTGAATATGTAGAATATTGAACTAAGGAAGTGTATACTTAGATGTGTCTTTTTTTAGTGTTTTAGTGTTTCTTGCTCAAGGCATCATCCGTCACATTCCTGCTGTCTGAGGTATCAGGAAACAGATCACTTTAATCACTAAAAATAGCATCTACTATAGATCAATGGAGTCTGATGATGTACAGTGCAATTATTAGTGTCATGTCCTCACTGTATTATTACACATATTAATGTGAGCTACGTGTTAACATCTAATTAAATGCGTCATTGTCAACTAAAATGTGTGACATAAGTGAAGGTTTCAATGTCAGCGTCAGCTACATGCATGAGGGGAGTGAAGTGCACGTGATAGGTGAAGAGTAATTACTGTGTAACTGTGTATTATTGTAAGGTTAGTATGTGCGGCTATAGTGCGTGCGTGCGTCTTCTTGTGTCCGCGGGACGGCGTATGAAACAGCTGGTGTGCCGCGAGATGCATTAACGCCGCGTGTGTGTAATGAGTTATCACCTTGCTTTAAGATCGTTGACTTTGACTGGGGAGATCTATAATGACTTTACCACTCCCACTGACTGTTAAAGCAAACGAGCAAGGGTTGTCTGTGTGGTGCAGGGCAACTGTTGTGTGCCTCTGTGTGTGTGCGTGCGCTCTGTCTCTGCCTCCCCGTTCTCTCCGCAGTGGCCGTTACTGCGTGGACTAGATGTTGCCATGGCAACTCTATGGCAGCAGCCTTGATGGTGGGATGATCGCATGTTATTAGCTGAGTCAAAATGGGGGGGTAAAAAAAAAAAGCACGCCACAGTAAGAAGAAGGATGAAGTGATTCACTAAGTCTCACATGAAAAACAGAGGTATAGCCGCACATATGCTAGAAATCATGATAGTTCATGTCATTGAAAGCCACGGGAGACATGGTCACGATCAAACGGTGTCCTTTCATTTGTCAACCCTCTCTGTCATGTGGACAAACACACAGCGCAAGTACATTTGAGTTTTAGACCTTCGGAATGAGGACAGCTTTTGGAAATTTTCAAAATTTGGTTTGGTCCTCACTTTTCCATACGGTTGTTATTACATTGCTATACATTGCTATACGTGGCTGTGTTTGTCCTTAGGCTTTGTGGGCATCGGCTCCTCGGTTCCTCCTTCTCTCACTGGTTATTGGCTGGTGAATCTGAGGACCTACAGCCAATCACAATCCAGCTCTATAAATGCTGAGGAGCTGTACCTACTTCTGCCTCTTTTTCTGCCTGTGTACACACAGAGTATTGTGTGGCTGGAGCTATTTTATCATCTGTTTATCAGCTGTTTTGGGTTGCTTAAAAGTAAAGTTAGTTAGACTTAGATTTGTAACTTTTCTTCCTGGGTAGTTAATTTAGTATTGATTTCATTTCTCATATCATTGTTGATATATTTGTGATTTTTGGCCTCATCTGGCAATGAATGATTTCAACTCTGAGCACACTGAATTTAAACTAGTTCATGTTACTCTCCTCTTCCCTGGATCAGCTTGTAACAGTTTATAAGTTAAGACTTCTTTTTTGTTGTTGTTTTTGTGATGAATAATAAAAATGAATTTAGGTTATGGTTCAGCTAAAGACCTCTGACATGTGTATAGAAGCACAAACATAGGAGCAGATGCACGGGCACACACATTCACACTTCTCATACGCAAGCTAAATTGCTGGTATCAGAGTTATCAGAAGGGAATAGCATATTAAACAGAGTGCAGCCTTTCGTGGCTTATCAAAGTTTTGTTTGGCTCTTTATGAGTCCTGATGTGTAATTCCCTCCAATCCGAAAAAATGCTTTATGTTTTAAAAGTAAAATGGGGACATATGTGCTTTTAGGAGTTCACTTGACTTCACTTGACAGGAACATTTATTTGTAACAGTTTTAATGAGCAGCCTCTAATGTTATAAATGATATCCCTACTGGAGTGAAAATGGGCTGTTATGAAATTTCCCACTGTGTTGCTGCACCACTACTGGAGTAGAGGGAGTGTCTGTCTAACTCAAATGGATGGTGGGTCTGTTCCAAACAGAGCATACAGACTACAAAATAAGCTTTGAAAGCCTGTTATCGCAGCACCTGGCAAAATGATTGTTGAGTCATTGGTATTGATCAACTCAGCTATCAACTTGCTCTAGATATATTATGGCTATTTTCAGCTATGGGGCAGTAAAAATCTCACTTATTGCCCCTTTAAATGCACCGTGACTCCATGTATTGTGTTGATTCTGCAGTCTTTCCCAGGCCCATCCATAAGCCTCCTATAAATGCAGGTTATGTCCCATGCTGCTCTTTCCCCAGTAGCAGGTTTTACTGCAGCTGTAGCCAGTTAAAATGCAGAGAGGTGCGGGTTAGATGATCAAGCATAATGTGAAACAGTTCAGTGAGTTTCAGAACTGGCTGGATAGAGCTCTTAAGTGTTTCTGTGAGAGGTGTTAAGGCGTTGTGCGTCATCACGGAGCACACTGCCGTCTGAGGAACAGCGGAATATGTCTGCAGCATCTGTAACAGACCGTGCTCTTTTATACGAATATTCTTCTCCTGTCACCTCTGTAGCACCACACACCTTTTTAAGTTGGAGACAGTGAAAAGTGGTAGTTGCGGAGAGGTGAGAGGTGGAGGGAGAACGTGAAGGCTGTCGGAGAAGAGCCGTGAGTGAGTCAGAGGGAATACGGGAGGATGGAAAATTGAGTGAGAAAATGTGGAGGGGGGGCAATAGAAATCTAGTCGTTTGCCCCGATGGATGGCTGACAACAAAATCACACAAAGTGGGAGAGGAGAGCGCAGGTGAGAAAGTAGAGGAGACAGGATAGGAGAAAAGAGCTGGGGGAGGAGTAAAGAGCGGAGAAAACATAAAGGATGAGATGAATGAACAGAAGAAGAACGTCAAACAAAATGAGAAGAGAGGGGGGTAGAGGAAGAGGGACGAGAGACAGGGGTGTTATGCTCAAATGAGTTTGTTGTATTGAGACAGCTTCTTAAATGAGAGGAACGCCGGACTGACAGCTCAGTTACAAGCTTAACACAAAGCTGGCAACATCAGCGGTCTCTGGCGGCCTTGCTGGTGTTAGCCTTGCTGGAAAACATGATGGAGAATAATGTTCATATTATAAAGTCAAAAAAGTATCTAAAAGTAGTTTCACTGTAGTTCAAGTACAGCGAGACAGACATTTTTCAAAGTGAAACCTCGTGTGGCTTCAGGTAATTTCAATTACCCGGGCAGGTGAGTGTGACATAGTGATTAGGGCGGCCAGACTTCAACTAAAGAGCTGAGCTCAAGCACCCATGTCAGCAACCAACCCACTAAAGTATCCTTAGATGCTGAATCACTGAAAGCTAAAGGTCTGCTGAACCTGATTTTGAACTGCCTGTAATCAATAAAGCATCAGAATATTATTATTACCTGTATTACCTGCCACAAGAAACAAAATACGCCACAAAGAGGCACAAGATCAACTACAAACCGACCTGTGCTGCAGTCACTTTGTTTATTTGTCCAAATCTGTTTATCACAGGGTATTGAAGAGAGCAGACAGACTCAGCAGCATCGACCCAGTCAGTGAAGTGCACCTGCTGCTGATTATTCTTTCCTTGTGTTTTAGGGGAGAAAAAAAAAGTCTGAAGCACACTGACCCACAGCCACACATCAATACACCTCAACCACAGCCTGCCGGAGTTGCACCATACGGAAGAAATATTATTCCAGCAGTGGTGGTGCATGTTTGAGTTAGCTTTTTTTGAGGGGGTTTATTTTGGTAACAAATATAAAAAAAGGATGGAATCACAGTCTTTCCAGTAAACTTCCCTGTCATAGACTAGGTGCATTCACTGCCTCATCATAGTGGCAGTTACAGTGTGTACAACCTGGTTGGATATTGAGGAAATTTGCTGAATTTCTAAAGCTAAGTGCACCCAGACACATTTGACGGATCAAAGAACATACCGTTGGACTGTCCCAGACATCCTGATAATTTCATACAGGCTGACTTTGTTGAAGATCTGCGACGCTGACGGAGGGTTTTGAGAGCTGGGATGGGCTATAATCAGCATATCATTTCCATGATGATGAATAGTTACAAATTAGCTCTTGAAATTCAATTAGGTCTATTGTACAAGAAGTGCAAACTACGAAAATGCACAAGCTGTGTGAACTTCAAAATTTGGACTTTTCAAACGAACCTCATTCTCGTCTGATGACAATTCATAATTGTCATCCCTCATGACGCTGACACCTGACATTCTTTGTAGTTACTGCCAAACTCAGTGCACGGACTACAATAGTTCAGTAAGACAAGAAACTAGATAGTCTAAATGGAAGTATGGGCCATATCCATATATGACAGGGAGGTTATCCCACCATGAAAAGCCTGGAAAGACATTCTCACTGTGAGGTGCTCAGTACTAATCACCGAGCCACCATCTTGCCCTTTCAATTAACAGTGTGTCACTATATTGAAGCTCAAGAAACAGGTCAGGGAGGGTCATTTACCCATGAGTCTTTGGTCCCTCAAGTAAAGTTTGTGAAGCTTAATAATTCCAATTAGCGTTCTCAGGGTTCAATGTCATACACTTTGTCAACAAAGTTTTCAATTAAGCATCATTAAGCCGCAGTGTGTGGGTGAACTGGAACAGATTATCAAGCTGAACTATAAACAACACACAGAAGTCAAACAGTCATTAACCATCATTAACACATTGAGAGAGAGAGAGAGAGAGAGAGAGAGAGAGAGAGAGAGAGAGAGAGAGAGAGAGAGAGAGAGACATCACCATCATTAATTGTGATTAATAAAGATTTAATGAATGCTCTAAGTGTGTGGGCTGAGATTTACTGTGATCGATCGGTAGAAGTGTGGCAGCTTTTGAGTGAGAGAGCTTAGACAAAGACAGAGAGAGAAGGAGAGCAATGTGAGATTACCACTTGACATGAAATCTTTTTTTTTGTCATCTCTTACAATGTCACTGTTGTAGAAACACTAATACATGCATATGAACGCACATGCATGCATGCACACACATACACCTACACAGACAATCTTGCTTTCTTTACTAACCACCCTTAGAAAAAAAACACATTGTTTTCCCCCATGCATACTGATTTCCATGGATTGGAAATTGAAGGCCTCATAGCCTCCAGCTTAACTTGAGCTCAATGTGTGAATGAGTGTTTGTGTGTGTGTGTGTGCGTATGATGGAGAGAAGGAGACAGCAAATCAAATGACTTGTTTGTTTTTTTTAGCTTTTGGCTTCTTCAGAAGGAGCCTTTATCAAGCCTTATTTTGATTATTGCGTGTAGCTTATAGTGTTATGGGACTACAAAAAGTCTTTAAAGTAAGGTGCAGTATTCTCAAAATAAATGAACGAATCAGTTATTGTAAATCAGAAATCTGAGAACTGATTCTAAATTGAATGAATGTGCAGGAATTGTTGAAAGTGTTACTTGGTGTTTGCAAGTAAGATAGAGAGATAGAAAGAAACCCTGAAACGTGCCAATGCTTAAATCAATATATTCATTGCTCAATGGGACCCCCAAAACCAGAACAGCAAGTGAACTAAAAGTCAGTTTTCACCCTCAGGATTTAAAACTTTTCTCGTGTTTTTTTTTTCCTGTTTGGCTGAGAAAATTTACTGCAGTAACATTCACAAAGATGTTACACAAACTGCGGGCTATCAAGCTCCACTCTACCTGATGTTTAGTGCTGCTTTGCTATTGGATAAACCTTAAAGTGATAGGCAGATATCTGAAATGACCAAATATTTTCATGATCAATAAATGGGTGATTATTGTACTGATATATAATCACACAAGATAATGAAAAAAGGTAATCGCCCAATAGGACTTCTTCAAAATCTTACTTTGTCTAACACAACAGTCCAGAACATCCTCATATTATACATGCTAGAATATAGTGTTTAGGATTTAGTGGTATCTACCAATGAGGTTACAGATTAGAACCTACTGAATACTACGGTGGCCGGGAACCCTCAATGCTGCAAATAAAAGAAACACTGCAAACAAAAAGAAACAGCGCTACAAATAAAAGAAACGCTGCAAACAAAAAGAAACAGCGCTACAAATAAAAGAAACACTGCAAACAAAAAGAAACAGCGCTACAAATAAAAGAAACACTGCAAACAAAAAGAAACAGCACTATAAATAAAAGAAACACTGCAAACAAAAAGAAACAGCGCTACAAATAAAAGAAACGCTGCAAACAAAAAGAAACAGCGCTGCAAATAAAAGAAAGAAACGCCGCTGTAAATAAAAAAGAAACGCCGCTGCAAATAAAAGAAACAGCGCTGCAAATAAAAGAAACTTCACAACGGAAGTGAATTACCGGATTTTTACCGGTGCACCTATAGTTTTTTATGTGAGCGAAGAAGAAGAAGAAGTACAGAAGCGTATTGCATTCACTTGAAAAAAATAAATTAGACACCTGATCTTGTAATTCCGAGATAAGGATATTGGCTACTGCACTTCGGTAAAGTTAGAAAGATATTGGCACTTCCGAGATCAATAACTCTCTCTTATTTGTAGCGCTGTTTCTTTTTGTTTGCAGCGTTTCTTTCATTTGCAGCATTGAGGGTTCCCGGCCACCGTAGAATACCCCTCACCTCACCTTCTTTTTAAGCGTGTAGGAGAACCTAAGGTGGCTGCAAACCCTGTGAAAAATGTGGAATGATGGCCTCTGTGGAAGAGACAATAAAATCAAAATATTCTTCTTTAGGAATATACACTGATGAAAACATACTTACCTGCCAATAGATTTATGTAAATCTTGCACTGGACCCTCTCAGTTCGAAGACTAATTAGTTAATTAATTAATCAAAAGCCCTAGTTGAATTACTGATTTGATTTTAGTTGCTAATTATATCATCAATTTTAGAGGTATATGACTCCTGAGTTAACCGATTTGTTTTTAAGATTCATGTGAAATGAGACTTTCCATTAATTCTTCAAAACTGAGACAACTGTGACAACTAAGAGTGAGAGTCTATCTCTGTTTACAACCCTTCTACTGGGACTAAAACATAAACTTTACATGGGCAAAGGCAGCTTCAAAAGTCATTTATATGCGTCATTCAATGGTGCAATCTAGTTTATCTCTATCATATAATATCTGAAGAAAAACTCCATGATTCATGATCCAAATCCATGATTCATTAAATTTCACAATAAGTTTCACAATAACCAAACATTCACAAGTCAGGTCATCAATTGTTTTCTAACAATTGCTGACAGTTTTATTGTCATGAGTGCTGCTGAGGTAAATGTTTGTTTTTACAAGCCAAGTCAGAGTTTAGTTTGTATTCACTGGGACCCAGACCTCTTTAAAATTACTTCAAAATAAGTTTAAGTAGAGGGTAGCATATTGCTTACTGTGGTTGGACTTCAATTTATCATTTGGATAGGATATGAAATAAGTGCAATAAGAGCTAAAGTTGTAGAGGGAACAATAAAGAAAGACTGCTGGAATTATTTTGGATATAAAAAAGGCAAGTCTGCATCAAAGATATGAGGATGGAAGGAGAGAAAATAATGTCATAATGTACTAGTTATCACCCACATACATGCATACCTCTTGGCCTTGATTCCTCTTTGTATTTAAACAAGTGTCACTAGGGGAGACACATTAGCTGAGAGCAGTAAATTACTCCTTCCAACAATACTCACAACCCATATTGAACAACACAATAATGAAGCCCTCTCTGATCTCAGAACTAAGTGGTTCTATTTTTGTCAAAACACCATCCACTTTATTTGGAAAAACATATGTCTCCTTCTAAGATAAGATATAAATGCACCACTCAAATTTAAAAAAGTTCCAATCACTCACAGCTGTCTAAAATACTCATCTCATTTGCCAAAGCACCTCAGAGCTGATGAGCCCGTGGTGCATGCTCGCCGCAGCAACCTAACCCACGGTCTCTGAGGTGTTATTTGTCTGTGATTGCGGCAATGATTTGTCGCTCTTGTATACGTCATTTGGGTCCTCAAGCTTACTATACAGCATGCACTGTCATGGTCCCCACAGAAATACAGCATAACATGGCTCTGTTTTAAAAGCACTCAACTATCAGCCCTTAGGACACACTTGCCTGCCGCCAGGCAATAAAACACAAATATAAATCTATTCTTGTTGTTGAATTTTATGTAACAAGTGATGTGACCATAATCATGATGTTAGGGTAAATGTGGCACTTTACACCATCTGTGGCTAAACTGAAAAATACAATTGTTATGACAACAATTGTGATATTCTACTAATGAACGCATAACTTGTTTTTCCTGAAATTTATTTCTACTATTTATCATCTTCTCTCATTGAATTTGTTGCTCTCACTACTGTGTACACTTTAAATTCTGCAGTGTTGACCATAATTACAAACAAAAAGGGCACCTCATCTATCTCACAATCGAAATGTAAAACATAATCGTGTTCAGTATGCACAATAAAATGTCTGGCCTGCAGCTTATCTTCTTAGACTGCAGCACTCTGAAGATGTCTATCTGCTATGGATTAAATCTTCCATTTTAAATTTTCACATCAATGCCTACAGACTCACACAGACAGAAATAATATATGCCTGGAAGTGAGGCCTTATTTATTTAATTATTTATTATTATTACTTTTTTTTTACAATCTTGCCCGTTCAGCACTTCAAAACAACTTGTCAGTAGCTGCCAGTTTAAATTAGCAGACTAGCCCTTTACGCTACTGTTTTCAGACTCGGGTGAATCTGCAGGCTGTCTCCATCAATCACAGCGGCCACACACATCCAAGCACGTACACAGATCCACATTATTTGTTCAACAGTGGCTACAAATACAGCCAGATCCGCACACTCAAACAGAAACACAGACGCAAGAGTGCTCTGGCAATGGCTTCTTTATAACAAAGTGGCTGGAAAGCATGAAGTTGTAGCAGTTTGTCTATTTGTACAGACACTGCCCTTTTCTCTTTCTCTCCAAAGTGTCAGTGCAAATAAATACCCCTTCATCTTTCACATTAGCTCAGGGGACCTGCAGATAGTAAACACTGCTCAAGTATGCAGAATGCAAAGGCGCGTGCGCGCACACAAAGTGAGTACCCTTCAGAAGTGATTCTTTCTCCAATTATACCACACAGTCATTGGCTATTTGTCTTGTCTGTCTTTTCTTGTTATTATCAAGTGAGGACATTTTATTGAGATTGAGATTTCTTTTGCAGAAGTAAAGAATACAAACAGCATTCTAGTCTATGAGCAATGAGCTCCACGTGACAATTGTGGCACAATATCATATCAAACCAAATTTCTAAAAGAGCAGGTGAGTGTGAGTATTGAGAATTTCCGCTCCTCACTCACAGAGATGTTCGTTCCCTCCGCTCCCCTGCTTTAAAGCCGCTCTGCTCAATATGTGATATTGAGTGGAGCTCTACTCAGATTTCATCCCACTCTACTCAAAGCACTCACTGCTTGCTGCGTTGTATTTTAATTTTAGCCTAAACCCTGTCTAAGCTGTATGATAAAACTGTATATACTGTATGTGTTAGGCTCTGCTGCACACAGAGGTTATGGGGTGTTTTACTAACCAGGCTACTTTCTTATAGTTGTGTGAGATAAGAAATCTGCCCCGTGTCCTTCCAGAATCCTGCTTACGCTCTGCTCACATGCTCTTCTGATCCTCTGTGTTTACAGTGCTTATTAAATTACGATTAGTAATGTCGAAAGTACATACATGGGGACCCAATATTAGTCCTTGTGGGACACCTTTCTAAGTATTTAATGGGTCTTGGTTTAAAAACTATAGTAAGCACAGCCTGAAATATACATGAAAGCTATGAAAAACCACAATAACAAGAATTTAGAACCACATAAAGCAACATCTCTGAAAAACTGTTGTGACAGATCTGTTACACAGATCTTGATATAGAACATATTCTTCTAAAACAAAGACAGAAAAGCCGGAGGCTATAGTCAATATATGTCTTCTGCCATGTTGTGTCAAAACATGAAATACCAACTGTAAAAAAAAAGAAGAAGAAGACTGGAGCTAAAGTATCTTTACACTGAGACTATGGTGTCTGACACATCTGAGAATGGTAAAATCCACTTAACTGATGTTAACTGCTTATGTAATCCTTCCCATTAAGTCTAGTGATTTTTAGAAATACACTTTTAGTGGATGAGATCATCATGCCCGTCTCATTTCCGTAGATACTGCAGCCTCTGCCATTTGATAGACTTAATAACACTCAGGCTTGTACACTAGTTCCACAACATTTCTCTTCAGTATTTTGGAGAGGTGCCGTGACAGCATTCCAGGCCTGCTGCTGCAAACAGAGATCACAATTGACTGCTTAATAATTTAACAAGCCCAACTTTTTTTTGCTACCATCAAAGTCAAACCAAAAAGCATCTCTTCCACAGAAGCCTGACTCATGGGGTGTTAGTCTTCATCAATAACTGTGATGATCAAACAGAAACCAGTATGAATTTAGATGTAATCCAGAATTTAATTACTACTATTAAATTTGATTGTGTCCTTCTCACATGCATAAGTTGTTGGTCTAGTTATTGTCAGGAAAAACACCATCTAACCCAGAAAACTATTCTTTTATCTTGAACAAATGTGTACCAGTCAACACACCCAAATGTAATCATCGACAAGTCTCCAGACTTGTTAGGACCTGGTGACCAAAGATAATCAAACTGAGCAAAATATTTATCTTTTTGGTTTAAGGGCATGGACCGCTAATATAATTCCTGCTAAGCCTCCTCTTTGGGCTTCAATAATCTGTATAATACAGAATGTCAGGATAAAAAAATCTAAAAAAAATCACAGCAAATAAACAAACAAACAATTATACCTCTGTGATTATTTCTTTCTCCTGATAGTTTCTGTCTGTCTTTGTTTGAACCATCGGGACCAGTGAGAGTGAACTGTTTGAAACTGTCTTCCTGAGAGTGTGACATTGCACCCTGAAATAATAGGAGGGAATTGGAAACATGGCATGTCAATTAATTGCTTGTTTATTTTAATAACAGCCACGAAGGGAAATATTCTGAAGCGTAACGCTCCACTGGATATGGCGCTATAAACAGACAGACCTAGTCACTCACACATTTGACCCGTGCACATAAAATGTGTTTCAATCTATTAGCACACATTCACACACGTGCACATAAAACAACACTGACAAACTATATTACATAATATAAATGATGGCAGCTTAATGAAGGCATTAAACATTTTTGTTCTTCCCTCCTCTTAAAATGATCTCACGCTTGATCACAATTAAAAGCGAACATAATTCTCTGTTGGAATTCAAGCTAACCCTTTATGTGGCCTTCACACAAAACACTTCGCCTCATGTTACTGAACCTGCGATCTGGTGTCGTGGTCTATATTGCAGCACTGCATTAAAAATGAATGCAAACAAACAAGGATGTTTGCTATTGTAAAGGAGGCCACAGGCAGCAGCCCAGCAGCTGACAGTAGATGAATGAATGACCTTTGTGTGGATACCATGCTTAAACAGAGTGAACAAACGAATGCAGTTTGTTACTTTCCTGATCCGTGCAATTATTTGATCCAAATAAACAAAACACTGTGCGTTCCAGCAACAAGATAAACAGCTGTGATCAGTTTGGATACATCTTCACTGTCTTTACTGTTAATCACTGTCACTTCAATTGCAATGAGTGTGTGTAAACGTGTGTGATAAAATGACATTAATCTGCGTTTGCATCTGAAACATGTCCTTTAAATAACAAATGCAGTCAAGTATGCTGCTGACTGTTGTTTACTGTTACGACTCTTACCTCTGGGAGAAAATGTCCCTGTAGGGGCTGCCGTGCTGCATGGCAATACCATATCCACGGTCTGGTGCGTTGCTGCTGACGGTGTAGAACGAGCAGTCCTCATCATTATTAGCAACATACTCCAGTACTGCTGCATCCCAGACAAAGCCAAAGCGACCATACTTGACCTGAAAAGAAAGAGGCATTGACTCAGAGTTAAAAATATTCAAAAAAGGTTCATCTTTACCTGAGGACATAACTGAACATTTTGTTGAGCTATTGAGATGATTCTCGAGAGATCCTTGACAGGCTTCCAACTTAGCCTGAGGAAAGTTTACATGTTTAACAATTCTGTCATTTCATTTTGCAAACAAACATAAATGTTGGAATAGTTTACCACATACTGACCTATATCTGTGCGTTGGCGCTGTAATTCACTGCCCACGCTTTGTTGAAATAATGTATTACAGACTTTTACTTGCAGGAGTAGTTTATATGTGGCTATTCCTTGTAGATTTTATTAATCTTTTCATGGTTAAATGTTTACTTACAGAGCCGAGCCTGTTTTTGTGTGATCTCTGGTGTCTATATTTAGCTATCCTCAAGAAATACCAAACAATACCAGTACAATAATGTCTTTGATTCGGTGTCTAGGTCAAGCTTCATCACATCTGTGTGAAAAATAAACGAGAGGTTAAGAATACTTTTTTATCAAGAGTTTAGCTCATCCTATGATGTGTGTCTGTGTAGTTTAGCTGAATCATGGTTGTGTACATTTGGCACAGACTCTGTAGAGGTGGTCTACAAGGACTAACTCACCCCAGTACACAGATATTTCTTAACCATGGTCTATTGGCATTTTCAGTGCAAAAATGCAGTGCTGCACCAACTACTGTCGGACGGCAAACTTTACGGCTCAGCAACTTTACTGTTCAACACTCCCTCTAGGCTGTAGATGCACAAGTGTTAATGGCTTGTTGGTTCATCTGTATTGCACCCTGTGTGGATATGTGTTGGATGTGTTTCACATTTTAATGTGGATGTCCTTGTTTTGTATGTTTGTGTGTGTGTGTGTGTGTGTGTGTGTGGGTAGGGGGACAAACAGGTGTATGTAAAGTGGAGCTTGTTGGCTGTGCCCGAGAAGAACCATCCGGTCAAAGTGACTCAAGGTTAGAATGACAGATTGTGTTGTAGATGTTATGGAACCCGTTGTTAACATGACCTCTCGGTAACATTTAATAAATCTTTATTTTCACAAGAAAACAAAAAGGGGAGAATAAACAACCTGGCTGTGATATTCCCATAGGCATGCACACACACACACACACACACACACACACACACACACACACACACACACACACACACCTTCCTTCTAACACATTATTTTGGACTTGGTGTGTCATTAACTTTAATAGAGCTTTATGAAATGTTCAAACCCTTCTGTCTTCGCTGTATGCGTGTGTGTGTGTGTTTCACCTGAGTTAGGCCTATGTGTGATGACTAATGTCTTGGAGCCGACAAGACCCTCTGATTGGGCAATTTCACAGTCGGTAGTCCTCAGAGGTGTGTGTGGTTGTGTATGTATGTGCGTGCGTGAATTCATGTGTTTTCACGTGTGTGTGTGTGTGTGTGTGTGTGTGTGTGTGTGTGTGTGTGTGTGTGTGTGTGTGTGTGTGTGTGTGTGTGTGTGTGTGCAATAATTCACTGCAGGGCATCACAATGGTTCATTCGGCTCTTTACAACCTTAAAAAGAGTGGAGAGAGTACTTTATTACTTTGAAGAATAATTTTATGGCTTTTCATTATTATTGCTTTTGAATTGGAAAGATTATAGGCTTTGTGGAAAGGAAATTAGTAAAATATCTGTTTAATTAAGGACACTTTTCTCGCGTTACATGTAGGTGGAAGGGCTGAAAAGAGTTATTAGGCACAATATGTACACAGTGACCTCTGATATCCACACTGAAAGAACAACAAACACTAGAACTGATATTTTTTTCAATGTTAAAATTTAGGCCAGTTTAATTACATAAATGTGGAATTTGTCTTGATATAAAAAAAATATATATATATATAAAAATCAGTCTTGTTGTCAACATATAATGCAGACTGAAGACCATCTTACAACATGATCACATTAGCTGTGACGCACATCAACATGTTGAAGTTCCGGCCCATAATTACTCGATAGGTATTGCTACATTTTGACATGAATGTTCATGGCTGATCAATACAACAACTTCTGATTAACACTAAATTCCAGGCCTAGTAAGATTTGTAAAAAAAAAACCAAAACACTGTAATATGAAAGACCTATTTATAAAGTTGGGTAAAGGTGATAACAATTTTGAATCCTGTGATTTGAATGCTGGTGTTGAGGCAACACTTTACCTTAAGGGAAAGAACACAAAACAAAGAAAACTTTAAAGCTTTAAAAGCCTCTATGCGTTCACACCTTGTCAGAGCCAAGGACAGAGTGGAATTATAGTGTTTACTTTGACTTGTGAGCCATTTTAGAAGAAGCAGAATGAAAATAGAAAATAATCCTGGCGTTGTGGATGAGTGTTGTGAATAATCTAGTATGATAATTTTTACTTTAGACCTTTTGGAGACCTCATATCATCATTCGAATGTTCTAGTCTATACATTCCCAAGACTTTAAATGCAGTATGCCCCTAAGCTTTGATGCTATAAGGCCTGACTCAATACAGTAATAATCAGAGCAACGCCAACATAACATGCAATCACATACAAAGGAGCAATCCCTACAATGAATATGATGCTGGAGTCTGCAACGGGAAACACTCTTGCTTGCAGCTACAGCTATGTTTCATAAGCAGAGACAATGTATCTGTGAATAAACGACATTTGATTTGATGTACCAGAACAAGTACTCTACATGCAGTTTAATATTGGCTCAAGTTTGATTAATCACTGAAGATAAAATCATAATTGGGTACCGTAAAATTGATGTGCTGAAGGTCAGCTTGCCCCTGTTACTGTGTTTATCTCTGATTATGAATATTTAAGCAACTCAAATGAAAAGGTTCACAAGTTTCAAACTGCTGAGCCTGCCTCCATCTGAACCATGACAAGTAAAGAGAAGAGCTTTAATAAAAGAAGAGACTTAAACTCCTTTGACCTTTTATTTGTCACTATAGAAAACTGCAGGGAATGTAAGGTCATTGGCAAACAAGGTGGATAAGCTCTCCACTTTGGTGAGGACTCAGTGGGATTATCTTGGCGAGGCAGCTTTTTTATGCCTTTTAAGCCACATTTGCATGGATAGCATAACCTGGCAATGGGCCATACTCCAATTAAGGTGTTACCCAGGTTAGTCTGTTTACATGCAGCTTTGATATCCCATGATAGATCTTCCATGTTTCCACTTAAAATTATATACCTCTACAGCTGCCATGTGTTGTGGAGAAATAGCTAAAGTCAAAGGTCAATGGTGAGGTCAGGAAGAAAGAAAGTTTTCAGGGGCCTCTGATGTCTTATGCTGTATTATTCATTGACGCTTGGCCAAGGAGAATTAGAGACACTCTCATGGTTCATCAGAAGTGCCTGAGTCGGTCTCACATCCTGGTAGATAGACTTTAAACACCACAAATACTATACGCCCAGAATTAGAAAGAAGAACTAATACTGCTGAGGACCTCAAGGCCCACATGTGAGCTCCATAACAATGTGTTCTGCATACAGAAAAAACAGCATGTAAACTATAGTGCATGGGAAGATGATAAATGGTAAATAGACCTATAGTGCTTTTCTGGTCTAACAGTCACTCAAATCACTTTAACAACATACAGTATGTCACATTCACATGACAGACACTGCTAACTGCACATCAGGAGCAATATAGCACTTCATATCCAGAGCGCTCACAACATACACACACAGTCACACAGTGGTAGAAATTTGGGGTTTAGTATCTTGCCCAAGGAGCTGGGAATCAAACTACCAACCCACCGATTACTAGATGACCCGCTCTATCTACCGCCTGCTACAGCCGCCACATAAGAAGAACTCATAGTTCCAAAAGTAATAAAAAATGTTCTTGTTGACACTGAAATATGTAATTTAGCTTTGTTTCTCTCTGGAGTCATGGAGGTAGGACCTCATTTTCATAGCAGCTGAGTAACAAACAAACGCAGAATAGAGAACAGTACAATAAATATTTATGAAATATGCCAATAAACTACAAACAATCTTTTAAAGAAAAATATACACAACAGATTGTCTCAAAGCTCAAATCAAATCTTTAAGCTTCCAAAATGTAATATGCCAGGATTGGTAATAAAAAAACCCCAAAAGCTAAAGGAGCAAGATGTTTACACACAGTTCAAATATCTAATACAATGACCTGAATACTGTATGCATCATTAACGTGAAGCGACATGTTAATGCCTCAATATACGTCTATACAGATCCAGGTTACTTCTGAACATGTAAAAATAGTGACTGAGACCTGGCTTCAGGGGAAACCACCAGACAGCAATCACTCCAGGGACTTTTCTATTGGTACATTATGAAGAGATGGAGGTTAGCACAGCTGTAAGAGCAGAGCAGGAGGTTGGGATATTTTTGCTATTTTTAAAATTACCATCACCACTCTGTTTTTTTGCTTCAGGAAGTTTGGTGGTTAAAGAAGGATCACAGCTCAGAGCCTAAGCTAAACTTCATTCACACTTAATATGTTCTTCTAATGTTGTAATTTTTTACACCATAAACAGTGAATAGAAACTACATACAGAAAACAATAGTAATAGTTCGAGCTTTGAATTTTTTTAAGGTCATCCCACAAAAAAACTACAAAAAACAAAAAAACAAAACAAATTTGAAAACTTTTGCTTCAGCAGAGATGAATGATTTTCAAACAAATGTTCTTTTTTTCCCGTCTCAATAGCTAGCTATTGCATCTGGTGCACTGATTAAATATAAAAAAGGGTAGCTATTTCTCAGAAGAGACAATGTCCAACAATAGAAGAGAACATTCTGTCTCTCACTTGTAAAAAATCTGTTAAACAAAAACCTCAATCATAAATCCAAAAAGACTCTTTATGAATACAACCCACCAGTGGGCTGTATTCAAGTATTTTTGGTACCTCTAGCATTTTAGAGTTTTATAAAACCCTCTATTAGGTTATTGCACTCTGTTGCACACTTGCACACTATCATTAGATCGCATTCAGGGAACTTTTTTGCACTTTCATTTCCAGGTGCATTTGAGCACTGCTATCAAAGTCCAGCAGATAATAACTGTGGTTGTATTATCAGGCTTTTTTTCCCGAATAAACTCTTCATTAAACGCGTTCAGTTTGAGGTCTTCAGCGAGTTCAGAATGTCTGTATTTCGAGATTAGGTTATCATGCACATGCAGTGTGTATATGCAGCTCGCTCACTCACTCGACACTAACTGCTGCATCTCAAATATGTCCTTCACACAACACACACACACACACTGTACACACGCACAAACTTTTACTTCTGATCCGTATCCAGGGGTTGTGACTCTAGCTGTGCCAAGGTAATTATCAGAAGTTATTTTTCTCAGACACTTTGGCAACAATCGTAGTCACACACAAACACACAAACACACACACAATTGCATGCAAAATCACATGCAAACACTGACTGAAGCACATTAGCACATCTCCTTCCAGACCACACAATCACACACCCACCAATGAATCCTAATCATTGTATTGGACCTTGTTTTTTCCTCTCATGAATGTGACATGGATAACCTAGTAAGATCCATAATAACTAAATTAAAGACATCTCAGCAATTCTCTTCCTTCTCCTTCCTTTTTCTTCCCCAACACTCACATAACTTTTTAATTCCCATCCGTTCTTACATGGGGTGACAGAAAATGAACCTAATTCTGTTGCTCAGTCATTGGTTATGTTCTTTGTGTCTTGTTTATAAGTTTTAAATGTTTTTTTTTTTTTTTTGCTATGACAGAGCTCATTTAATGAAGCCATAACACCACTGGACTGTCTGATCTATTCTGGCTGCAGCTGTTGTTTGTGTTTTTCTTCCAGGCAAAGGAGCAGGAAAAAAAAAATGGAAGCATGGCATTTTTAATTTCCCTCTACTGCTAGTTTAGCAAAACACACTGGGTTGTGACTAATGTTGTACAACATCATGAACTAACCACAGTGTAACATTGTTAATGTGAAAATGCATCACACTAAACAAAATACTTTAAAGGTCCAGTGTTTAAGAGTTAGGAGGCTCTATTTATAGAATTTTGCAGAAAACATATCCATGTTTTCATTTGTGCATAATCACTTATAAAAAATCTCCATGTTTCTACAGTAGCCTGGAATGGACAAACGTAACACTGTCCCTAGATAGCCACCGTAGTTTCTCCTTCATGCTAGAAAGGAAAGGGTGAGGTTGGCGGCAACTACCCATCAGCAACTACACTGCTAAACTGCCACAAAATCCTACATGCTGGTCCTTTAGATGACTGAATGATGAAGTTGGGAAATTAGGATGCCACTGCAACAATTGTGTTATCTTGTGTTAAACAATAATTTAGAGAGCATTAAATAATTCAAAGAAAATAAAAGCATTTTATATTTGTCAGTCTGGTTTACTTGGTAAGTAATTCCACAGCCCTATTTATTTTTGACAACCTTCAATTGAGACATTTGAACATTGATCGATTTAGCCTTAGACGGGAAAATAAGCTACAACAGCGCTCCAAAAATAGGTAAGAAACACTTTTTCCCACTATCTTTCCTTAGCCTAAATCGAGTATTTAACTGGCTTACCTTGACCATACTCTCCATAACAACAGCAACACATAGAAATAAATAAAGGGTGACGGGTGATGAGTGCCTAACTGAAATAAAGCCACCTACATTTACTGTAGCCTACCTACTCCTACTCATAAACATTCTGACCTATAAAACTCTCTCTCAGTGATGCTTTCCAATTATATTACAGAACTGACCCAATGAGTGTCTCGGGGGGTTTCAAGAGGTCTGTCTATCTCATCCATAGTTCAAACAGTTTGGCTTCAGAGTGTAAACTTCAAAACGGCTAAACTACTGCAGGGTCCACTTTCTTTTCTCTGTCTAACTCTGTATTTTTCTCTCTCATCCCCTCTCTCAAAAAAGATTCCTTCAAGGGCACCCAACATGCAAAAGGAATAGTAGATTCTTTGTCTTGCTTTAAGTTTAAACTCAACTAAATTAAAAAATCAAAACAAAAAAACAAAAAAAACAACAACTGTCCTCATTCATAAACTACATCTTAGATTACAAACACTTTTAAAGTAGCACATAAAGTGTTCCCCTGTCACTTTCTTAAATGTTCAGCATTTAGCCTTTAAGCAATGGACATGAAATATTTTACACATGGGAGGTTCTCTGTTTTGTTCTTTCCACTGGGAATACACTAATGAAGTGGCTACAATAAAAACTTCAGATGAAGATTCATGGATGTAATAAAGGATATTTTTTACCAGTTTTTGTTCATGCATTATTCCGGTATTGAGCATTATGTCATCTACAGGAGCTTCCTCATCCTCACAGCAGACAGCCCCGTTTTATGATCTCCCACTGTAATAATCAGCGTTTATCAGTGCTGGAAATTTGCCAGGCTTAAATGTAGCACAATAAAACATTGATTGACATTGCATATCTGAACATGGTGCTAATGCGGGCAGGTTCGTTTACAATGTAGAAAGTACCAAGAAGTCCATGTTCTCTAAACATTTAATCAAAACGACTCAGTTATGGCCTTTTTGGGCTGTTGTTTAAAAGAAAATCGTCATTTAAAGTTTAAAGTTCAATCAAATCTCCATGAATTACTACCTGTGCTTATAGGGTGGTGAACTGATGCTAAATTGTGATGTTAAGTTGAACTTTGGAGAACTTTTAACCAAGAACTTGCACCTTTGAAGCAATATATAGCAATATAACTTTTCTACCCTAAATGATCAGATAATAAATCATTTTGATGCTACACTGTCTTGTAATCAGATGAACGCTGTCTCTGTCATTCTCACTCTGTGCCCTGTGTGCCTGTTCTTGCACTTTGTGCCCCAGGTTTGACCTCCTGTAAGAAGTACATAACACTTTATAGCACCGAGTCACACACCACCAGCTATTTAATTTACTTTGGTGAAACTGGATCAGTACTTTCTGCTCTGCATCAACTCTTTGTGATTTACAGAGCTTCTCGATGGACAGTAAAGTAAACTGCTGCAAACTATAGCTTCTGTTAACTTATGTGAGCTCACTTCTTAGCCTGGCCGCAAAGACTGTGAGCTCAGTTCGGGAGTGTTAAGGTTTGTACCACAGGGAGAGGAAGTTTTCATTCCTAGGGAGTAGAGAAATGCAGACAAGAAGTGGAGCTAGTGTTGTGCCAGAACCGGAGCTGGGAAAGTGGAAAATGTAACCTGGTTCAAAGACATGACCTAAGGATGTTGACTTAGGAAGCTAAGAAAAAAAAAAAGAGAGGAGAGAGTAATCGAGTAATCGCAAATCTGAGTCTCACTTTCAGTTGCTGTTGTTGTAGTGCAAGTATTAGCTAGCTGCTACTTTTCGTGTTGTTGCACGTGCGTGATGTTTGACTGTGTTTGTCGACTTGTTAGTTTTTGATACATCTGTCTTTGCTTCTGTGAGACAACAATCATAATGCTTGCCAGTAAAAAAAAAAAAAAAAGCACAAACAACTAATGCTGTTGCCGGCCGAATCACTCTTCACCATGACTTTATCTCACTGTATGAGTGAACGGCTATTAAATTGCACATGGATAATTTAAGATGTCTTATATTAAAGTTTCACTGCAGATTAAAACACGGTTTGAATTCAGGAATTGCATCATTAAGCTACATCTTTCACTGTCAAATCGCTCTCATCTCTATCTACACATAATTGCTATGAGCTCTTCACTTTCTCCACAGGCTCTCCGCTCACTGCATACCTCTGTACATCTCTGTTGCGTCACTCTACTTCTGACTTTGATTTGTTTCATTCTGAGAAATGAGAGAGCGAGAGAGGTAGATGTGAGACTGACACAGAGAGAGAAAAGAAAGCAACAGCCCAGAGACATGTTCACGTTTACTTCTACTCTTTGCTTCTCATGCCACAAGCGCCAAAGATCTGGAGCTTTTCACAATTCATAAACTTTATTGATATTCTCTCTCCCTTTCTCTGTTTGTCCCACTCAGTCTGTCTGAATCCACCTAAACCTACAAGAGTTTGGTCTATTCTAAAGCCAGATAGCTCTGTCTCTTAGCTCATTCTACCTCTTGCATCCCATTTGCTTTGTGCTGCCTCTTTCCCTGGGCTTCATTTGACAAATCAGAGAGCATTGCAATGAGAGGCAGCTCCACAGCCAAATATTCGCCCCCAAGTCTGCGTTCCTGCAGATATGTGAAGATCTGAATAAAGACAAGATTAGGTGCGAGCAAATCAATCACGGCACAGAAGAGAATGACAGCACCTCTCCTTTCCATGCATCATACTGCACCAATATACGTGAGGGAGGGATGTTTCAGGATAGTTTCTCTTGAAATGTATGAGAAAAATGCGAAGTAGGATTGTGTATGATATGCTGTGTTTTAATAACAGCGATGATATAAAATCAATACAGGATCAATACAATAATAAATAAATAATAAATATGTGTAGCTACTTTAAAACTGTGTTTCTGTTTTATGCTTTTACGCCTTCGCAAGATAAAATGCTAAAAGCACAATCCTATTTTTGAATTATATCTTCTATACGCATCCAATTCACATCTTTATTTGCAGTTTAGCATAGTACTATCCTCTCACACGCCACACTCAAAACTGCTTCACTTGCCATTCTCTCATGATCAACAATCAATCATTTCCCTGCTCTGCCGGGCAAGATACACAAAGACGCTGACGGCCAGATCTCAGATGATGAAAGCGCGGTGTGCAGGTGGCATCAATCCCTCACAAGGCGTTCTGTCCGACTGCTTGCTCTGGTGGCAATAGTCTGAATCCCCTGAGATGCAACATGACAACTTCTTCACTGCCTTCCCTCCGTTTTCTATGTTGTTTAATTATCCTCAGCTGTCATTAGTCCTCTTTGTTTCTTCAGAAAAAAAAAAAAAAGAAATTAATCGCCTATTGCCACGCTGTATGCAAATCTTTGCTCAGACCCCGTTAAGCCGATGAGAGATATGATAGTGGAAGAGAGGAGTAATTGGAGACAGATGTTGGTGAGACGGATCATCCGAGACGGATCAGTGAGCCAAAACTAAGATGCCACCCTTAATAGGATCTGGCAGAAAAATTATTATTTCTCTCTGTTTCCTTTTTATCTTTCCTTTGTTCAACTGTATTTTTCATAATGAAGTCTTGTGTTACATTTGCTTGCCTGTGAAAAGTATGATTTATTCTTTATTTCTGTGGCCCAGCTTACATGTTTTCTTAATCAGTTCTCTTGCAAAAATAGGAGGGTTCATCGACTTCCCCGCTCGTGCCCTGTTGCACGGCAACACGGCGCCAGCTGTCTTACAGTCCACCATGAAGACTGCAAAAGACACAGCTTGTCAAGATAGTAATTGCATGAATTATGTTTACTGTATTCTACTAGACATGACTTGAAATACAATTTAATTATAGTTAATCTAAATTCTGCAATCCATTTACTTAAAACATTCAAAATATTTTGGCAACAAAGTAATTTGACCAGCAAATTACTTTGTTGCAGTAGCAGTCAGTTGGGTAAAAAGTAGCAGTCAGTTGGGTAAAAATCACATGACCTGTATAAAAAATGTTTTTATTAGCATCAGTGCTCAGACAAGGACCTTTAACTTTAACATAATGTATGAATCCAAACCCAGAATGTCACAAAATATGAGAGTGTGGAAAGAGAAACTGAACTAAGAATTAAAAGAACCCTGTTTAACTTATCTACAATGAAATATATATTTAAATATTGGAAGCAAAATTATGCTTCTACCCTGTGTCAAACTCTGTATTTTACTTTTTTTTTGCAAGATTTTCTCTCCCTGAAAAATCTCAAGAATCTGCCGTTTATTGTGTTGAGCTGTTTCTTATTAAAGCCACTGGAAACCCAAATCAACAGCCTTCTAACTATGGGATTCGGAGTCTTTTGTACATATTAGTAAGCATCTAAAAAAAGAATTGGGCATTGGCTTTAATCTAGATTCAATATACAGGTTTTTCACCTGACTTACCTGACTTTCTGCCTCAGAGCCGGCTGGAACTACTCTGCTTTGTACATTGTTTAGCTTGTGTGCCGAGGGAGATGTCAATCAAAACGTTAGTATGCTTTTTAACAAGGTTTTCTAATAGTTGTGAACATTTATTTTGGCAGATTTTTGTAGATGCTCAATCAGCTGAATCAGATGCTCAACTTTGATATCATATAGTATGTATTTTTATATATTTATTTAATTGCATGCCACATTTCCAGAGCCTTTAAGTTGTTTATTCATATGTTTTTATTGTGTAAGTATTGTGTAAGATTTTATTGAAAACATTATCCCTGAACTAATGTCCTCCGACAGGAAAATAATATTCTAACTCAATCGTATCTGCATAAAGCAGCTAATCTGATGTGCATTGTTGCTGTGCCCCGGACACATAATAAAAACTGCATTTCAACAAGGATGAACAATAATTTTCTCCTCTTCTGGCTGAAAGACTAAACATACATTGGTACAGCTAATCACCATGATAGGTTCGGGAGCAAAAACACAGCTGGATTAAAGTCACTCATCTGTGTCATGTGCAACCAGCATTTGTTGTTCAGAGGATAACTGGAGCAGAAAAGCTTCAGGTGGATGTCGCACTGTGAAATTTTGCAATACGGCTGAACGACTGTGACACTGGACGGTAACAGACTGGAGTCAGTTCCACTTCAAAGTAGGCTATAAGGTCAGAAACAATGTAACTGTAAATGTTAAAAGAAACAAAATTAAAAGAAACAAAATCAAAATGGCTTCCTGGCTCTTTCCAGAAGAGGTGTCCAAACATCCATCATGCACTGTTGGCACATGGTGGGCAGAGAGATGGTTTATATCACTCCATTACTATAGTGTAGTCATGTATTTAACTTGCATTTAAATTGGATTTAAATCTGACAAACAAAGATAAAGTTTATGTTTTTCCTGAATTAATGAAGAAGGGATGCATCATCGTTGCATATCTTTGATTATGGCTCACCATGCTTCATGCTTTCTCGCTCCCATGCTGCTTTCTTATTTTGTTCTCTTCATCCGGAATAAAAATAAATAAACTGACACAGAGAGTCGAGCACACACAAAGAAAGCAAGCAGGCAGACCATGAAAGGATTCTTTGTGAAGCCGACAGGTGGTCTGTGACCTAACATTTGTCCTCAACTAAATTTGTCATTTTTTTTTTTTAAAGAAAAAGAAACAGACAAAACAACATGAACGTGAACAAAGCAAACATTTTGGAAGACCACGGTTAGCAAACGCATGCAAAATGAGCAATTTTACACTGCATTTAGTTTTTTTTATGTTTCTTTGATCTCCTCTTTAAAACAACAAAAAAAAAAGCAAGAATCAGCGTCGTCAAGATCGCTGCACAGCAGGACGGCCAAGTACACTGCGGGAAACAGACTGAGAAAGAAAGCGAGAGACGTTTGTCCATCACAAACACAGACGGCGGTGGAGTGAGACAGACGTGAGTTTGTGAAGTTTAAAGAGAATAAAAAACACAGAGCATGTTGAGATATGCGATACAGAAAGCACAACATGCAAGACTCTGTGAGGCTTCATCTCATCAAAAGCACCTCAATAAACTCATTACCAACAACCGGAAAATTCGGCATTATCACGGCAAAAATGACCTTCAAAACACAAGGCCACGAGAGTGCTCAAACACAGCGCCTCTATCTGCATGCAGCCTGCACACGTGACTGCTTTCAGGTTGAAATACAGAAATGAAAGTGGTCCAGAGAGCTTTCCATCTCTCCCTCTCACCACGGTGCTGGTTCTTTTGGGACTGTATAAATGTGTTTTCTGAGCTTTCTCTTTTATTTCCTCTCTGTGAAAAAAACAATATACTCACAGGCACCATATTCTTTCTCAGCTATCCCTTCCTGCCATGATTTTGTGTAGTTGTTACGCTACAGTGAGAGACGCACAAATCGCCGCTTGAATATTTTATCTGCATTTCGGAGCAAAGGAGGAGAAATGTGCCAGCTCCAGCAGAACATGGTATAACCCTATAAATCAACCAAACAGCATAGCCAGTACGAAACGTCTCTGTCCAGTCACTCACCGTTGAGCAGGTTCTACTTTAACCGCTTTGTCCCTTTTGTCTCCATCCATTTATTCAAGCTCACTGGACTTACCAAATGTGTGATCCGTGTCTGATTCTTCATCCATCGGATCAGTAACAGACTTAAAAGTTATCCCAGATTACTCTCAACTTCACGACCATTGGTATGAAACAAACAAACAAGTGAATTCAAACTTTTTTTTTGCTTTGCAGCTTTCTTAACTGCCACAGTCAACCACTTTTCAACAGTCAGTGCACTTGACCTAAATCTTCACAACGCTCGTCCTGATTTGGAGAGCATGGGACATGTTTTTCTGTGGCCTTAGAGTGGGAAGTCCTGACATTGATCCCAAATGCATGACAAACAGCACTCCCCGGGGATCATAGCCCCAAAGAAGCTAAAAGCACAGCGCGCCACTTAAATGACACCATGGTCAACACTCTGCAGCCTCAGATTCAAGACCTCATCCCAGATGTCTTCTGCCAGTGTAAGATCTTTGCTGCCAAGGCAGTTCTCAGAACATAAAAGCCTGATTAAATGCATCGCACAGTGTTTATCACACAACTGAGGAGCTGGCAGCCCTATGAAAATAAAGTTAATTAGCAAAGGATTCAGTGGTGCCTTTTGGTGTCAAATGGTTTGAGTACAGGTCTGCCACACCACCAAAAAAAAAAAAAAACTTCTAGGGAAAACAGTTTCAGATGTTACAGACCGATTATGTGTGTGCACCAAAAGACACTTCTATTTAGGCTGCAGGTTATCGTATCACTCATATATTTATATATATATATATATAACCGCCTTGCATGTGTTAAAGTGAAAGCGATGCAGTCTGATTTGGAGGAGTTTTAATTGGAACCCTGGGAAAGAAACTGTTATGAAGGCAAGGAGAGAAAAGGATGACTGATACACTCAGATGCTTTTCAAGCAACAGATTTAGGTGCACAAGTGCTCTCACACCATCAGTTACTATAGCTCCGTCTAATCCCGAGGGTAATTAAATAGAGTGACTTTTTTTCCCTCAACAGTTGCTATTTATCACAGAATAATTTGAATTTCCAGGAAAAAAAAAAAAAAAACACCTGTAAGGCCTGAAAATATGGTTGATACGCCTGACACAGAAAATCTGACACCGGACATGGTAACCTTGCTATCAGTTACGGGGCTGACTGACATGTTGCACTAATATTTCACAATATCCACTCAAACTGAGTGGCTTCATTGGCACACTCACACAAAATAAATGAACAGCTGGTGTTTGCTAAAATGAATCTTCCAGATCACATTGCCCCATTGGTCCTATGAGCACCATCTGCTATTGTAATGCTGCCTGACCATTCTTTTACTCACCATAGACCATCTGACCCAACAGTGATATTAACACTGACCCCCCTCAATGGCTTCCAGTCACTCTAGGGCATCTAAATGTGTCAGACAGAATAGAAATAGTTTGTGTGTGTTTAGTCAAGCTTAACAACAACACACAAACAAACAAAAAAAGAAGCACAAGATGAGAAATCATTTATTTATGCATACTGTTCACAGAAACTTGCCTCGGAGTTCAAGTCTCACCCGAGTGAAATGACAGTTTCTGCCCTCGCAGGCTGCAGATGCACTTGAAGATGCATGCCTTGCAGTTTGGTGAGGTCTGCTATGAGACTGGGAATGAGTTTGCCATTGAAGGTCTGCACTTGGTCATTACAAATCCATTTCAGTGTCCACCTGGCTGCATGCAGTCCATGAAGGGACAGAGTGGAAATAATCTCTGCTGTGACTACTGGGCTTGGGCCCTATATATATATATATATATATATATATATATATATATATATATATATATATATATATATATATATATATATATATACATATATGTGTGTGTGTGTGTGTGTGTGTGTGTGTGTGTGTGTGTGTGTGTGTGCTTTGAATGAGATATGACCTAGAGACTTGCTGAACCTGAAGATACAACACTCTTCACTCTCCTTTTCTCTCTTTAAAAGGGCCCTTTCAAATATTCAAATAAATAAATAAAATGAAATAAAATAAAGCTCCTTGGTACTTGGTACTACTACTGTCCTTATTAAAATTTTCAATGGTCAAACAAAGGTCCAGGTTGTGTGATGGCGGTTGTGTTACTGGGAACTTCTGGTGTGCTTATGCCAAAGGTTTTGCAGATGTTGTACAGTATGAGCAGGGCTTCGACTGAGTCCTTTAACTGAACAAAAAAATCTATCAAGGCTCTCTCGAAAGATTTTTTCTTCTCAGGGCACATTAACTGCCAATCATTCATTTTTTTGGTGAGTTTCTATTAACATGCGCCAATTTGATTATGCCCCCATGGATCTCTCACATCTTTTTATGAGCTACTTTCAAGTTTCTACTGTAGCACTGAGCTGCACACACAGGTGCTGATGATTTTGATAGGATATAGTATTGTAATATTGAATAGCGGATTAGAAGAAATAAGAAGGCTGGCTCTCAAGAGCCTGAAGTTTTTAGGGGTTTAATGTTTAGCATAACGTAATGTATAATGTAATTTATTTACTTAGCTCTGGTTTTCTCCTGTTGCCACCACACTGCTACATAACAAACTCATTAATTTCCCAAGGAATTTTGCTTAAAATTGGATTGCTTAATTCATGCTCTCAATTTAATATTGTTTTTCATCAGAAACAACACTTTGAAGCTCTGTCTCAGGCTCTCTCACCACCCAAACAAAATCTCTAACGACTAACACACAATAGCTGTGTGGGTTAACTGCCGCCTCTGCACACGAGGCATCTAAACTTGAAGTCATTTTTTTGTCTGAGATCAGTCGATAAACATGACAGACAGACGCAAATTGTGTTTGTTTGGTGGAGATATACACACACACACACACACACACACACACACACACACACACACACACACACACACACACACACACACACACACACACACACACACACACACACACACACACACACACACACGATGTGTGTCTTTTTTTCCAATTGACAGTAAATTATTCTAAAATAATGACACTGTCCTGACACTGTCTAAAACTAAATTAAATATATGTGATATTTTTCATCTGAAATCTCATATCTGTAAAATCTTTCTTTGAATTGCGAGATTATAATTTTTCAGGCACAAATGTCTGCCTTGGTCATTACTTTACTTCTTGCTTCCACTCTTGATTCATTCCTAGCTTTTCTAACCGCATGCAGCAACACCGGACGCTGCAATATCCATGAGCTTCTTCTCAGTTTGCAGGAGACTATCAGGAAGCTGGCTGGCAAGGCTGCATAGATAAATAATATGAGTTTTTGTGCAGCGTTGCATCTTTAAATGAGTGAGAATGGGTTACAAATTTCATTATTGATTACAACTTCCACACACATTGAGACTTTCCCGCTCTTTCCTTTCTCTGTGTTACTTTAGAGAAACCTCTGACTTGAAGTTTTCCTTCACTATCACTCTGTCTTTTGTATGTCTTTCCTCCATCTCTCTCAAACCACTCTCTCTTCGGCTTCTCTCCAAATCCTTCCTCCCTCTCTCCCTAGTTCTCGGACTGTGATGCATGGCTGTCTGTGTTTTCCAAAAGTCCATTAGTTGCTGGCACTAGGCCGCCTCTTCTCCCACAGACAGAGATAAAGATGCAGAGCGTGGCTGCCCAGCAATCCGCATGAAAATGAGAGGACAGTGGAGAGAGAGAGATGGAGCGAGACGAGGGGGAAAGAGAGAGAAAACGGAGGATGGATGAGAAAACACCTTGATAATGGCAAGAAGCCCAAACGAAAAGGGGGACAGAGGGGTATGAAGGAAGGGTAGGAGTAGGAAAGGGGAAGATGACAAAAACAAAGAAGGAGAAATGAGATAGAACAGAGGTGAGAGAGAGAGAAGACTGAGGAAAGACAAAGAAGAAGCTTTTCATGAAGAGACTTTTAAGACAAAGGAAGTCAAGAATTCCTTCACTAAAGGATACCGAGGACGAGGAGGAGGAGGAGAAGATGAGAAATTGAATGGGCTGAGGGTTAGGTGAGGATAAGAATAGGAGGTCAATTGTAACCAGATATCTCACCACCAGGACCATTTATATCATGCGTTCTTTTTCTCCCTGCCGCCCGTACGTTGTCCCCCTAATTTATCTACAATCTAGTAATTGAACTCGCAGTTTCCTCCTCAAAACAAAACACTGGAGAGTTACAGCCATTCATGCTTCATTTTTCTTTTATCCTCTTTTTATCTCGTAAAATTAAGATGCTATCTAATGGTTAGCTTTGGGTCACAGATCCGTCTAGACATGACACAGACCAGGCAGATAAAAAATGTATTTAAAAGTTCTTTTTTTCTTCTTCTTCTTCTTCTTTTAACAGGCCCTTTGATTAATACTGTTGTCTAACTTTAGCAACTTTGCTCTTTGTGTTTCTATTGGCCTAATTGCTTTTGCACTCTATACACTATTTCTCTCAGCCAATCTCTGAGTGCATTTTAATCTCCCGCAGGCCTCTAACTGTACTAATGATGTGTATCGTTGTATCTTAGACTTAAGCAATAAACAAAAAAGTGTGATAGAAACTTTCAATTCAATTGCCTTAAAAAAATGGCTAAACATTTTAATTACGTGGCCAATGGTTTGAAATTGAGGTATCCCTCATAGTGTTGTCTGTCTTGTAAAATCAATGTTCTATTATGTATATCTTTGTGTTTTTTTTTGTGATTGCTTTTAGGTTGTTGTCTGCTTATTTTCCTATCTTCCATATTTTGTGTTTTTTTTGTTATTTTGTGTATTGAGTGTTTACCTGTGTGCCTGTTTTTACAATTATTTTCTGGCCATACAGAGAATTGTCTTGTTAAGCGTGTGAGCTATATCATTATGGACTAATGCTTTTGAAACGATAAAGAATGCATAATGAACAGCATGACTGAACGGCTGAACAATCATCACTACTGAGCTGTAAAAAAAAACTAAATCCAATTTACACACTCTAGACAACAAAAACTCTAGACAATATATTCAAAATATAATTCATGTACTGAGTTGTATCTTTGTCTAAAAGTTTGTTTAAGAGTTCCACTTTTAGTTTTTTTTTTTTACTTTTTAGTGAAATCCTAAAGCACACCACTAGGATAAACCCTGGAGAAAGCATTTGTGTTCGGCAAGAGAATTTAGAAAGATCTTGTTTGAATCTCCCAGCAATACTGTTTTGCTCAGCACTAGATCAAGTAAAGAATGTGAAACAGGCTGGAAAGATGAGGAGTTTCCTTTCTCTTTAATCTTGTCACTACGAGCACGGGAAGAATTAAATTGCAAGATTGCTTGCTGCAGGGGCTGCAAATGTATATCTGTACTGATCTTGCAACCAATATATCTATATAAACAGATTTAAGAAAACAGTCTTAATGAAGTACTGCTTCAAGCCTCTACTGATTTAGTTCATGTTGTGTGGTTGTCAGTTTAAGCAAACATTGTTTGACAAAATTTTATCAAGAAGTACTGGAATCCAAGGATTACTCTTGTTATGGCCATTTTAGATCTCTGCTTTTAAATCAACCATTTAAAGCAATGCAAAACAGCTGAAAGCAGAAAGTGGTAGGACATCAAGTGAAAGCATTATGGAGGCAACATAAAGCATCAACTCTGTGCTAACTCATTACTAAAGAAAGCTTCTAAACACACTGGGGCTGGACCAATTGGTGGAGCGCCGTTAATTTGTGGAGCCAACACAGGTTTACGGGTGCAATACACAATTACACCACAAGATCCCATGAAATCCTACACACTGCTCCTTTAACACATGGTGTGCATGCTGTCCTGTTCTCCACCAGGTGATCAGAGGTGATTTGCCTGGCCTCACACTAGCTTGACTTTAAGCTGATCTTTCTCAGCGTTTTTCAATGGCTTTAGTCACAGTAGCTCTTGACAACATCCCATATTACGGCCTTGAGGTACTGAACTAGATGTTCCAATCTCTTGCCCTCTACCACAGTGATTGGCAGCATATCGGCCTCAGTCATTCATCACACCAACTAAGTGATGGCCTTGCATCAACATGCATCTCCCCAAGTGATGTGATCCCTGGCTGTGCGCCCATCCTTGGAGATAGTAGCTAGGCGTTTGTCATTAAAATTGTAAAGTATAGTGCTAGTAAGAACTGAAATAAAGAACGGCATCACACAATGCACATTTTACCTAATTGCCTTTCTAAAGGAAATAGTTTCACGCTTAGAATATTTCATGTTTGACCTGCTAGCTCATTTGCCATTTGCCGGAGTGGGTATGAAATTGAACCTATAGATTTTCTAACTGAGTAATAGTTGAACAGTGAATTCTTATTCCAAAAATGTCTGAAGTATTTTTGTACCGCTGTAGTGTGAGGAATTTAATCTCAACGAGGTGTTTTTATATTTTCTTGAATCTTTCTCTCTGTCTAAATACCCTAGATCTGTTTCTATAATCATTTCTAGAATTGATCTTTAGAACAGATCAATTCAGTACAGTAGCACAAAGTTCCTAAAGGAGTATTCCATCTCCCCATCTTTGATGATTAGGCTGTATCTCAGGGAGATTACAGCCTAATCATAGGACAATTCTCTACTGAGGTACATCGAATGGAATCAAATAAAGTTTCTGCAGTCAGGTATTGATTAAATGTGCAGGCACGTCCGTCTTTGTGCCCAGCAATATGATATGCATTCACACAGACACAAATGTAAATATAGAAAACACCTACACACACGCAATAAAGCATTGCGTTAATTGCGGTCTTCATCTGTCATGACTTTCATCGATTTCCTTGTTAGCTGCTGTAATTATTACAGACACACGGGGTATAGCACGGGACAAAAGAGGAAGAGAGGAGAACAGATATTGAGAGGAAACAAGAAAAAGAACAAACTCAAGAGTAAGAAGACTTTGTCAGAGTCTTGGCTGGTAGAAGAAGGAGTAACAGATAAAAAGGCAATTAGCCTTTATTATTAGATATGGAAAGAAAAGAAATATAGATAGACAGAAATATCATTCTTTTGTTACTTCCTTATTCTATTTCTTTATTATCTCATCTTCTTACTTCCCTCCTTTCTTTCTCTCTTGTCCCTCGACAAGCAAACATGCCAGTTTTTAATCAATCACCACAATTGGCAACGGTAGCTCCTATCTGTCTTTTTCTTTTTTATCCATTCATCTATCATCCCCTTATTCCAAACGTCTCTTTCAATCTTTACCATCTCTCTCTTCTTTAATATGGACAGTACATTCTCCGCCTGTATTCTTCTTTTCATCTGCTCTCCCCGAAACTGAGTCACAACACAGAAACACTGTCATCACACAGGCAGAGAATTGTAACAGCAGGAAAATATGTTTGCTGTTTGGGCTTGTTGTGTTGAATCCTAATGAGCTATCAGACTCTGCAGGAAAAAAAAAAAGAAGCTTTCTCTTATTCCTGTCAGGGTGATTTGCACTATGAGAAAATAGAAAATGAGAGAGCCCAGCAGCCAAAAGGCCATTTTCTGGTCTTAGCAGAGGCTGGGTTATTACAGAGGATATTGCAGCAGTCATACCCAGGCACAGTGACAGATATATATCAAGCCAGCTAATGCCTCTGCACAGATCTCATTCAAATCCAATGAAATGCATGACAAACACATAAATATGACATTATTTTTGAAATTCTAATGAAAATGGTATTTCCCCAGTTCTTCTGTCACCACACCATGTCATCATCCTGCGGGCTAAAACACAGAAGCATCACTCCTAACTTTGAAAGTACAAACTGAGAACACAAAGGAAGGGAGCGAATGAAGAGAGGGGATTAAAGAGGAGGAAACAAAGGGAGGGTATTGTATCTAAGTGGGCATAGAAGATACAAATCACATAGCTTTAGGTAACCTTGAGACATCTCTCAAACAGAGAGGGAGAGGAATCACAAACACAGAGTCTGTGTCCTGTCACCCGCACACAGCTGGGCCACCCTGCTCGGTAACCTTGGCAACTCTCTGACCAATGGCTGGTTGGCAGGAGGTCCTTAAAGAACTGTGACACTGAAACACACACACACACACACACACACACACACACACACACACACACACACACACACACACACACACACACACACACACACACACACACACACACACACACACACACACACACACACACACACACACACACACACTTTCAGAGAGCACTGCTGCCTACAGATCTCTTGTTGACTGTGATTTGAGAGGGTAAACAGGTATTAGCAAGGCCTCTCTACGTTGAGAGCACGCTACGCTGACACAGGCATATACCTACGCACACTCTCACACACACACTCTGTAAGACATCTGAGGTGAGGCTCATTGGTATGCTCTGTTTAAACATCTTTCCCCTTCCAACATTTCTTAGAGATGGCAGTGCGGTGTTGAAATCTTTAGACACATCTACAAGATTTGACTCATCATGCTTTTTTTAAAAATTTCCATGAGGGAATAAGAACAGGGGTGAGATGACAGTTGGGCGGAAGACAGAAATGGTGGAGAGGACAGAGAAAGGGAGTGAGAGGAGACAAAGAAGATAGAGGATAGAGAAAATGGGGTCTGTGATTGTTCACCATCAGTCTTGCATGCCGTCTTCCCAAACCTTATTCTCTCTCTGTTGTGTTTACTTCCTAACCACGACTCCATCAATGAATCTCTCTCTCTATGTATTTCTGTCATTCTCACCAGCATTCCCATTTCTCTTCCTACTTTACCTTGTCCTGCTATCTGTGTCCCTTTATGACCCTCACTATACCTGCATTAGTCATTCATGTTTCACACCCCATCTTTATTTTTCCTCTATGTTTCTCTATCATGCTTCTTATGTTAATGTAATAAAGTTTTACTGTGAGGCGAAATATGACCCGGGACACTTAAATGCATCATTGTCACTGAAGGAGAGGCCTCAATTGACAGACAAATTCTGCTTCTCTCTAAATCCCATTTGATTGGGTGTTTTTTTTAATGGCTTTTAGCCCCACTGATTAATGCACCCAAGAGTCCATTAACCGGAAAATAAAGTTTATGTATTAGTAAAACATCAGCCCACATTCTCGTTCCCTGTGTTTGTTTCCCACAGTCTCCTCTCTTTGTTTGCACACCTTCCACTTATTTCCTGCATCTTCTTTTTCGATCTCCCTGTCCACAAATTCGTCATCCCTCAACCCTCACTTCCCCTTGTTCCTCTTTCTTTCTCACCCATCTACAGTAGTTCCCTCAATATTTAGCCTTCTTTTAGTCCCTTGCTTCTTCCTTATCGCTCTCTTTCCACCTTCCTAAATCTCCTAATTTTCTCCTTCCTACTCCCCGAGCTCTCATTCGCCATCCATATCATCTTCCCCTCCTCCCTTCATCTCTCCGCTGCTATGTCTCAATTGTCCTCCTGAGTGCCGTGATGGCCTCACCCAGGACTGAAGGATCTAAGTAGGTCTTGGTTGATTTACCATCAGCTCTAGCTGTCGGAGGAATCAGCGTAATGTTTATCATCATCACTGAAATCATTATGGTAAATTGGTGATGGCTTATAGGCTTACATTATACAGCTTCTTCCTTCCAGTCTTGAGATATATGTAGCAGAGGTGGAAGACATGATGATAATTTTTATCATAATTTCTGGAGTCATTATGCTAAATGGGCAGATGGTGATAGAGAAATATAAAGTGATGGGCTTGTTACAGAATGGCGATAAGCATATGTAAGACAAGTGAAAAAAACAGTGGGCAGATAAGTTAGATCCATGTAACAGAAGATTAAAAAAAGCACTAAAGGAATGATATCAATGGAACATAAGTGATAACACAATGTGAATGAACCATGTGTGATTTTATTTATGGATGTGACCTTATACGCTGACCTGGTCAAATCCATGTCAGTGTGGCAGTGCACCAAAACTAATTTGAAATTCAAATCCAAATTGGTATTCTTTGTTGGAAAAAAGCGGTTTTTACAAATGAAAGCAGAAATGCAAAAGTGCTCTGGCTGAGGTAAAAGTCCTCCATACAGTATAATCCGAATATGTACATATGTATGAGGCATTTAACTTCACACTCACTGTTTCCGACACACTAGCCTGCCCCCTTTTTTCCTTTCTACTGTTCCTCAGCCTCGGCTGACTGTTAGACACATGCATGGGTGAAATTCTGAATTATCCATATTTTGCCAAGGGCTTAACTGTCCAAGTTAACTGTTCAAAGCTGTTCAGTTCAAGGTTAGTTGGGAAGGTTAGCTTCCATGTTTAGCCGTCAAAGTGTGTCTTTGTTGAACAGAGCAGGACCTTTATCGTGTTTGTTTTTTCTTTTTACTTCTAGCCTTGATTTCAGTTAATGTTGCAGTTTTAACATATAGTGTGCAAGGACATGTGTGATGGAAAAGACACATTTTCTTAAGTGGAACCGACAGCAGAAAGTCATACAGACAGAAAATCTTTCAAAGTGGCAATCCACTCAACTCTAAAATCACTCAGCAGTCATCAGAGAGTCTTGAGGCCCTACAGAGAGTAGCTGTCATATATTCACACAGGGACACTTACATCAACTCCGGTGTGTGTCAGTGTATGTGTGTGTGTGTAAGCATGCAGATATGAAGGCTTTAGTGGTTTGTGTTTCAACTTAATTGTGTGAGTGCAGGCTACACACGTAGATATATATATATATATATATATATATATATATATATATATATATATATATATATATATATATATATATATATATATATATATATATATATGCATGCATGAACAGCATTTGAATTTCCCATTCCTTTTAAGTTAGCAGCGGGGAATACTCAATAAGCTTTGCCCAGGGGCAAAATGATAGGAGGCCAGGGGGCAGTCAGTTAATAAACAAACATAAGCAATATGTATCAGTTGAAATTAATAAACATTACAATTGCTGATGCGGTAGAATAACAAGGTAGGAACGCTGCACTGAAGATAGCATGCAGCAAATGTCATCTGACTACAAACACAGCACAAGCACAGACCACTGACCGGCTAATGTAGATCTCTGCCATTTATTGAACATTTACTAAGTGGTTAACACTTAATATGGACACATACGTAAAGCAAAGGTAAACACAAACACAAAGCTACAGTATGCATATATACTGTGACAGAGTACTGGATGTTTCAGAACTGTCTGCTTGTGTCCATGTTCTACTGTCACAATGATTTTACCTTTTTATGATATGATGCTTCGTATTATCAGGACATCTCATTGTGTCTTGTGTTAGCAATTTACAAAATCCAGACCAGTCTCGTAGGGGGGCAGAGGTGAGGTAATTAAACAGGTATGTAATTAATACTTAATTTTAGTCATTACTTTTACAAGTCAGCCAAGTCAACGGTCAAATGCTGAGTTGTCAGGAGCTCATCAGCTAAAGGGCCATCCTAATAATATCACACACAGACAGATATTAGACACGAGGACAGAGAGAAAGAAGGAGAGTGAGATCATTCAAGAATAAATAGAAACAAGTAACACATGAGTAACACATGGTCTTAAAACGGAGACGGCGTTATGTCAAACAGTGACATACGGCACACTTGTTGTTGAGATGTGACACAAAGTTAATGAGATATCAAGTCTGAGGTGCAACACCTCTTAGTTTATTGAACGCTTTGATCATTGACTGAAATGGAAGGGACGCGTATATTACACAGCGACAGCTTCAACCTGCAGCACTTAGCCTCATGTGTGCATTTGTGTGTCACTGTCTGCATGGTGTACATGTGCACACCACTTTCGTGTTTGGGTGCTGTGTGTAACCACATGTGCCTGCATGCGTGTGTGTGCTTGTATATATATTTGTGTGTGAGTGATACCGGAGACAGCTCAGACACTGACCTGTTCTGACGTATAATATTATTTTGCTGCAGGGAATCGAAACCTAAAAGGAAGAAAATCCATAGTGCGCAGGAGACAACGGTGACAGAGGGGAGTAAGAGGTTTATTGTAAAAGAGAAAAGGCCTGGGAGAATGAGCGAGAGAGGGAGGGGAGAGCGCAGCATGAGGAAAGGTAGAGGGAGCATGACACTGAGGGAAAAATATATATCAAGTTCTTAACCTCACAGGAATCAAATATAGCAAAGGGACTGGATTGAAGAAGACAAACGTATCCAAATAAATCAAACGGAGACAGAGAACAAAAGTTGTCTGAGCCTGACTGACTCACAGGCTCTGTTAATAACATCACGGCCTTTCAAATAGCCTCCAGCTTGAAAATACTATTCCGGGGTCTCTTCGCTGTTTCCAAATATATTTGCCAGGATGAGAAGAAACCATAACTTGTTGAAAGCCTCCACTTTGAAGAAATCTTTTGTGTGATTCTTTTTTCCGTTTCCTAGCCATTAGGTGTACAGCAAACTGCTACCTACAGGAAACCTTTTAGCGGCTCTTGTCAAGAGCAACTGAGAACAAGAGATCATTTAGCCTTAGACGCCTCTGTGTAAAGGTAAAATAACATCTTTATTATCTCTGAAAAGAATATATTTTAGTCACTGACTACTAAATGTAGAACAGGATATAATGCAAACAGAATTTGAACAAGTAAATGGAGGTTAAATTTACATTATGGTTTAAGAATGAATAGTAATTATAATAATTATAGTTAACTGGAGGTTTAAAAAGCAACAGTTGCACTGACTGTGTCACCGCAGCAGAAAGAAAGCATCAGCTTGTGTCAATGCAGAGGGGGGACGGGCATTAGTGCACCACTAGAGTGCACCCTGTAGCTTTTAACCTAATGTAGATGACTAAGAGACTGACATAGAGATAGATAGGGATGCAGAGAGGGAAAATATAAGGAGAGGCAGAAACAGAGAGGGAAAGATTCAGACATAACTGTAAAGCTGAAGAAACAGAGTAACGTCTGAACACGGAAAGACAGACATTTGCAAATAATTGGCGATGCAGTGCGGAAGAAAGGCAAGTATGAAATAAAGAGAGAAAGGAAAAGACCGAAAGAAAAGACATCAAGGGAGACACAGTCAGGGAGGAGAAGGAGCAGAGATCTGCCTCGTCTTGCCTTGCTTGCTGCTGTGCAGTGCTTGCTGCCACTCCGGATGTGTCACCGTTGTGTCGAATTTATGAATGAAAACCAGATCTTCTCTGCGTCCTTTTTATGACCAGTTCCAACTGCTCACACCCTGCTGCTATTTAAAGGAACTTTTTTTTTCATATGACTTTCTCCACATAGGGCATTCAGTCTCAGGGAGTACTTAAAGGCCCATCTACCCTTGAGCATTGTTCCTGGAAATGTTTATCAGTCGCCACCAAGTGACCTAATTTGCACCGGAGTGGATTCTCGTGGATGAGGCGATCCAATCATCATCCACACATACGTTGTATTTGTCATCTTCTATTTGGTTTGAAGCTGCAATGACCAAGCACTAGCAATCGGGCTCTTTAATTTCCCCCAAAAGCATGATGTCTGACGGGGTCTTTGCCCTAGCACCATGCAGACTCTTTCTGAATGGTCAGCACTGCTTCACGTTGAAGGCTTAGCTGATAACCTGGATATTGCTGTTGTACTGATAATGGAGTCACCTTTTAGCTGCTCTTTATTAGCGTTGATGTGATGCACGCACAGGGTGGAACTGAGGCTATCCAGCAATGTCAACAAATGACACTGCGAGGACATCATCCTTCTGGATTATGCTTCTCTCTGATAATGACCTGGCTCTACAACTATTTTAAAACTATTTTTGAACATTCAAGGGGACCCATGTACAATGCCATGCATTAAAGATATGGTACAATTATGTAAATTAATAATAACATACTACTAGTAAAGCAGATATATGCATACCAGTAAAGTCATATAAGAGGCTATGTGTGTTTTGCCAAGCTACTGGTAATCGAGAGGATACATATGTGTTTCATTTTAACACACATAGCTCTGTTTAGCGGTAAAAGACTCAATGAATGATTCTGGTCCCACTGCTAATTAGTTATATGTGCTCAATAAACAGCTCTGCCAACAAGCAATGTGTGTGAGTGAGTGTTAATAGTTGCATGCTTATATGCTGTTATGTGCTGTGTTTATCCCATCATTTTAAATACACCATCCACCACTTTAATTACTCCTCCTAACACTCCCAACGCTGGCTACAGTTCAAGTCTAATATATTTTAGAATGAGGAGGAATAAAGCAAGACCCTCACTGGGACACAGAAGGGTGATGCAAACAGAAAGTGGGATGCGTACAAATGAGATGCAGCAGTCAGGTATTTATGATGCTGGGTAATCACCAAGGGAATTAAGTCTTTAACCATGCATGTGTTATCTGTGCGCCACGATCATTGTTTAAATAGATGAATCCCCTATCAACACAGTCAACACTGTGGTATGAGCTCAATGTGAAAACTGGACTGTATACTGTATGTATAAATATTCAGTTTGTTGTACAATCACCTAATGGGTGAACAGTGGGATGTATAATAATAAAACATAACTTTGACCTAATTTTTTTATTTTTTATTTTGTAATTTTTGCAAAAAAAAAGAAAGAAAACTATGTATTTTAAGGGTATAAACACACTAAGACCTGAACAAATAAATATGCTGGGTGTCTCTACTGGAGGAGACATTTTGACCTTTTAAAAAAAAAAGTATTTATTTGATAGAGACAGCTGAAGAGTGACAGAGACAGGGAATGACATGTGGCAAAGAGCCACAGGTCGGATTCGAACTCTGGGCTGCCGCGGCAAGGACTGAGCCTTTGTACGTGGAGCAGATGCTCTACCGACTGAGCTAAACACCCCTGGTGGAGACATTTTGAATCTCATTTTGGTATCATTACATCACATATAATGGTTAAATTATATGCGCAAAGCGGTGTGATGTTATTTACCAGTTGCCCCTGTTACCCAGTGACAACAGCACTTACACACAGTATGCTGTGTCTCTGTCACATCACTTGTTCTATGATTGGTTTGGACATTTAACATCATGCTGGGCAGCGATGCTCTATAGTGAAATTGCTCTCTGCAACAGCAAAGGCACAGGATTAATCTTATATTGTGAGACCAATCTGGTAATGTCACCTTAAACTATCACATATGTTTATATCAAGCAGTAAATGTTAATATTTAGGAATTTGGATTTGATCCTCTAACCCCCGCTCTCTCACAAGAGGAATGATATGTAAACGATATGTTAACTGTAACTTTATTAACCACACATTGTGAAAGATGTATGATACTGTAGGTGTGTTATAAAGTCTCAGTACAAGTTAGATTACAAACTGTAAACTCAGAAGCTGATATCAGTGTGTCCTTCAGGTTGATTTCACAACACAACAAACTCTAATGTGTTCTGAAAAATGACTCACGCTGGAGTCATTACTCAACTAACTACAGTGACTTTACATGTGTCAATGGTCTTTGGCTTGGAACTGACAACTAATTAATAAAGGAATAGACTTACCTTGCGAATGCCTTCTTTGGACTCCTCGACGTTATTATCTCCTCCTCCAGTGCGGTTGATCATCCGCCACATTTGGGAGTACATGGGGTCTCTCTCAAAGGGATTCATAGCCTTGGAGCGCACTTGATCATATACTGCAGAGTCCAACACTGTACCATATGGCAACTCTGTCTGCTTGGATAAGTCCTGGAGAGACCTGGAGAGTGACAAATGGTGATAAGAGTTAGTATTTACCTTGTTTGCAGCCATCCATTTATTGTAAACACCATGCAGACTCTGCCTGAACGGTCAGCTTCACATCACACAGTGGCGCTCGGTTCATCCCCTGGGTATTACTGTTGTAGAGATCCTGCAGTCACCTTTGAGCTGCTCATTGGTGGATGTAGTTGTAGCAACAGTGGATGTATAAATGCCTTGTTTTCAAGCAAACTACACAGCTATCTCACCTACTTCAAGGGTGGCACTTTCTTACATGGCTTTGGAATGAATAACCTGTCCAACAATGTCAATAAATGAAGAGCTGATGCTTCTGTACAATGCCTATCCATGATAAGGAAACAAAAAAAATAAAGCCTGACTGTCTTGGTAACTACCAGTGATTGCTGACTAGGTCTAGGCATTGAAGCATTCATGAAGTGCCCAGCTGTACAGCTGTTCACATCATCGCTTCTATTATAAATGAGTGTTATGAATCTAAGCCCTCCATGGGCCAACAGTGGGAGTTGGCAGCAACATGTAATTGACATGGAATAAAAATAGAAAAATGGGGATTGGCCATGACCAACTAATGTGAGAAGAATGTGTGAGGAAAGCAGATAACACTCTGTTCACAGTGCTGAGCCAAATGTCTAACTGCACACAACTGATACATACAGGAGAAGACAAAAGCACAAGTCAGTCTGTCTTGAAATATTTTTTTTTCTTCTTTGTCTCTCTCCTTTTCTCCTTCGCTCTACCCCTCACCCATAAATTTCCACCTCTGGGGGAATACACAAGCTATTGTTAATTATAACGCAACAGTGCTCGGGTTGCCTCTCAAAGAGTTTGGCCGCCGAGAAATGTAATGGAGAACCATTACAGGAACTAATTACTGTTTGTTTGTTAAATGGCTGCTACGTACCACCCATGGATTTGAGAGAGACACATTTATGAAAGAAAACATACACACAAAAACACTCAACATGTTCCACTTAATGAAGAACAAGTGTGCAGTATGGCACTTCATAAATTCAAAATGTAATACACCCACAAAGCAGTTTTAACAATGGGTGCAAAATATAAGTAGGTGCTGTTTGCTTAATTACAAGTCTGTTTGCTCAGACAAAAACACATGCCGACATGGACACACACATACAAAATGATATTCAGACTTTTATGGAAGGTCACAGCACTTGTGGTTGCCCTCACTCCCTCTCATGCTCTCCTTAACTATCTCTCCGACTCGCTCTGAAAAAAAAAAAAGCGGCTTTGAAGATTTTAATGAACTTTGCTGTGAACATGAATCTTTTATTGCCGTCAATTAATCTTTGGCCCTAATAATCTCCCCTCCCCACCACTCCCCTGTGAATACATACGCCTGTCAGCACACACTCGTTATGAATCGGTTTCACTGGGTAGTAACTCCGAGTTTGCTATTTGATGGTGTGTGCAAATGTACGAGACAGAGAGAGGGAGAAATATGTTTATATTTTCCTGTGTGAAAAAAAAAATCAAGATTATATTGATTATCTTATTATTATTATTATTAGTGATTTCATTCGCTCTAATAAGAGAACAGTTCTTGCTATGGCTACAAGAACACTAGTGTGATGTTTGCCTCATATGACCTACTGGGTATCTGTAGAAGTCTGGATAATTTAAATCTAATTTAGAGAAGGGAACCATAAAGGAAGAGTGGACAAAACAAAGAGAGGTACTTACAATAATTCACTTTAATCAAAACATATTAAATAGTCTGGATTTTAATTAAAAAACAATGACATTGTCTGTCTCCTGATTTATTTCTGTGTGTGGGTGTGTTGTCTTATGGAGATGGAGAACTTAATTGTGTTTTTGGGATGTTTTGTGTGAATCTAATGTGTGTGTATGTGTGTGTGTGTATCTTTGTGTACACAATTGCCTTGTGTCTGTGTGTGCTAGCTCATTTTGCAACCAATTATACCCCCCCTCAGCAGCTCAGTGAGCAAGCAAATGGAGTGAACAGCAGCTGAATGTATCCTGTGAGTGTACGGTATACAGTACGTGCGTGTGTGTGTGAGTGTGTGCGTGTGTGTGTATCCTTGCTTCTACGCATGTGGTCATCTTCCTAGCAAGCTACTGGTGACAAAATGCTTTAACCAAACATTGTGAAGCTAAATTGCTGGATAAACTTTAAGCGGGAATATTGCAACTTGGTTAGTTTTCATTTATTTTCTGTTTTGCTGGAATGACTGAGGTTGTCACCTCAGGTGTTCAAAATAGGTTAACAGAAATGTTCCTATATTCTAATGGGGAAAATAATCTGGGTAAAGACATAGAGCTTTGATTAGTTCATTAACTTTTTAAGAAATGACTGCAGACAGCTGTGCAACCTTGAACAACTGTGTGTACTTCATTTTTATAACAACATTATGGTTTTATATACATTTTATTTTATGTTATTGGTAAATACTATTTGCAAATATGTTTGGAACATACATACAGAGATATTTTTTGTGTATGTATCATATAATTACAATGTAATAAATAAGTATTTAGGTATTTGCATTATGAATTATTATTCTTTTCTTCATCTTATTGTTTGTCACCCCAAAGAAATGTGATATGTGTTGCTATAAATAATTATCCATCCAATTGGTGTTGTGGAGAGGGGCGTGGTGCATCAGCTGCAGGAGAGAGGTGTGGGGGGGGCTCAGGAGAGCAGCGCCAGGTGAGAGTGATTGGCACACCGGTACCCAACTGGCTAATCACTCTTGCCCTCTTTGCCAACACAGTAGCGTGCTGGACCAGATGAGAGAGCAGGACGGACCAAGACACACGGCAGACGGCAGCGAGACGCCTGCGAACGGCTGCAGTGTGAGACTGATTGTGGCTAAATAAAAGAATCCCCTTGCAAACGGGCTTTGGTCTCTGACTGGTCTGTGCTGAGAACCCACAGTGGCTGTGCAAGCCTGTCACAGTGTTTATTCTGTGAACGTGTACGTCATTATTGGGTTCATTGCTGCTACAATAACCTGAGTGAAAAAAAATGACAGTTACAATTCTTTTCATGCAAAAAGAGAATGATGATGTGTCATGATATGTCATATTTTCACTTCATGTGTAGACTTCACATCCCTTTAGAAAGACTCATGTGACTTTAACAACCCAATGGAACTGGTTCCAGTTTGACCGATAGGACCATTAGGGTGTCTTGGCTAACCACTGGAAAGCAACGGACATGTGTGCGCACATACAGAGCAGCCACATGCTACGTATAATGTTGAAATACACACATAAGCACACAAACATGATGGACCCTATTGGCAATCCTTAGACACCATAAAATATGGCCATAAAATGAATATTTTTCAATATTACAATATTTCCATCCTGAAGTCCCACTCCATCTATTTCCTCTCTCAACAGGTGGCTCTTCTTTTTTTTTACCATTCCAAAATCCATTTCTCAATCTCACTCATGGCCAAACCTCTCTGCTTTTCCCATACTTCTTTCCACTCTTTTCCTACCCCCTAACCCCTGCCTCTCTCCTCCCCTTTTACTTCTTAATCCATCATCCTTCCCTCCACGCACTTCCTCTCTTCATTTCCACTTTATGATGTTTATGCCGTTTTGTCTCACTCTTTGTATCTTGCTCTCTCGCTCCCTCTATTTGCCACTCTCCGCTGCCATCCCTCACTGTTTTCCTAAAGGATTCACACTGAAATTGAGGGAAAACATCCAAGCGTGAAATAGTCCAGAGAGGGTTCTGAACGCTCACTTGTTATTTCATTTCCAGGATGAAACAAGGGCATTAATACTTAAAAACCCTGTCTGTCCTGACGGCTCACTGAGACAGCGATGCCTCCATCCTTCCCTGGCCTTCTCTTCCTTTCCTGTCGGTTTGCTTGCTTGCTCTTTACCATACTCAACTTAATCCCATCCTCACTCCATCTAACATATTAATCAAGTATTTATCATATAAAACTGCACACAAATCATAATAATTTTTCTCCTCATCTGTTTACTCTCTTAATTCATCCATGAAGGTGTTGTTATGCTTTATGATTTCTCTCAGTTTATTTTGGGTGTGTTTCCTCTCACCACTCACCCCACAACCCGTCCCAAGGCCATGCGGGTGCTGCTGTTCAGGGGATAATTATGCCACTAATGACCCCAGAAGAGTCAACACATGAAAGATAATGCATTAAAATTTATGGAAATCCTTAATTAGCTCAATGGATGCTGAATGAGGCGGTAAACTGAGAGGCACTCGTTAATGACAGCAAATTCATGGGGAAAAAAAAAACAAGAAAAGAAACACAAAAGAAAATTAGAGAAGTGATTCTTTCTAAAAGTCTTCCAAGGGACTACACACAGGGACTTGGACTAAAGGAAAAAAAAAAAACAGGAAGCGAGAGTGCAGACAAAAGTAAAGGGAAAAAAAGGAGGAAGTCTGCCAACAACATAAAAAGAGATGTAGAGAGAACGAAGGAAAGACAAACGGACATAAACAAATTAAGAGACAGATAGTGGTGAGATTTAGAGAAATAAATGTTGTTTATTCCAAAGCCAAGCGCAATTAACTGTGGCACTGCCGGGCATAGCGGATGCTTCGGCGTGCTGATTAGTCCAATGAGAGATGAGCGTTTCCTAGTGCCACCAGGAGAGAGGCAGGCAAACATATTATCACAAGGATAGATAAACAGAGGGCAGAGAGCTTAGGGAAATAATGTGTGCGTTAGTGTGTGGGTGTGTGTGCATGTGGGAAAAAGCAAAATGAGAGTAGAAGGCATTGCCAATTGCCTCGATACATTCTGCCCCCAACCTGAGAGCAACATGCAAAAAAACACTCATCTTACTTTCTTACACATCGTGTCTCATTCCCTATCTCTCTATCTCCTGATCTATCCAATCCTCATCACTGGATATACACACACACACATGCACACACACACACACATGCACACACGCACACACACACACACAGTGAAAGATCCAAACATGAGGCAGGAAATTACTGTTCTATGATGGGGTAAAGAAGGAGGGGAGAAAGGAATGAAAAGAGGTGAAGGAAAGGATAGAAAAGTATGTGTGTGCGTCTCTGTGTGTACAGGTATGTACATGTGTGCATAATTGCATAAATATATTTTTGTGTCTTACAACAGTGCTTGGGTTTGCATTATGGAGCTAGTACATCTGTGTAGATGTGATGTGCAGCTTTAAACTACAGCTGAATATGAAACATATTGGTGATATGTTATAGTTAATGGATGTCAGTACTTGTATTACATTACCAGTCTTTAAAAGGCAGCATGGTTACCACTGATAACAGCGGGTAAAACTAGTCGGGTACTTACTGTATGGAGTTCTCTATGCGTGTGATGGTGAGGAAGGCTGCTAGATTGGCAGTATACGAGGAGATGACAATAAGAGCAAACATCCACCAAACGCCCATCATCATCCTGGTAGCTAGAGTTGTGTAGGGCACCTCTCCACCTAGACAAAAAGAAAGAAAGCACAGAAACAGAAAGAAAGTTAAACACACAGTAACAAGAAAAAAAAAAAGGTGTAACATCGACGTCTCTTTGGTGCATGAGGAAAAAGCTGTTGAAACAGCAAAGCACATCCTGAAAAGATTATGTCTGGATTAACAGATCTGATCTGATGCTTTGGCACAGATCAGATCTTCATATTGTGGCATAAAGTGGGAGAAACGGCAGAGAATTACATCTATGCTCTTTTAAAAAGAACAAGTCTTTTGCTTCGTCTGTGAGAAATAATATTCTTCATGTATTGAGTTAAAGGTGCCCTATGCAGACTATCTTTAACTGGCTCAAAACACCAGCAGGCTATAACTGTTTGGGACACAAGTTAAAAAATGACTCCTAGTGCAATAAATTACTGTCTTTAAGCATGATCAATCTGAACAGAAGGTGTAAATGCTTGTCAGGCCTTCGCATTAGGATTTAATGCTGTTTGGAGCACATTACAATGAGAAGTTGCTTGTCCGTCTTTGAATATAAAACCTCTTTATTCCTGTCTTGTGATATAAACAGCTTTTGTGGCCTTGTCCCCTGAAGTCTTGTTGTGCTACAGTAAAAAAGCTAACTGCCTCGGATTCCTGTGAGCTTCACAAAATGGCTATCACTGTAACCCTGGCCCTCAGAAAACATGATCTGTTTATAAGTGCATTAACCAGTAAAGAAAATAGCACACATTCGTCTTCGGCTTTTCTATTACGCTTAGGTAGATTGTGGGCTAGCCTTTATATTCATGTACACACATTTATGCAAGCTTACTGCCAATCATGCAAACACACATTTAGTTATGCATACGTAATATACACACGTAATGGGTGCACAGGGTAATGATTGATTTGCAGCCAGTGAGCTCATCCTCACTGTCTTCATTGAAGCCTGTTAGAAATTAGCCTCATTCATCCTCGTGGCAGGGGATCGCTGCTACGTCGACTCAGACCAACAGACGCTCTCGCTCGTTCCCACTTCCTCCTGCCCAGACTCAATATTATATATGACACCCACATAATCCCATGTTCCCTTTATGTCGCACCCCTTCCTCTTTCTCCACTGTATTCTTGCTTCTTCCATTTTCCTTTCAGGCTTTTCCTGCATCGCTTATAGCTTTTGATTTCATTCAAATTTGTTACTCTATCTCTCTCTGTCTCTCTCTCTGTTTCTCTCTCTCTCTCGGTTTACTTTCTCTGGCAATACATTTTTACCACGAGCCCGAAGGCAGAATAATGTCTAGTACTCTATGTTCAGTTCAAATAATCCCTGTGCATGTTTGCCTGTGTCTTATTCTCCCATATGTCTGTCATTTTATGCTGCATGCCTTCAAGCACAACTGTATGGCATTTTGATTTCTATTGTATGTTTTAAAAACGTGTCGATCTTTTATGGTTATTTGAGGATTTTCCCTGCAGAGTCACATGTGGCTATGAAATGATTATTTTCCTTTCCTTTCATTTATTCTGTCAGGTATCCTAACTGAGACTGACAACTCTTTCTGAGTTTTCAGGCATTTTTTTTCAGCAAAGAAAATCCAGAATACACGCTTAGCAATCATAATATAATCAATATGTAAATAATAGTTTTGGTAAAGTTCATGCAATTAGCTATTCATGACAATTTAATGCAGATTTGCCAATGAGAAGACTAATTGAATCTTGAAGGATGAAGGCAACCAGCAGGCGCAGATGCTTTTTCTCATGACACGAGCTGCCAAGAATGTCCAAATATATACCAAACTGTGACTAGTATCTTGTACTTCAATAGCTTCTAAAACATGACCTTTGTGAATCATTCCACCCGCAGAAGATATTTTGGGACTTTGGGTTTTATACTGTCAATATCCATGGAGGACTGATTTAGTCACCAGAAGAAAAGAAAAAAACCTATTGTCAAGTCTCAGAACTATTCTCATGATGATTTCTGGCTGCACAAGTGACTTTTATAAAATATTTAATACAGCTGGGGAAATGACTCTGCTGAGTTCTGACATCTGAACGTCCCAAAATTTAAAGGTGGGCACTTTTGTCATGTTCTTTTTAGAGGTTTTATAGTTCTCTCTGTCTCTGGACAATGTCTAAATATGTTATGCGTGGAGTGGTAACATTTTTGTAAGAAATTGTATAAACTTGGATTTCTAAAGCTAAATAAATAACTGAACATTGTGGTTGGGTTGAAAAGGCCTTTAACATGATTTATTTGGAGACTGGTCTGGCATTGATGTCTCTTTTTTCTCTTCCAGTTTACTATATACAGAGCATACAGAGTTTTATAGCGCAATATCTACTGTTGGCCATTAACGTGAGCCATAGTCACCATGACAAAAAGCCTGAATCCTCATGAGGAAAGCTATAACATTGCAGCGCAGTGCTAAGAGGGTATGGTTTATCATTGTGTAATTTGGATTTAGATAGGCAGTGATTGAAAAATACAAATTATTTGTTGTTCATTTATTTATCTTCCTTTTGTCAAATCCAGGACATTGAAATACACATGTACCAACAGTCATACATCACTGATCTACTAAAACCATTGTATAAACCGGGTACCGTGTGATCAATCCATCTCTTGTACTTGTACAGTATTACATCGATGGAAGCATCCTTCATACTGTGCATCAAAACCATCTTTCATATAGGGGAATACACCCAGATGGATGATACCATTGAGGAAGAATGCAGAGAGTAAGCGAATCCTTTAAGTTGCTGAGCAATTTTGTCATGTCGATGTGTACCAGATGCAAGTTTGTCTGGATATCATTTGTATCTTTTTCCAAAAATATCCCAGATGGACATGCATGTTCTGTATTTAAAGTCTATGACTAAGCACCCTTTGAAAGGCCATGCTGCTGCTTGAACACAACCTCAGTATCGTCTAAACCCACAATACAGAGAGTGACCTTCCCTCAAAGAACATAAGTTTAGGATAGACACAGAAATCTGATTTGCTGTTAGAAGTGATGACCACTAAAGGGGGTCAGGTTAACTTGTCCAATACAGAAACTGTATTGCTCCCTTTGCTGTGAGTCCGAATGCGCTGTTAGAATAATCTTCTGTCCGAGTCTAACCAGGACTACTAAAGGAAGCTATACAATGACTCCTCTGTGTGAGACATAGAATAAAGGAGCTTCTCTTCAAGGCACCTTTCAAGTTTCCCTATGGTTGCAAGCCAGAAAAACACCCGTCAAAGGTAAGTGAGCGTATGGGTCTCCGTTTGTATGTGTGTACTGTATGTTTATGAATTCTTGAGGAGGTATAGCTAGCATGAAGCAGCTTTTGTGGATGCAGGCTCGTCAGTTTCAGAGACACCCTATCGTGTCCCCTCAATGCATCTCTCCATTCTTATCCCGATGTCTCTCCTACCTCCCCTCTCATTCTCTGCTGTATGTCCCTGTAGCTGCAGGCAAACAGGACTATTTCTTTTTATTCCACTTGAAATGGGAAATAAAAAAAATCACAAAAAATCTAAATTACGTGTGCTCTGCAGATAAATGATGTATAAATCATGTTGTTGTGTTCAATGTTTTTAATGTATTTTCCCTGACTTCCAAGTCTCGATTGGTCTTCATCTGTTTCAGTATTGTTAGCAGCTCCAAATTGTCGGCTTACTTCCCGTCTGTCTTCTTTGACTGAATGAGTGACTGGATTGCTGGAGGTCTACATAACTGATTGGTTAATTAGATAGCTTGCTGGCTGGCTACCTGTTCCCTTGGCTGTGCGAGTGACTGACTGATGGACTTTCTACACTGCTGGCCTCTGAGCTGGCCAGCAAATCTGCTCTTTCATCCTGTGGCTCATGGCTCTCCTTTTTTCTACTGACTTCTCTCATGTCCCACCTCTTCCAATTCTATGATCCCATTTTCTCATTGACTGAACAGATGAACAACTGACTGACTACATACCGAACTCTCTTTATTTCTTCTGATAGTGACATGCCTTTATTTCAGGCATATGGCTAAGTCTTTAATATATTTTTTGAGTAATGCTGTGTGTGACATAAACATAGTTACATAAAATCTGAGAACTTCCCTATACTATGACATAAGCAACTCCCACTCCAGGCTGAAGTTTGGCTATTAATTATATTATAATCCTCTCTGTCTTTAATAAAAGATTCTCTGAGTCATACTCTAAATCTCTGCTTTTTTTCATCTCCTACCTTCTTTCCTTTCGGCACATTTAGCTAAAAGACTGAGCAGAGGACGTATTTACAAAGTATTTTTTTGATGCATAAAATGTCACAATAGATGCGTCATATAGAAAAAATGTCTTTAGCAAGTAATTGCATTTTTAACATGTTCCTCTGGTAACATTTGATGACTACCTGCTTCTTCAGAGAAAGTGTTGTTTCTACATCCTCCTGGCATTCAGAGAATACTGCAGTGCATACCACTTTGAGTAAAAATGCTTGTGACTGATGTGTCATCTACAGAGGCCCACGCCACGGTGTCACGCAGAAGCATAAACAAAGCTTAAAAAGCCTGTTCACGCATATTGCCTTCGAAAGAGCAATGGCTAATGGGAAAAATCCAGCACTGAACCGACCAATGGCAACTTCATCACTTAGTCAGGGACAGACTTTTGGGTTTATAGGGAGAGATTCGACATCTCCTTCAGGAAAACATCCACAGATGGCAGTATAAACGAGACAAAGTTAGAAGAAGTGGCTGGACAAATTGGTGATAAGGAGCTCTGTTACTGTGCATGGCATATAGACAACGGCCTCTATATTCCTCACTCTACACTATCAATGCAAACAAACACCTTCAGTCACTAGTATATCATGCTGAAGTGTGGTGAGAGGTGCTTGAGCTCGTGCAGGCTTCTGGCTCTGTTATCTCATCCTATAAAAACATCGGCAGCAACACGTTTGAATAATCAATCTCGCTCTCTATCTGCTTTTTCCTTTCTACAACTTTAGACAGTGAGAAAGATTCACAATGTCTGTCCACGGGACTTTGGATCCACTTCTATCAAAATCACCATGACTTTTTAAAATCTACATTCCTGCTGCCAACTACTCTGAGGCTTCTCTTCAAAGTTGCATCATCGCTCTCGCTCATTCTTGGATGAAAGTCGACTAGGGCAGTTCATTAGAGCTTTTTAAACGAGCATAGGAGAGTTGGAATATGTTCAGCTGATGTCAGCTCCCACTTGGAATCACTTGCAATCTTGTAACAAAATGATGTAACTTTTATTATTTTTCCTTTTTGCTATAATTTGGACAATTTCATTCTTTCACGGCTCTCAAAAAGTGTCTTAGCTGAGGGGCATTTTGGCAGTGGTAGGTACAGAACAAGCAGGTATGTAAAAATCCACTGGACGGCTACACCATAGTGTTGGTACAGTAGGAGTAGAAATCGAAAACAGATTTAACATTTATAAATTAATGAAATATCTCAACTCAAAGGTTCTACGTGTTCTATTTTAAAAGCTCAATCACAAAAATCACTCATATAGATGCAATATGCTTTGGCTGACATGGAACTATACACTATGTAATGATGAATCATTACCCTCTCAGTCACTGACATTAGTCATCTTACAGTATGTAGTTTTAATAGCTGTACTAATCACAGTGGTGGTTGACCCCTCTGGTTTCTCCAAGAGAATAATGTTGTATACCAGGAGCTTCAGACAAGCAATGCACAAACATAAGGCAATAAAAATGTGTTGCCAAAGGTAGATGATGTGGCTTTTAATATTAAATCGACATTCTTGAGACATTGAATTTCTGGTCACGCCATGCTGTGTTTTATTATGTCTTATTTATAACTGAAAGATCCACACAAAAGCTGCTACTGACTGTGTAGGCTATAATAAAATTTGAAAAATAAAAAAGGTGACTAAAGCAGAGGTGAATGACAGACTACAGCACTGGTAGAAATCACAGATTACTCTTTAGCTGGATGCAGATTGCTTTCCTTTTCGTGTATTCTCGCTACAGTAGCATTGCATTTGTATTTGTAAGCCAACCTAAAGCCACAAATTGGATGGAGAGTTGTAAATCGAGGAGTTATATTCATATTGTTCAGCATTCTTCTCCAGATGCCTCATTTTGTGCATGGCACGTACATACCAAAGGGACGGGCAAACCACATTTCATGGTCAGGAAAATACCAACATGTTGTGCTTTCACTTGTCTTTGTGCTGTCAGAAGTCCTTCATTCTGGTATAGTAAGAATCTTAAATGGCTGCAAAATAGAAAACATAACCACAAGGTTTCTAAATCATTTTGACACATTTTAAATTTTCTTCTGCTGTCTAAATCATCTCACACAGTATACTTTACCAATCATTCAGGCCCTTATATTTTCTTTTAACACACTGAAGACAACTTGTTTTCATGTCACAGAGTTCAGTGAAGATGTTTTCTCAGAGGCCTGAGGTGTTAAAACAAAAATAATAACAGAATAAAACAATTATGTCTAGATTGTCCCCCGAAGTCTCAACAAAGAAATAAGCTCTTCAAACAACAGCGTCTCATCCATCAAAAGTTAAACAGATGGGGTGTCAATTAGCTCAGTTTGTAGTGTACAGCATCTGCCCCATGTCGATGGCTGGACCAGGGTTCGAATCCGACCTGCGGCCGTTTGCTGCATGTCGTCCCTCATCTCTCTCTCTCCACATTCCTGTCTCTCTGCAGCTGTCTCTGTCAAAAAATAAAGCTTGAAAAAGACCCAAAAAATATCTTTAAAAAACGTTGCACTACTTTTTCCACTTTAAGTGAAAGTGGCAGAATCAAAATAGATAGGTTAGAGTTAGTAGAACCACTTCAAGTAGAGAAAAACATGTCCTTTCAAACCTAAATCAAACTAGTGCACATTATTTGTGCTTTGGCAAACGCCATAATCTTCAATATCTGCAATTATGAGTAATGCAATTGAGACTTTCCAGCATCTCCGGGCAGCATACCATGTCTGATTATGATAAAGTGTTTATGCATGGTACTGATTACATGACACTGTTAGTGAAAACAAGGTTCCTAAACTCATTCCAGCTGAGGTTTCTAAAATAAACAGAATAAGAAAATCATCCTAATTGCAGTATTACCACATGAATATCAATGATGTGAAATTTTAGGACTCATGGTACCAGAGAATCTCAAGGGGCCTTGATTGTTGTAAACACATTTTGGGGCAGTTTGAATAATGTGACAATTAAAGAAATTTAGTTAGTCCATTTTTTTTTTGACTCAACAAATTCAGAGGGCTCAAAAGGCAAACAAAATCAAAGCCAAACACACACTCTCAAAAAAACACATATGACTATACACAGTTATTTATTTGCTTTGAGAGAAACAAACAGGGACAGCCGGAAACAGGGATGAAAAATTAGCCAGATACAGGAGCCGTTGGTTCCTGCAGGTTTGGCGCACAAAACTATTCGACAAGCCAACTCATCTGCATCAAACACATTCACCACGTTTCTCTGCCTGCATGCCTGCCTCTCACTTCTTCTCCTGCCTCTCTGCACCTCCCACTCCTCTCCTCCTCTCCTCCTCTACTCTTTCCCCCTCTTCCTTGTTGACATGCCACAGTTAAAGGTATCTCCAGATGAGTGCAGCTTTGAAACCAGCCGAGTGGTGGGCACATCCAGGAGGGTTTTTTTTTTATATGTATGTGGCTTTCTTGTAAAGCTTCAAATCTCACCCGTGAGCAGGCACCTCCAGTGCCTCAGATTATACCACTATGTACTGTCTGATGACTTGCAGGAATATATATAGATTTTTTTTTTAACCATATATCTCTCCTTTAGCACCTCAATCACTCTAGACTGATGGTGTGCCAGTGATTTTAAACAACTTGCGAAAAGACATATTACGGTATTGAGGCCATGTTGAAAAGAAGGAAGGAGTGAGAGAAGAGGAAAGGAGATGAGGAGGATGACAGAGCACATGCATCCCTCCTGCCTTCAGCCCCTCAATCTCTGCATTGTACTTATGCCACCTCTAATACCCCCGACTATCAGCCAATGCGAGGAGGGAATTTCCATGTGGTTAGCATTTTTTTTTCATCGAGTGCCACCATCATAAAGGAACCAGCAGGCCAGTAATGTTATGGATTTAAGTTAAGATGCACGATGTTTATGATTCTGAGATGTGCCTAATAGTATCTCATCCCAGCATGCCGTCCAATTTCCTATCAGAAGACCGTAGTCCACCATCAGAACATGATGATGGTGATATACAATAAACGGCAGAATGGTAAACAAACAATATGTGGAAGATTTACGTTAGATGGTCGAGGTTAAGTTAAAGCAGGAATAATAATGGTATAGTAAAGGCAGTACACAGAATGCAGTCCACAGTTCATTCCCTTTTTTGTTTTCATTTCAGTTTTCAGCAGTTAATTATTATATATTTCATTATATATAATCCTGTCAACTTGGAAAGTTGATTATTATTATGGGAGTTTTTAGCTTATGTCATTCCTGGCTAATTGCATTTAACGCTCCAGCAGCAAGATGACTTTTTAATAAAGTAAAACTGATTGTTATATGAACGTCATCCAAAATTTTGATTGTGACAGGAGAGGTCTTGATTACAATGAGCATAACAAATCATAATCAGCAACCTGGACTGAAAATGATATCACTTGTCATTTTTATGTTTTGTTTTTTTAGGTATTGACATTTCAGGCAGCACTTGGATTTACTGTGTAAGGCTTGTATGAATGCAATTAATACATATCATTTACATTTTTATTTTGTTGTTTTTCGTACAATATATCTGGTATATGGCACCAGATATATTGTAGCTATAATTTACATGTTTGGTCCCTGGGCAGCGTAGAGCTTGATGCGCGGCGAGGCGAGCCGTTTTGTGTGTGCACATAAAGCTCAAATAAAGAGAATAAATCCATATTATTTGGTGTATAATGTATTTCCCTTTAGTACTGAATGTAACATGTGCTTTAGGAGTGTTGGTATTAGGGTAATTGCTTCAATAAAGTTATGAATATTAAACGACATATTAATATTTCATACTGGAAATAATTTACCTCTGATGTTGACAAATTGCTCCGGACTATGTTAATACTGACATGCACCATGCGCGCGCACGCACGCACGCACGCACACACACACATACAAGTGAATATACATGCATACACAGCCACGTGCATAAGATGCCTACGTTGCATATCAGGTAAAATGTGATATGATTGTGTGCAATTACATGAAATATGGAGAGCAAAAAGAAGAGAAAAGATTCACAATATGACAAAAATGACATGCAAACAGGTTTGGAGACGGTTTGCAATGATTTCAGGGACATATTGATGGAATAATAATAATGATAAAAAAAGCAGATGTCTGCTGCTCATCACTTAAATCTTTAATTCTTACAATTATTGTGATTTTGTTTTCAGTATGTTTGTACATAAATTATCTTGGAAATTGAAAACAGGAGGAGATCAAAGAGAAGCGAGAGGCAAAGGGTCAGAGAGAAACAGCCAAACTGGTCAGGGAGACCAAACCATAATTTAAATAGAGGCCTGTGTGTGTGTGTGTGTGTGTGTGCGTGTGTGATATCCAAGTGTTTGATCTAGTTGTGTGCCGGGTAAACATGCCACATCATTACTGCAGGACACAAATGTTTTACTTTTCAAAGAACACTTGTTCAATCTGTCAGTCACCTGCTCCCTCGCCCACTGCCAGAAAAGTAATGTGGTGAAAGCGACAGCCAAACTGTGATTCAATCGCACATTAATCAAAACCAGGAAATAGGCAAAGCAATATCAGTGTTTTGAGATCCACTTTCTCTGGATTCAGGGAAAAAAAAGGATCAGCAAAATCCTGAAACACGTACTGAAGTTAAAAATGAAAAAGACTAAATACCATCAAAACTATTACTATTACTATAACTATTAACTAAATAAAACAGTTCTATTATATTCACAGAGTGATTAATTATTTCATAGAAAGATAAAAGTTACAATTCTAGTCCATTGTGACTTTTTTTGGCAAGTATGTATTGTTTCATTGCAGAATTTAATTCATATTTAATACATCATTATTATATTTTTTTCATAAAAAGGTAATTTAAAAAAGTCATTTAACACCTTTTGCTTCTTTCACAACCACAGCAGTTTATTTTGAAGAATTCAAATGAAGCCACAGCAGACTATATTTTGACAAATACCACATATTGTAGAGCAGAAAACTGTTTAGCTATATTAAGATGGGCAGAGGTAAACAAAGTGCTCCAGTCTATTCTGAGGAATGACTTACAACCCGCCGTCACACTGCACTTAAGAGACCATCAGGGACCGAGTTTCATTCTGGATTTTCAGTGTAATGTCCTTAACTCTATTTGCAGAGTTGACATGTTCAGAACAGGACTTAAGTTAAAAACCCATGAGAGTTCAATGTGTGTAATACGAATATGAGTTTCAATATGAGTTCAACTGGGAAAGAAGATATTCAAATTGTACAAAATCACCCTTAGGGAGGACGCTGAAATGGGGTTCTGTACTCACTGCGGTTAGCTCGTGGAAGTCGGCTCAATTTCACAAAAAGGGAGCAAATTAAAAGATTGAAATGCAAATGATTCGACACTTAGCTGTGCTCCAGAGCGTGCTCCCCATGCAGATATCAGCTATGGCTGCATATGTGCAAAGTAGAGAAAGGCTCTTTATGCTTAGGTCTACATATTATACTGTATATACATATACGTGTGTGTGTGTGTGTGTGTGTGTGTGCATGTGTGTATAGAAAAACTGATAAAAGTTTACATTATTTCATTTCACACTTGTTGTCTCACTTGTATAAGCTATTACGGTTCATGTTTTACATTGGGTCAGAAAGAAGCACACAGAGGGTTTGATGGCCCCTTACTGAGAGTTGAAATTAATTGGAAAAGGCAACTTCGTAAATCGATTTTTCCGGGTACTTTGCTTTGGGTCTCTCTCTCTCTTTTACATTTTCTCTTGCTTGTCTTCTCTTGTTGACTTTGAAATTTTGCTTGTAATGATGTTATTTTGAACTATGTTTGGGACACCGCATGGTACACAGAGTGGCATGCTGTACCCGAATAGCTTTGCTTACTCATCCTGTCACCACAACATGGACTGGAACACAAACCTTTCCAGTTTGTTGAACCATAAGACAAATCATCAGCTTCACTGAGTTGGGCTGGATATGAATATTTGGCTATTTGGGTATTGGGTAGGTATTCGGTTCTCAGTTTTGGGATTGCTGATTGTAGTGCAGTGAATTAATGTGCTTGGTTTTTAGACCGTTTATCTTGTATGCTCTCAGTTTAGATACAAGTATCTCTGTGCTCTGTCTCATATTGTTAATTCTGTGGATCTTGGACACAAATATATGAAGACATACTGGTTCTGAAATGTCCTTGGGGAGAATTAATGTGTCTATCCAGTCTTGATTCTCGTTTCAGAGCTGGCCATATGATATTACTTTTCTCTGACTTGCTTATTTTTTCAGACAATGCCAGTAGAAATGAGACGATGCAACTGTGCATTGTATTAGCCTGGCAAACTAATAATCGGAAAAAAATGAAATGAAAAATGTAAAAAAAAAAAAAGCTTATCAGAATCGCCCATTATTCCTAGAGACTCTTCGTTGTTCATGAGAACAGTATGACCTGTGATTTTTTGATTCGACTCGTAAACCATGTCTGTCTGGCCATTACTTAAAAAAAAAAAAATGCAATAATAAGCTTAATGGCTACATTTGAACAGTGAATGGTTTATTTTTGTGACATGTTTCACTGTCTTGTGCTGGTGGTCGGCTGTGTCATTAGTGTGGTGTTATGGCCAAACATGCAGCCTAAGAGGAATGGCTCATTGGCAATTATAAACTAATTGCATTTTGTGCTGGTTGGCCAGGTGCCATGTTGTGGGGCCTAATATATCATGTATAATGGCCAGTCATTATTTAACATTACTGAAAAAGCTTTATGGGTGTCCAAGGCATGCATATCATTCTCTTTAATGAATTTCTAAAACATACAGTACACCCGGTTTCGATCAGGATTAACTCAAATCGGGCCACTGACCACATCCTACATTCACAGCTGGGTGTGGCCATGTGTGGTCTTTTGCATGACACTTCACTTCAACACTAGATCACAGCTGGACAAGTGGTGGAAAAAGTTGTCAACACTAATTGGAGGAGAAGCAGACCACTGAATCTGGATATTAAGATGAACCTAATAATTACTCCACACATGTAGATGTTTGTCTTCATTTCTTTGATCCTGGACACGATAACTGTGCATGGTTTTATCCCTTCCCTATTTTTTGGAGTACATGTTAGACTTTGCTTTGACTGTGCTAAAATAAACAAATAAAAAAAAATCTCCCCAAAAGCAGGATTTTCTGGTTGTAGCCTCTGTACAATCACTGAGTTGTAACAAAGTTTAATTTTTGTGAGTTCAAGTCGCAGTGCATTATACCAGCTACAAAATGCCTCGTGCACAGTATTTCCTACAGTTAAACTAAGTTTCAGGTCACAATGACCAAATATATCAAAATTATCCTAAACTTCGCCACATTCACGGAAACTTACTTGTGTGTTTGCCCTTCAGAGGCACTCTGAGCAACTTGCTGCATCATCGCTTGTAAACATTCATTAAAAAACTAGCTGCTTTTTGGCCTGGTGAGCTTTTTCTTATACCCCCCGGATGAATGAAGGTGGAGCAGCCAGTGAAGTTCCAGACCACACCGGGCCAAGTGTGGAGACCGGCGATAAACCTCTGGCCTTATTCAGTGTGTATGTGTGTGTGTGCATCTCTGTATGACTTAGTTTGCTAACTTCCTAATGCCTTCCCAGAATAGCTGGGGTAAGAGTACTACCACTGAATGTGTGTGTGTGTACGTGTGTGTACCGTATGCAGAAATTGCTTGACATTGGACTTATTACAGAAACACTCATTTCTCCCCTTCTCACCTCCTTTCTTCAAGCCTGATCAGCACTTTTGCCTGCTTTTCACAGTTGAAAGGAACATAAAAATGATGGAGTCAGCATAAATTTCTTTGAGCTTATTTACAGGCTGTGTTTCCCTGCTCGCCTCCTATACATGGATCAATACAATCTGTGTATCGTATAAGGGTTACAACAGCCAACGGGAAGTCAAGGCTGTGTGTGTGTGTGTGTGTGTGTGTGTGTGTGTATGTGTGAGCGTGTTTGTGCGTATTTGGCTCTTTTGTGTATATACGCTTTTTTCTAAAGGGCAAAAGTAAGGGCTTTTCCCGCAGAAGGGGAGAACATTTCACACACCAGTGTACAGCCAATCCATAATATCTGAAGGTTGTTTAAAAAGTGGTGATGGATGAAGTTATTTATTAATATCTCAGCCTGATAGTCTTCATGGAAGAATGGGAAACATTAGTAACAGGAAATATGAGGTGACTTTTTACTTTCTGCCCATTCTGTAAGGCATGTATTCACAAATACTCATTTCCCCACTGAGATGGATCTCAAAGCACATCTTGAAAGAATGAAGCACAAAAAAGTTAGAAAAAAACTTTGCCATCTGTCGTAGGTGTCTGAAACCTACAGTAAACCATGAATCTTCCAGATAAAAAACACACACTGGAAACAAACAGACAGTCAGATTAGATCCAGGACTCTCTAATCCCTTATCCTATTTCTTACCAAAAGAACACAGTGGCACATGTGTGGATGTCCGTCACATACGCTTTGAATTCAGTTAGCAGTTACAGTACTGTGGTCTCATTAAAGGTGACTCTGTCTTAATCTATCAAACCAATAAGGCCATGGCTGCCTCTCTGAGTGCAGCTTCTGACAGATGGCTCTTTCAGCAATTTCCCCTTGACTAGGACAATCTGTGTGTATGTGTCTTCTTATGAGCACACACAAGTCTGTGAGTGTGTGCGTTCGCTTGATCGTGATTATATTTGAGTTGCCCATATTCAATTTTAACAATGTCATTCTCAATATTTCACACCGCGCAAACCCACATACTCTTTCACTCCTCTCGACATCGTGTCTTGCTCTTCCTCCCTCCCTTTTCTCAAGGACAGGATGTTTGTGCTCACTGTGGAAATTTTACGCAGATCTGCAACTTCTTGCTTTTCCACTTTAATTAAGCATTAGGTCACACACGCTGCAGGCCTCAGATTTTGTGTATCTGCCTTGATTGACCACTAGTAGCACTTGCAAAGTTTAAATAAGTGGGTTCCTTTTTTGTTTGTGCCGCAGGAAATGCACCAGCAAATGCCAGGTTATATGAGAACTTCCAAGTGTGCAAATGTCTTTTAGTATCTCGAAAAATAAAATGTACTATTATCAATGTTATTATAATCATAATTATAGCAAGCAGGCTAACATGAATCTACATGAAATAATGTTCCCAAACACAATGATGCTGAATGTTTTTATTAAATAAAATAACTTTTAGGTACACTGAATGTAAACATGTGTGTCAAGGAAACATTTAATATTTGCAGATGACTGTATAGTGTTCAAAAATTTGGACACTACAGTTAAAGGGCTTCCTTTCTTGATTTTTTGCTTTTAGGTTTTTGTTATTTTGTCTGAAGAGTTTGCAGAACTAGTAATGTTTTGTACATGGAGAACAAAACACTGTGGAATAGTTCAACCAGACACAGAGAGTCAAAAATTCAAAATAAGGAATTATCAGTTATTGGTAAAAATAAATTGCAAACTTAGCATGCTTGCACACTAATGCTTAAAACAAGTTGGAATTCACAGGTGTGCTGCCTTATGAAGGTTATTTATGAAAATTCAAAACAGAAATAGAAGGATAGAAGGATACAGGATATTAGCTGAAGATAATACGAACTGACAAATTACAGTTTAAACATATTCCAACATATCCAACTGTTTACTGCAGAGGACCCAGGGTAAAAAAGGTTCTGATAATAGCTCAAACACTACCAGGTTCACTTATGCTTTTCTGAATTAGAAAACAATTTCAAAATCAAAGATCATTAACTATGTTGCATTCTACTATTTAAAATAGCCATTATTGAAGAAAAGAAGAGAAAAATCAATACAGTGACAGCAAACTTTGAGCAGTTGTGTAAACATTTACTGTTTCTAAATATATATTGGGTGAGTCTGTGAATGTTGAACCGTTAAAGTGCTCTTACCCGAGGTACCATGGGCATATTCTGCACAATGAAAGCTTAACTGTAGAAAATGTGAAAGTAGCAACTACATACTCATACGTGCGATTACACACATATAAAGTCACACAGTCCGTGCCGATCTGTCACTGCATTCTTGTCTTTTGTACTGGCTAGAAAACAGTTTCACTTCTCCACCCCCGTCTCCAAAACAGCACTCTAAGGACAGAGGCGATGGATGACAGCAAGTCACACCCTCACCCTGTTTCTTGACACCTCATCCCCACAAGTTGAGCTCTTATTGTCTCCGCGCAGTTTCTTTACATCGCCGCTTTCTTTGTTGCTCCCAGTGTTCTCTGCCTGCCCGTCCTCACCATGCCGTTCCGGTCGCCCATTTTGTTTCTCTTTCACTGCCATTATTGCAGTAGTTTAGTCAGAACAGACATGAATTATGAGCACACGGTTTAAAACGATATTGATTATGAAAACAAAGTTAAAAGGCACGGATAGTAATTAACACCCTGATTGGCTGAAAATAAGCCTGGTTTCTTTTTTTTGCAAGTTAAAGTGCATAATTGCATTTTGCCACATTTGATTAGGCTGTGAAGTGGTCCTCGTCTCTAGAGAACAGAAAGGTAATGTGAAAAAAGAAAGTAGCTTGGCGAGTGTTCTCTCTCTTTTCTTACACTTCTAAACAATTTTTTCAGTTCATTTTAATATATATATATTCTTTTTTACCAAAGACACCCTCCGTTCTCACCTTGCAGATGAGTCCACCCAATTTTTTCAGTTCATTTTTAATATATATATATATATATTCTTTTTTACCAAAGACAACCACACATAATTTGTCTACCACTTCATAAGATAACTGCAGTAATAAGAGCAAACAGCAAAAAGTTATACGCATCCATAACTTTCACATATTGACATCTGACCACATTCAGCTTTGCACCTTTAAACTGTCAGTGTGCCCCACAACACTGATATAATGAGGTACAGGAGTAGGTTATTATGTGTTCTGGTTTTCCCTTGCCCCTAATATTGTTTCCGCTCCTCTATCCCCCTTTCCTCCTCCTTGTCCTCCCTCAAGCTTGCAGTATTTATTTCCAGTCATAACTCCAGCTAACATGTTTGTTTGGCCACTGTGAAAACTTGAGCTATTCTGTCTTTCTTTCCAAACTTCTCTATTATTGTATAGTCCTGCCTCAGCAGTCACTATAATGACTGACTGAGCACTAACAAGGTGTCTAACAAGGTGTGTGGCACTCCGCTCACCCACTGTTTTATTTCTTTTGACTGACCCATCTTCTATCCCTTTTTCCTTCGTCCATCCGGCTGAGCTGTTTTGGAGTTTTGCTGGTGGGCTGGTGGAGGGGGGATTGCCTTGTTCCCATAAATGATCACATAAATCAAATTATCTGGATTTATTGAGAGTTATTGAGGAAAAGCAGGACGTTGTTTGTTAAAATGCCTTTTTGTTGATGAACAAAAGGAACCGGCAGATCTATTCTTTCTCTTTTATTATCTCTGTCATCCTTTAAAAAGTCTAAGGTTACATCATTCTTAATGTCTTATTGATTCTAAATCAACAGAACTCTAATTATTCAGACTTTTAGCCATGATGCTGTCTGTTTGAATATACTCTGAGTGTTTTTGTTCTCCTTTCCAGGCATACGTTTCAACATCTACCCATCAGGTGCCTGTGAAGAGTATGTACATTAATTACAATTTTGAGAAACGGTTACTATGAGCATCAAGAAGCAATTAAATCTATTGTTTATTCCAGCTGCATTCTGTTCAAAGCATGACCTTTACAACACATTCACTGGGAAATAAACATAATTCACTTTCAGTCTGTTTATCTGAGGCAGTTACCAGCAGAGAGCCCAAAATAAATACGCTTGTATTACAATTAAGCCACCCTCCTCATTACTGTCCTTCCCAGCTAGAGCTTTGCTGACTCCCTGGTGGGAGAATCTGGGTAGAAAAAGACGAGCCAATTTCAGTGTGCTTCAGGGCTGCTTTTGACAGATATATATATTTTACGGGAGGTGCAGATCTTCACTCAGCATCGCTACAGCATCTACACAGTAAAACACGGCCTAGGATGAATGTTATATGTATGCTAATGTTTGCGGTATATCTCTCGGTCTATCTGTCCGTGTCTCTGCGTTTGTGGTCTCCAGCTCAACGTGACATTTAGTGTAGAAGAACAGCAGGAGACATCTAGCTCATGCAACTTAACCAGCATGATTAAACATTTAATATGGAGAGTGAGGAAGTGAAAGCGCATTACCAGCATGTGAGAGTCAACACATAGTTTACACTCTGACATGTGAAATATACCATATGCATGCTGAGCACTATGAAACAGATACTTTAGCCACCAGTGCGAGAGGAACAGGGTAATTAAAGCTGAAGGCCATATCTGTTGCCCTATGATGACAATCAAAACACAAACACAACAGGCTCATTTACATTTTTCAATTGCTGCTAATTGTGCCTCACTACAATGACTGAGTAGTCGAATATCACTTTAATATTATAAGCAAGCGTAGAAATGTGTTAAAGCAAAATCCTCCTTTTGATTTGCAAGTATTCATATCTTATAGATCACATTTTTCATTTTCTTTCATGTCACTATATTATGAAGAAGAAGAAGAAGAAGAAGAAGAAGAAGAAGAAGAAGAAGAAGAAGAAGAAGAAGAAGAAGAAGAAGAAGAAGAAGAAGAAGAAGAAGAAGAAGAAGAAGAAGAAGAAGAAGAAGAAGAAGTTCCCTTCAGCTCTACAAAGCTTCACATTCGTTTTCCCTGCCAACAATTTCACTGGTTTCGGTTCACTCTCACAGCTCTCATCGTATCATTTTTGGCCACAGCCAGCAGCTGTTCATAAAAAAAAAAAAAAAAAAAGCTAGCTGCTCAACACCAAACAGCAGACAGATAAAATTAGTGTCTAGCTTGTGCATGAAATAGATTTAAATGCTTAAGTTCCGGCCAAATATGTCCCTTAAGATTTGGCGAAGACCTAAAAGGAGCTAAAAGAAGACTGAATATTGGACTTTCAGTAGAAAGAGTTCACAAGTTCATATGAAATTTAATAATACATACATAATATAAAAAAGATAAGATGTCAGTGCAGCCGCCCCAAGGTAGCAGATACGGTACGATACACCAGTGAATGCACGTTCCACTACTGAAGGAAGGAAGAGGCTCATAGTGGAGGAATGGACTGATTGCTTGGAGGGCAGAAGGGAATAAAAGCGAGTTTGAGTGGGATGTGGCTGAACAAGTAACAGCTGGACCTCATCACATGTGAGCAGTAAGAAAGCAGCGGACAGAAGGAGGAAAAGTGAAAAAGGGGGAGAAAGGAAAGGAAGCAACTGTGAAAGAAACAATGGAGCACATAGCGGAAGAAAGAGCGAGAGAGAGACATGCATTTAATGGAACTGCTGAGAGAAGGTCTCTTTTCACAGCAGCACATCTCTGTAGCCAGAAAGAGACAGCGAGGAGGGACGGGAAAGGAGAAAAAGAGGGAGGATAGATGGAGAGACGGAGGGGCGCAGTCAGGAGGGATGCGTCGCCTAAAGTTGGGTCCACTTCACAGCAGCACAACAGAGTCGTTAGAGAGAGGGATAATGGATTGGAGGGAGTCATAAAGAGAGGAAAAAGGAGAGAAAAAGAGAGCAGGAAAATGATGATAACGTTGGATTCCCAGCAGTATGGCTCAGCAGAAACGGAGATAATGATGGAGGGAGAAACACAGAGAGGGAAGCGAGAGAGAGAGAACAGGGAGGGGAGGATGTGAACGCAACTCAAATTGAGGAAACTCGGCAGTGAGTAGAAAAAGCTGGAGAACAGAGGGATGAAATAAGAAAGGAGGGACGAAGGAAACAGACAAACAATTGGCGCTGTTTCTATATGGTGCTTCAACAAGGCTGTGAAAAGAATACACGCTCTTCTTCTCTTTCTCTCTCAGTCACACTCGTGGACAGATACATGCGCAGCAGGGGACAGTGGGAGAAGGGCGGTGCAGTGTGTGCGAGAGGAAAGCAACGGAAAAAAAAGGGAAAGAGAAAAGAGAGAGATTTAGAGCAGCAGATGGAAAGATGAAAGTGTTGATTATGGCCTATGGCCCTGACTGTGTGTTTGTGTTTGTGTGCAATCTTTTCATACAGTGAAAAACAACAAATTCGCAGTGTGCGTACGTCTGCGACTGTGTATATATCTCCCACAAAGTTAGCTCTAATTGAGAGACGGCAGCACTCACGCTGACAGTGGGACTGCACGCTAAGATAATAGACACATAAGCGCACACACCCACAAAAACACAGTCTGTTTCTCCACAGTGTCTTTCTGCTCCCCTACTGGTTAGGACATTAATTAGGGGAGAACACCAGAACGCGAGACAGAGAGGGAGAGCGACTGGGAATGATTTGTGAAAGACAAATATTCAGTGCGACACCAGAGTTTTGTTTTTCGACTGTTCTACTTTAGCTCAAACATCGACTGGCTAAACTCAGGAGTCGGGACAGGGCAAAGTGAAAGTGGAGAGGCGGTGAGGCAGATGGAGGGAGACAGGGAGGTATCGAAACAGGAAATGGGATAGAGAAACAGGGTACCGTGTCTCACAAACTGTCCCTCTTGGTTTCATTTCCCTCTCTCTTCAACAAGTCCGACTTACATAACTGTACCTCCCTTCCTGCACAGGTTACACGTCAGCAGAGATGACTCCTTTGGCCGCCAGCGTCTGTCGCCTGTATGCACATTTCAATTACACCAAAGTTCACAGTCCATTTGAGAAACGCGGCCGCTTTCTTTTCGCTCAGAGAGTGCAGAAGAGTCCCGCGAAAAATAAAAAATCTGTATCACGGCTGTTGCCTCTATCAAATGTAATCTGTTGCAAATGCTCTCTGGTTGTCGAACATAGTACCTGAGCAACACCTGAGGGCACGTTTGGAACAGAGCTTTCACTGTAAAACTAGCGCTGAAACCTCTCTCTGCTCTACAGCAAGACATTTTCTATGGACTGCTATAATGTTTTCTTTCACTGCTATTTCTTTGCTTCCTGCTGTTTTATCGTCCTTTCTTTCCTTCTTAAAAAATTATAGCACTTTGAGGTTTCGCTTTTAATGAAGTGGATCACAAATTAATTTTAGCATTACTGCATTTACTCGGATATTCAAAAGAATTCACCGGATGACTCAAACACAGCAATGAATGGTCACTTTAATTTGTCTTTGGTTGTATTCTGCCTCCGACATCCGTAGAAAATTCTGTTTAATCCACTTTACAGACTGTAATTTAAACAGCATCAACGATGAATAACACTTTCATTCCACGCCCATGAAATGTGACTATCTCACAAAGAAAGGCTTTTTTTTTTTTTTTTTTTTGCTTTCGAGCACATTCGTGTGTTACCAGTGGTTTGAAATTGCCTTAAACACTGAATGAAGTAGACACTTCCTTATCAGCACCTCTGCTCAGCTTGTTGAAACTTCTATCTGAGGTACTGCAACTTTCTTCTGACGACACTCCCTCTAACTCATCCAAACTGCTGTAGGCGGTCTTGTTTTCTATCTTCGTGAGTTCTTGCGTGTCGCCCTCGCCCTGCTCTCCCCGCACTGACCGCCTGTGGTGGCTCATTTCAAATTCAAACCTGGTGTAGAAGACTGCAAATGAGTGCACATTCCCATGCCCCCAGGCGATGCTCTGTCCAGGCTCTACATATCAGCCAGTCAATGCCCTGCACTCTGCTAATGTTGTCTGCTCGACTCTCCTAATAATGTGATCTGGTAATCACTCATCCCAGCCGTGACTCTCCTCCCTCCTGGCTCTGAAAAAATATTGGAATGACCTTTCCACCTCAGCCGGGGCCAAAGAGTAACCCAACTGAAGCTGAAAATTAATCTCCTTAGGAAACATTTCACATCCTTTTTAAATCACATCCTATCATCACCCCCTCTCCACTCCCTACTTTATTCTGTCTCCAGCTCTTATTTAACTTTTGTATGACTTCTACTCTGTCTGTGGTCACCGCTGAAAGACATTAGAGTTGGAACAATGGAGATGTAGTCCTCTTTGCAAAGATCAAAATCAAGTTCGGAACAACATCCAGGACAGATGTGATGGATGATCTTTGGCAACGTGATATGTCAAGTTAGCTGTTTTGTGCTTTGTGCTGTCCAGAAGTCAGAGGGGTCACAGAAGCTCTCGCTTACATAATATCCTCTGGCTCAAGGTACTGAACTAATGTTAGCTCTTTGAATCCCTCTAACTTACCACACTGACCAGCAGCATATTGGCTGGCTGCATGCATCACACGCTCCGTGACTAACAGTGATATGATCTTTGCCTGCAAGCCGTCTTCAGACATAATAACCGGGTGCTTGTACTACTACCATAACTAAACTAAGCAGGGTCACACAATGACTGCTCCCACACTGAGCTTTGTGTAGCTCACCTCATCCTCTATACCTGCTAGCTATTGAAGCCAGGATTTGAGTGAGTATGTAACCATCAAAACTACCCTTCACAGACATGTGAATGTATTATTATTATTGTATTGTCTGTAATTGTTGTACCAAAGCCATCTTCGCCTTACCGTTCTTTCCTTCACTATGGTTTGTTGCTCTACAGTATGTGGGCCTCCAGCTTTTTGTCATGGTGGCAGATGTGGTGTCTGACCTTGTTCTGATGGAGTGTGCTGTATATCCAGTATATCAAGTTAGAATCCTATAAATATATGTTTTGTGCCCCCAGGGCCGTTTTTTTGCTATGGGCAATGTGGGCGACCGCCCAGGGCGCAAAAAAAACTTGCCAGTTTTCTATACCGCTCATTTCCACGTCAAGTTAGTGGAATGGGCGCCCTCATTGTCACGTCAACTTACTGCTGAGAGTCATACAGGTTGCGTGTGTGTCCAAAGAGCCACGGGGAGGGGGGCGGCGGATCAACTTGCGACTGCAGAGGTTGGCAAGGTGGAGGGGGGCGAGGGATAGACTGATCCCAGGCGGCACGCCACACAACACAAACCGCTTCCAAATAAATTGTATTTCATTCCTAGAATTAACATAGACCCAAAAAAAGTATTAATGTTGGTTCACACTTACTAAGTTGAGGTTACTATGTATGCATATGGAACTTGAGACTTTTCCTTTTTTAGGATTTCTGCTGAAATTTCTGTGAACAACTGTTGATTTTTTTTTTTTTTCTAGCACAGCTGCTCTTCGAGGGATTCTTTGTTTGAGGCGATGCTATGTGACTGTTAAATAATAAAAAAGGAAAGCCCATACTTCTACTAGGCCTTTTGATGTAGCAGATAACAATATATAGAACCGGCCAGCAGATTTTCTCAGATGCGATACTTCCCATTGTGTCTCTTTGTCTCTTACCCTCTCTCTCTTTCTTTTGAGACCAATTAGACATGGAGTACATACATCTTTTTCCCACTATTCCATCCCCTTGCTCACTTCCTTTATGTGTTTCTCCCTCTATTAGAGCAAGCACACACCGACCGAAACAGCAGACTGAAAGACCTATGGGTGAAACTGTAAACACAGACAATTGGCTGATCCTTTGGCCCTGATGGTCAGGGGGGAGTGAGTGCTGGCGTAAAGTAGAAAGGAAGACGAACTGAGATTAGGAAAGAGAGGTGAAAAGGAGAGTAAATAAGGGGATATATAAATTGGTATGACTGGAGGAAGGCAGGGAATATGTTGAAGAGAAGAGACAAAAGGACACAAAACAAGAGATAAAGGGAGAAAGTGGAAGTATGAGAAAGGAGGAAGATAGGAGAGGAATTGCAAAAGGGTGAAAAAGAATTTTAAAAAAAGAAAGGAGAAGGGTTGAGAGAAACAAATCAAATCCCTCTGCACCTCCGTCTCCTTCTCCTCTCACCCTCTCTCTGTCTCAAAGTGACAGCCAAAAGCAAAGTTCTGGCGTCATGTTTGACTATTCACTCTCATCACTCATCTTCAGCTCCCTCCTGCTGTGCTGTGTGTGTGTGTGTCTTTGCATTTGAATCAATTTTCCCGGAGGGTAATATTTCAGGGTGAAGCACAAAGGTCTGGGACATTATACAGGTGCTGTGAGAGAAGTGCCGCATGAATATTCGGTGTTACACCAACTTTATGAACCTGTTTTTGTAGTCTCGCTAAGTCTAATTTGCCAGTCACAATACAGTTGGATTTTGTTTTGATGTCTCTCTGTAGGACAGACCTCTTTGTGTATTCACAGTAGCACATGTTTACGCCAGCCCTGAGAAGCTGACAGTCATGATGTCTGCGGGGCCCTTTGGTGTAATATATGGCCAACAATCAACTCTTCTCACTCGAGAAGCCAAGCCACGCTCTGTGAGCACGCTATCTGTCCTCAGACTGAGACTCAGTGTCATGAGTCTGTGACTTGAGTTCAAGTCACTCCCTCCTTTAATGTCAGCCTTACGCATCTGGTGCACCTGGCTACAGATTACTGTAAAGCTACAGCAACAGCACCATGGCGAGACCTGCAGCTGCTGTGCTATTTGTCAAAACCTTTGGCTATAATAACTTCACACAATGCTTTGCCAAACTTGTACTTGGAAAATATTAGTTTTGAACATCTCTGGTCCAGAGAAAACTTCCCAACTGCCACCATTCCCTTTTTTCCGATATGTGGGCTCGGAGCTCAGTTTGCCAAGAGGCAAAGAGACTCAGTTCAAGTGTTGTATTGTTCAGTGCCACACTTAAGTCTCACAAGCACTTTGTGGAAGTAAATGTTTGTTCACTGACGCATCCAAACACACAGCCAAGGGCACAGGGATACAATTTTTCATAAGAACAAAACATAAACACAAAGTTGCAAAACAGAATGTTTTCCCTTCAAACACGCCCTCCCTGGAGTGAAATAGCCCAGTCCGGCTGTCCTGAGTGTATCAGTGTGCTCAAGTGTATGAAAGTGTGCATATGGGTGCAATATCAACCAGGAAAGTAGTGACAATAGATACAAGCCTATCGGGCAGGGCAGAACAGTGCACTGGAAGAGTAATCTCCATTACTGGTGAGAACAAACGACACAACCATGGTGGCCTACAGCAACCATCGGGAAAGGTATTGGTGTTTCCAAAATATACACACAGCTTATGTGCCTGGTCTGGGAGTCATACAGACTCACAGGTAACTTTAGAACTACAGGGCTTTCATCCACCAGATCTATTAAAGGCTGTAAGTGTTTGAGGAATAGTGTGCTAAAGGAGAGGAAATTCCCTTTCGGTGTTCAGTTAATGCAAATCTGTCCTTTCTGCAGGATTTAGGTGACAAAATGAAGACATTTTCTACTATTATGCGTACTTGGCTGCTATTCCCTCTTGCCATGGCGATTTAGATTGTAAAATGGCAGGCCGGCATCATTTTGTCAGTGTCAGGGGTGCACAGAGACACAAGCTCCGAGGCAAAGTCACCTTCGTGGGATTTGACTATACTTCTGGAGGCCCTCACCAGAAATCAGTCTCAGCCACTATAACGCATAAAAAAGCAATCTGTGAAGGTGGCTTTGGTGATGACCTTAGCCACTGCTAAAAATGGGACTTATATTCATGCTCTGTGTATCTTGCCTCGGTGCAGTTCATCCCTAGGAACCTTGGGGTGACCCTTGAAGCCTAATACTGCTTTCATCCCAATCCTTTCAATCCGGTCAATCCTTCACCAGTGGACCTTACAGGTATATGAAGAGCAGCAGCTGTATATGTAGTGCACAGTTTGCACTTTGCATACCTAATGTGGAGAGGACAAGGACCTTTTTGGAAAGGAGACCAGTTATGTGTACCCTACAGGGTTATGCCCATCATAAAACCAAGATTTTCTTACTGGATAGTGGATGCTATTACACTGGCGTATTCCTGTTCAGGCCTTTGTGTTATAGCTGGGTTATGGGCACTTTCTACCAGGGTTTTTCCAACTTAGGGGGGCCTGGGACCCTGTCCAGGATACCGGTTCTGCAACTAGCTAGCAAGATCTTATGAGTAGGATATGTCTCTGACCCTTGTTCATCTTGTCCTGATTGTTGTCTTTTTGCTGGACCTGGCTAATACAAAATCAAGTCCCTACTCTGTGTGACAAAGGAGATCTCTGCTTGACAAAATTGTTGCTGGGATAGAAGGAACCGTATTCCAGGTGACTTTTGAGCTTTAAAGGTCATCCTACTTAGCCTCGTGGCAGTAATCTGTTCATGCTCAGTTAGTTTTGTGAGCGATATTTCCGTCTAGCCAAATCAGAAACAAATTACCTGTAGCTAAAGCTCTTCTCACATGAACAAGATGTACCTGATGCCACACACAAACACACACATACTGGGTATATACACAACGCAACCACACCGATGTATCCACACACAAAGGACAAACTCACTCTTGAAGAATTAGAGCCCTTCTCTCGCTCTCCTTTTCTCTCTCTAATGATGCCATGACTAAAATGTTAATTACAGCTAAAAAGAGAAACGATTGCGAATATCAAACAGCAATTAGCATGTATCATCATCATCATTACCACCATTAGCTGCAGCACAAGATGGAGGATTATTTACCTAACGGTGGAATGCTCATCAGTTGCTTATTCAAGGCCTGAAATGTTTCACAGGCAGCAAAACTAAGAAAAAAAAAAAAAAAAAAAAAACATCCTCCCTAAAATTTGCATAATTAATGTAGCTTAAAAAATTAACTATTGCAAGTCCTGAAGCATGATGGCAAGAGTACACTGTACTCGCTGGAAGATAGCAGTTACTTATTTATTATGCGACAAACCAAACACACATTTGCACATATACACACACAAAACTTAGCTTATGATTATGAACATATTTAATGTCTCTTTTATACTATATTTAATAGAGATCAACGAAACACACAAACCAGTTGGAAAACAGACATTATTCCTCTGGTCCCTTTGCCCTTTCCTCTCCCCGTCATGGCTCTATTCCTGCACTGATGGAATTTAAATCCTTCCCTAGGTGTCAATTGTCTGATCTACACACCAGAGCATGGCCCAGTGGATTCTGGAAAATCTTTTGGTAGATAACCAGGATGAGGTCATTATCCTCCACTCAATCCATGTGGAACAAAACCTCTTCTTCGTTTTGTTCTCATTTGACTATTGTGCTCAAACACAAAAGGTCAAGTCACACTTATGACACCCGAAGGAGAGCTATTAAATTCAGATTTCAATTTTTTCGATATTAGATTGTTTTAGCATTCACAGTTGTTTTCTTCTATGCTTCCCTCCTCTCTCATTACCAGTCTATCTTTACCTTTATTTTTGGACCCTGCAAATAATAAAGTACGTTTTAAAAGTCAATATCCCTAAGGCAAAATATTAAACAACAACACAACTGTGCACCTAAGAGGGTAAAAATCATAGGCTGTGAGAACCATAACAATGATTTAAGATGCTGTTGTGAGCATGTACTGTATATATGTGTTTGAGAGAATGCACATATTATAAACTTCTAGAAATATATGACAGTAACAAGTTCGGTGATTCTGTAGGCAAATGAATACACAAACACACCTTTGCATGCTTACCCACCACACACGGTATCCATATCTCCACACACATACACAAAACAAAAAAATTTGTGAAGCCAAGAATTATAGAGCTTAACTTACGTCATTAAAAGCAAGACTAAACAAACTACTGACTGTCTTCTTATCCTGCACATAATTCATAGGGAGGTGTTCAGGCTGGAAGGTGGGCATGCAAAGTCGCACAGCAGTCCTGCGTCCCGTGTTCGAGGAAGTTGGTCACTAAAACACTGAGTTTGATCTCTGATCTCTGATCAGTTGGATCCCAGTTGGCACTGGCAAGATACACTTTGGACAGGTTGCCAGTCCATCACAGGGCTGATGCATATAGACAAACAATTACTCACACTCACAATTACAGTGGTTTTAGAATCACCAGTTAAACTATAGCTATAACCTGCTTGATCAGACCATCCCCAAAATCAATTTATTCCTTCATCAGGAAACCCCTTTTGTGACCCCTCTCCTGATTTTTAAACCCTCTGTAGAATTTATTCCTTACCTTGTTGTACAAACGAGCCATACACGAACCACATGGAATTGTACAGTGTTGTCGATGACACGGATCCCATGGGTAGCCGGGGTGGGTTGAGCCAGTTGAGCAAGTACACTAGGATGCCAACAAGGAGCACGGTGCCCGCAATGCAAGCCCACAGCGACAGGTCGAAGGGTGCCAGGCAGGCAAACATGTCCACAGTGCGTTCGGCCTTGCGCAGCAGAACGCCCACAGAATAATCCATGTAGCGCGTGGTGAAGTCTACGACGCTCTCTCGCTCGGGCGTGATGGTCAGGGCAGAAAGTCCCACATCGGCTCGCTGCAAGGGGCGGAGGGTAAGAGAGGAATCGAAAGTATCAACACTGTGAAAATGTGTAGGTGAGGAATCCAGCTAAAAAAGGAAGTGCTTCGAGCCCCACCATCTAAATTGATGCATTATAATAAAATACACTGCAATTATAATATAATACAAGGAAACTTTACTCTGACACAAACATGATGTCACTTTTAAATCATTCAATAATTACTCCATTGATCTGCTTCTCTGTCAGTATGTCACCACTAACATATTTAATCCTTTCACATCTCTTGGAATTCCTGGAATGTTTGAGACAACCGCTTTAATGATTCATGTGTAAAGACTTTAAGTTGAAAAAAAAAGGGCTGTCAGTGAATATGTCTGCCAAGAGAAATAGGCTGAGCTCAGCTTTAATTCGGAAACAATGATGGCTAATTAAAATGTCTTTAGTCCCCAGTGCTTGCTTAGCAGCTGCAGACATCTGCTTGTATCATAACAATGATTTAAGATGCAGTTGTGAGCATGTGTATGTGTTTTTGAGAGAATGCAGATGTTATGAACTTGTTTGATAATGAGATTTTTCTTCTAGAAATATAATGACAGTAACAAGTTCTGTGATTCCGTAGGCAAATGAATACACAAACACACACTTGCATGCTTACCCACCACACACGGTATCCATATCTCCACGCACACACATACACAAAACAAACTAAATATTTAATCCACTGTAGGCAGAAAAAAAGTCTGCTAATTTCACAGTTGAGTGAGGAAACAAAATGCTTAAATGTGCAGAAATTGTCACTTATACTGCATAAGTAGAATATTGGGATAAACCCTGCAGGGTGCCTGTTGGTTGAGACAACTCAACAATATTCATGCGTGTGTGTGGGTAGAGATGAATTGGCATGCTGACTGCTATGGTCAGTCAACATGGAAACGTCCAGAGGGCGCTTGATAATAATTATCTAGTATAATTGGGGTTTTTGGAGAGATAAACCATGTTGCTGACTGATAGGGAAAACAAAATTATTTGCATGTTCACTTTATTTACAGCCTGTGCTTGTCTGTGTTCACATAAATATGCATTGTGCTCTATCGTTTTGTGAGCTGTTCCACTTGGGGACACACGCACACACACACACAAGTATACAAGGTCAAAGGAAGGAGAAAAGTCTTAAAAAAATGTTCATGCCTGACACACAGCCAAAAGAAAGTCATCAAATGAAGGCATGGAAAACTTCTGGGAGAACATTGCTGACAATAAGAAAACATCTACGACCTATGGGGAATGAACAGAACGAACAAAATGTGCAGCAGCTTAGTACAATGCCAGGAGGACATACAAATATGAGCACATAGTCACACACACACACAGTGCATACAGTGGCAAATGCTAATTAAAGGCCAACTTAGTCTTCATTGTGTAAAAAAAAATAATTATGATGATGATGGTTGAATCTGCCGTTTTTTCATTGTGGCGTTATGTCTCAAAGTGTAGTTAACCTGTGCTTAATACTGTTGAATCTCATGTCACGACAGCATTTTATAGATTTGATAGATGTTTTCACACTTACTGATGATAAATCCTTTCTGTATTTCACACGCTAATGCTCATAATATAAAAAAATAACTTTATAGGTGAGAGATTTGTATTTATTTTTCATTGGGGTCTCGTGAGGGCAAGAAATTCTAATTTGCTTTCAGGATAAAACACATTTTATCTTCCCACAGTAAGTATTTAAAATTCCAAATAATTTAATCGCTAAGGCAGCTGTAGTAGCTGCCATTGATTAACAATATTTAAACTTTAAATAATGACAATGTTGGACTACGTCGATAAATTATTTTAGAGACAAAGAAATGGTGTGTCTGTAACAGCTCAAGGCTCATTGCTGGTGGGTCTCCACATGACAATGCTCAATTAATGAACCAGGGATCAAGAGGAACAAAGTGGGTCTGAGAAATCAAGAGGTATTCACTAAATGTTTCAAACATATTTTCTTAGCATTTGTTTCTGGAGCAAAATAAAACGCTCTGTCTTTAATAAACCGAATAAAGGATGAGTGAGGATAAGTGCAAATATCCTCCATGTGCTGAGGGTCATTACATTTTTTCATGATGAGGTATTGATCCCAAAATATTTGACTGATTGCGAAGTAAAAATGAAAAAAAAGAAAAATTATTTTCACCACTCTGTACAAATTTAAAGTACCATCTTTGTTCTGCTTGTCTGCAACTTACTTTGTTTATGCAGTAAACAGTTAAAGATGGATTATAATACCAAACATATTCAGTACTTGGTCAAAATGATCTCAAATACTGAGTACTGTTTGTCAATGGCTACTAGAAAAGCTGCTGTCTGTGTTGGAAGCCATGTTGAACAGCATGTTGAACAACAACAGCGAGCTCTGGGATGTAAATTGAGGGCAATAAACCTGGCAGCACGAAAGATTGATTCGCAAGTTTGTTAAGCAGCAGTGAAATTGGCTGAATACAAAAGTGCTGCTACTTTAAGTAACCTGAATGCTCCAGCAGCTGAGTTATGGTTAAAGAAGTTATCATCCAACTGCGCCAATTTATTGCCCTCAAACTATGGGCCTCTTCATCTTTGTGGAATTTATAACTTTACACTCTTTATAAACTTCATTGCCACTTTTCCACTTTTCACTGAGGAAGTTGAAGTGTCAGTGTCAGATGTTATGCATCTAGTACTTGAAGATACTTGGAACTCATCAAATTATTGAGAAGCTGCTGTGTTTTTAAATCAATATGAAAATGCCACATCTTTGAATCTTTGAGGTCAGCACGTCTACATGCTGGAGTAGTTTGTTAAGTGTGAAGCGTCTCTCGCTCCAATTTCAAGAAGTTGAACTCAGCCTATTTCAAATTTTTTCTTTTAAAGCAGTGTTACTCAAAGTGTGGTCCGCGGACCACTAGTGGTCCGCGAGCGACCTCAGGTGGTCCGTGAGAGGATCTCTTAAAATATTCGAATTTCCCACACAAGTTTGTGGAGTCCTACTTAGGGATACTCGATATATCGCGGCTTGTTCTACGTGAGATGTATGAAATTACTATATCGCGACCATCGAGTACTTGTCACGTAAATGTTTTAAGCCGTCGGCATTTAATTCTCCGGGGATTCGCCTGTCACTCACTCCTGCTGCTCACAGCACGCAGCACACTGCCCCGCCCACCCAGAAACATCCCCTGCGCGCATGCGTACTTTCTGTATCAAGTGAGGAGAGGTGAAGCCAAGAGTCCAAGTGAGGTAATTGAAGATGGAGACGGACGACTTGGTTCTGAAGAAAAACAGCTGCGGTCACGCCGTCTCTCGTTTTCGCGTGGTCACGTCAGCTGCTCCAATATTTTCAAGTGCGCCCTTACTGCCGACTTTATGGCAAACACTTTTAAAAAACTGGAAAGTCAGCGCTAGCTTACTGCAGCGTGTGGACACTTTAGGTTTTCAAAATAAAACGTGGGTGTTAAATGTATTAAACGTTTATTTATAAAATATGAAGAATGGTTAAAATTTGATTTAAAAAAGTGTCTCATATGCCAAGTATGATTCTGCACTGCTTCAATGCTCATATGTACATTATGAAATATATTAAAAATTCATAAAAAAATATGACAAGTGTTAAAATGCTATAAAAAAGAGTGTGTGTCGTATAGCAGGTGTAGCTCGACTGTTCTACACTGATTTTGAGCCAATAGGTCACAGGACCTGGAAGCTATTGAGCTTTAAAGCTCATATTTACATAATGAAATGTATTAAAAATTCATAAAAAATATGACAAGTGTTAAAATGCTATAAAAGAGGTGTGTCTCACAGCAAGTGTAAATCTACTGTTCTACGTTGATTCTGAGCAATTACAATGCTATCATGGAAATAATGACAATATTTATTAGAAATAAACAATACAAAACAACAACAAAAATATCGAAATATATATCGTGTATCGCGATATAGCTTAAAAATTTCGAGATATTGGTTACAGGCCATATCAGCCCTAGTCCTACCTAACATTATTTGAAGTGTAAAGCGAATTTGTTCTCTGAACAAAAATGCAGACAAATATTTTTTTTAAATATGTATAATGGATATATGAAGATAAATCAGAATTAGCAGTGCCCAAATTGTTGCCTAAGCAACCACGGCGTCTCCTATAGACAAAATCATTCCGCTGTCACCTCAGTAAGTAAGGAAAAAAAAACAAGGAATAGAGCAGCAAAAGCTGTGAACTTTAACTAAAACAAGGCACGGAGAGGATGGGAAACAATGATGGATAGGTGGCTGAAGACGGGGTCAGGTGGTCCCTGAAATTTTTTTTTTTGACAAAGTGGTCCTTGGTCTGAAAAAGTTTGAGAAACACTGTTTTAAAGTGACATGATTTGCAGTGGAAAATACCACGATGGAACTCAAGGCCGTGCAGACTCGACCAGACTTGTTCCTGTATTGTAAGGGCAGGCAGTAGCTCAGTCCATAGGGACTTGGCTTGGGAACCGGAGGGTGGCCGGTTCAAGTCCCACATGGACCAAAATATGGAAGGTGGGCTGGTAGCTGGAGAGGTGCCAGTTCACCTCCTGGGCACTAACCCTAACCCTAACCCTAACCGCTCACTGGGCGCTGGTCTGGCTGGCTGCCCATCACTCCACCATCTCTCTCCACGTTTGCATGTCTATGCCGTGTACTGCATGTGTATGTGTCCGGATTAAAAATGCATGTAAAATAAAGAAAAAGAGTGAAAAGACAATTTCCCCACTGTGGGATTAATAAAGTATATCTTCTTCTTCTTCTTCTTCTAAGTGTGTGTTTGTGTGCTCACATGTCTTTGTGCATGTACGCAGATTATTTTTCTACTCACCTTGAAGACCAATTCACCCATCAGTCCGTTCCACTGACCATCAGGCTGCAAGCTTCCATACTTGTGGTCTGGAGCGACGTAGATCTCATACTTAAAGCCCAGATAGTTAGACAGAGCATCCAAGACGTCAATAGAATAGCCTTGGTACTTCTTCGGTTTTCCCAGGACATTCTCTGACACCATTACAAACGGCTCCTCCTGGAAGGCAAAAATCAATCGGTGTGTCAGTAAGTCAGTCAAGCGGCCAATCAATACACCAGTCATTCAAGCATTAAATCACCCAATTACTCAAGTGGCTATTATACCACTACATATGACCACCCTACGGGTGTCGGTGAAAGCCTAGATTACACGTACAGTGCAAAAAGCTCATTTTCATCTTATTTACACTATTTGTGAAACTGTAAGTAAGTTTATAATCATGCCTTTGGAGTTCAAGTTTGGAATAAATAAATAAATTAAAGCCTTTTCATATTTACAGTCTCATCTTTTACCTTGATTCAGAGTCTTATTCTGTTTTAAAGCTACTCTAGTGCCCTTAACTCTCAATACGCATTGCCATCTGTGTGGTTGGGCCCCCCGACACTTGCATGTGTATACTCATGACCTGATATAATGTAAGATACTAACAGCATGAGGAGCCATTAAAACATTGTTCTAGGGTGCAACACAGAGTACTTTAATTGGGCACTGCACAGAAAAGGAATAGGAAAGTGCTGAAAACGATATACTACCATTGATAGCACATTTTTCTTTCAACCAATATGATAAAAAAAGAAGTACAAAAAAGTACAAAAGAAATCGGTGCTCTGTGAAATAATTCTGCCATCTGTTATTGCTGTGAAGGCAAACCAGATGCTGACAAATGTACCAAAACAGATGAAGCAACAAGCTGCACTTAATATCCGTCCATGTGTTTAAACTCGTACTGTAGCTACAGTAAGCTCTTTCTCTCTATTTTTTTTTTTGACTGTTTGGGCTTCCAGGAGAAAAAACAACCTCTTAATCTTGTTTTGGCTCGGTTCCCAAAGTTCCAGACTCAGCTTTATTTTTATTCACAGTGTTTGTTAATTTATTTAAAACATAACCTATTTAACATTTTAAAGTGAATTAAAATGTTGAAAATCAATAATCGCAGCATGCAATTCAGCAGATGTTTTTTTTTTATTGGTTCATTTTTAAAGGCAGTTGGGACGGATGAATATCTGGTTTATCAATATCACCGTGGCATCTAAAGGGCAGCTTCTTGTTGAGGTTAAATGACATCCAGCCACGCTGACATTTTAGGCAATTAAGTGAACACAGAGGAAACAAGGTTTTTTTTGTGTGGAGGTAAGTGGGAAACTCACCTTAGAAGAGAGAGGGAAGAAAAAACTAAACTGATGTTTACTTTTATTCATTGTGCTTGAATTGAATGTTTCCTGGAGGAGTTTTTTCTTCAGCTCTTGTCTGTGTCATCCCCCTTCTCCCTCTCTCACTCCTCTTTTTCTCTCTTCTTTAATAAATCCCTATTGATGACTGAAATGTTTTAGGCCAATATGTCTTGCAGATTTATGAGGGCCTGTGTGTTATTGACTGGATACTGGCTGCACATTAAGCACACACACACACACACACACACACACACACACACACACACACACACACACACACACACACAAAGGCTACGCATTAACTTGGCGGTTTCTAATCCTTGCTAGCTGATGCTGTTCAATAAGCTATTAGGCAGTGAGTGGACATGCATGCCAAGTCCCTCTCTCATCGCTAGCGTCCATCAATCAAAGCAGGAACACCCACTAACACACACACCACTATACATACTGAATTGCTCTCCAAGTACCATTAATTGCTCCCCTATGGGTACCTTAATAAGCAAATATAGACATGGTGCCGAAAACATGGTTGACCCAGGTTATTCTCGGGAACAAACCTATAGTGAACCATTTGCCCGGGCCTTACATACATCTGAATATACTTTTAAGGTGAATGTTTAGATTGGAAACTCATTTCCAAGGTAAATCATGCATTGCATTCCAAATTTAATTGCAACTGGTAAACGCAGGAATTTTAGATATCAAGGTTTCATAATCAAATATTTGCCAACATGAGGGTGCAAACATCTTAAATCACAGTATTTTCCAGCTCATGGGCGCGTATGAGTTAATACAGTCATTTTTTACTGTACACTTTATATCTGAAGGATAGGACAACAGGAGTTTGTGAATAGTCACTCAAACTAAAGGGATGTTACATGTTTACCAAGCAATGAAAGAGGCAAAATATTGAGAACAATTCAGCAACAAAGACATGTTTGATAGTCTTGTAAGGAAGGCCATTAGTGTAAAGTACAAAAAGTACACATACAATGCAGCATATACAGCATATTGATTGAGAAATTGAGCTGTTCCTGAAAAAAAAAAAAAAAAAGATTCTCGCTTCAAAACACATTCAGCTTATTCCATTTTCCCCCATTTCCTCTACATGTTTTTTAAAATAATATTTCAGCTCATGTGCATTGATTTTGGATTCCAAGTAAACAGGCTCTCTGGTATACGGTGAAGACACACACAAGCACACGTACCCAAGCTGTACACATGCAGGCAGATGCATGCACACATGGCCACCCACACAAGCTTTCAAACAAACCGTTTGACACATAACCAGCAGCAGCAGCAAATCAATACAAGGCAAGAAACTGTGCAAGAAACTCTCTGTACTGTAGGTGTGTGTATGTGGGGGTAGGTAAAGGACAACAGAATATATAAAAGCACCTTGTGTCTCTCTCGTGTCTCAGAGCCAACCCACAACTTCAGCTCAGCTCACGTCTCGGGTAAGGGCACAGATTGTTTGACACAGATGTCATTTCAAGTTGGCCGTATGATACATGACAGTTCTCTCCTTTAGATTTAGACATCAACATGAAGAATTTCTACACCTGACGATGAATGCACCACTTGCTGGACTCTCACTTGTCTTTCTTTCTTTTTCAAGATTGTAAAACATGGTGGTGCTTGGGGAAGCTACGAAACTATCTTTTTTTTTTCTAATACATTTAAAGTTAAAAAAACAAAAACGAAAAATACATCTATAAAATCTGGTGCAAAGAGTTGCTCAAGAGTTTTTACTTTTGAGAAGCGACGAGTCATATAATCATGTAAACACTTTCCATAGCTCACCGGTTGGTCTGGCTGTGAGCTGCCGGGCTCAATCGATACTAAGTCAATGGTTTCCAGACTAAAATATTGTAACGAAAAATGATATTGTGAGATGTAGCCTGGCTTTGTGATGCTAATCTGTCTCTCTCGAGTTTCCTTTTTCTCTCTGTGTTTCTATCTTTCAGTCTCTTTCTTTCCCCCTGCCTCTCACCAGCTGTGGTATACACCATTTGGCATCTTTCCACACCGCAACGTCTCTCACTTTCCCTAAACATATGCCTAGGACTCCTCTTTTCTCTCTATCCATCCATGGGCCCATACATCCATCGAGGCTACAACACTTGTCATCCATGCAATATTATCCAACAGCCCTCTATATCATGCGATCCCTCACTTACATCTCCTCTTTGTCTTACTGATATTGCTCCCATCGCTCCCTCCGTCTCTCTTTCCTCCACACTAATTCCTTTTAAACAAGTTCATCCCATGTTGCCTCTTGACTGGAAGTACTGCATGTGGTCTCGGTGGTGCTCGGTTGTTTTTTGGGAGACATGACTGGGACAAGGAATAGCAATTTTCCACACAGACTAAGTAATGGCATTTGAAGAGTCCTCCAGAGGGAATGCTGGGAATGATGGGTCATGTGGTGATTTGAAGCTGTGAGCATTTTCAAAACACTCTGTGACTCAGTCTGTAAAATTGGTACAAAATGTACTTTGAAAAGCCCTGCCAGTCTCTGCAGAAGATTAGATTTCATATTGTTATAAAAATGAATTTCCCCTCAGTCTCAGTTTGATAAAGACGGAGGATATGTGTTGCAAGAAGAAAAAAAAAACAGAGAGCACTGCAGAATGGAACTCGAAAGTGAAATCTTGAACTTTCTGACTTATGATTTATATAGACAATGCCTCAAAGTTTTTACTCTTCATCTTTCTTTCAACAGTTTTTACAGACGGGAACATACTACTGTTGTTACTGTCTCTGCAGTGTCTATGTTTTCACTAGTAAAATTGAAGTTTCTGGGTTGTTCCCAATGTTAAGCATTGAGAACACCCCAGAAACACCCCAATGCCAACTTTTATGCCCCCATGACCTTTGTTGCACTTTACTCTTTCTTGTTTTCTGTCATCTCCCGACTGTGACTATCAAAGAAATGAAAAAACAAAACAAAAAAAAAGCCCCTGCTGTTGTTCTTTTTATCAGTTGGAGACTTGGAAGTTAAACAGTAGATGTGGATAGTCTTGGTTAACTTTGATAGCTGTGGAACAGAAAACCAATTTTCAAGACACAAATCCAGTCCCAAGTTAATACAAAAGAATCATCATTCCTACAAACATAATTATCACGGAAAGTTTGTCCGTATCTGTGATTAGTGGTTCCTTTGTTCCTTTGTCCTCTAAAATAAAACTTTAAGTTCATCTGGGGGAAACAATGTGAGCACTCTTTCATTAATTCCAAAAATGTGAACTCAACTTAAAAAGGGACATCTCCTGCCTGTGGCTGCGTATTTAGGCTGCGGTAGCTACATTCACAGCGTGCTACTCATAAATGTGGGTGCACCCTCCAAAAAATTGTAAAGAAGCTCAAAAAAAAAGAAAAAAAAACTTGGCTGCTGAGATGAATCGAACTAAATTGGGGACATATGCAAGTGGTACAGCGTGGTAATTTACAGGATGATCTGAGTTGAACATCATGTTCCTGCCTGAAACACATATTTTTAATGTGACTGTTTAAAGGCTTTAAATGAAATTCGCCAGTTTCAAAATATCCATTTCGATCACATTTGTGATCGGAATGGTTACATTACCGAGCCATTTAGAAGGACATAAACATAATTATAGTAATGTAGCCATTCCTTGCTAACATCCATTTAATAATCAATAGAGTAAAGTCAATAGTATTGATTGAGAGTTATTGGGCCTAACAGTGGTATCTCATCACCAATTAACTAATCGATAACTATTCAACAGTCTGGCTGATAGAAAGAAATGAACATTCTTTTACGGGTTAAGGTGTTTGTTTCTTCACAGGCGAGAGTCACTCTGCGTGGTAATCTCTCTAATGGTAATGACAGTTTTTGTCTGTAAGGTGGACAACCAGTGGAGTAGGACATGAAGGATAGAAAGAGCATACGATAAATGTGCACATACATTACACCTATGGGAGCGACCCAACACTGATGATCAGAAAAAGGACCATATTCAAAAATACAACCTTATTCTTCTTCCTTTAAAGATGATGAAAATCAAAGACAAAGGGATAGCCACAAAGATGTCTGGCATTATCTCTTTCTTCTCTTTTCTTATCTGCTCCTCACTTCAAAGACGGGATATGAAGAATTTACAGCAGTGAATCTTTAAAGCACTCATGGGATGTAGTCAAATCGATGCTGCAGGCAAGACAGACCATCGTCAAGACTCCAACGGTCTCTATCATCTAGCCGTCAAATGTCAAAATGGAAGCTAATGAAATGATGATAGCTTGGTCCATTAGCAGGCTCACCTTGTTATATTTTATTTGTTCTTGCCTCTCAACACATTGTCTCGTAAACGTTTGTCTGGCATTTTCATTCCCTCTCACGGGCTCTCAAACTGTCCCCTCTCTACATCCCCACCGAGACAGATGAATGATGGGCGGAAAAACTAGACAAAGGACGGGTTTACAATACAGCGAAGGGTTCAGGTCTGACATGCCAGCACTAGTCACAACGGTGACTAAATCTTTGATTGTTCTGGGTTCCCTGCAGGGCAATTTTCACACAGTGGACAGCTATACTCACCAGAACAGTGACGACTCGTAGGACCACACCTCTCATGTTGTTTTCCAATTTCCTGTCTGTTAGTGTGCCGTTCAAGCCATGGACTGGGTCCCATGTCGCCAGCTGCAATGTACAAACACACAAAACTGTTAGATTTGCAGACATTGTGGACACTTGGATGAGCAGATGCACCTCGAGCACATGTACAACATTAAAAAGGAGGAATATCTATTCAACATTAGGTTGTTTGCTCTAAAAAAGACATTGCACTAAAGAGGAAGGGCAGTAACCTGCTAACTTATGGATGTGACTTTTGTGTCAATGAAATTACATCATAAACTTCCAGTCTTTTCTCCCAGACCACACTAAGTCCCTAATAATTTTCTTCATCTATATGCTGCCCCTCTGCTTTTAATAAAATATTGTTTTTAGCCTCAAAGATCAAACTAGCCTGGTTTCCCAGTAGGGAGAGAGGCAGAAAGGAAAAGCTGTGTGCTATCCAACGACAAACACACACACACACACACACACACACAAAGCCATACACTCACACTGTGATACACACAAAATCGCACGGCATGATTTGTGTTTAGAAGAAAACACAAACACACCAGAGAAGCAGAGGGCATACTGCAGAGGGAAATATGGGATAATCCATTTTTCTAAAGCCTGAAGTTACTGTTGATTTTGCAATTCCCTGCCAATTCTGATCAATTCCCTTTTGGGACTAATACTTACAATAAAGCCGAAGCTTTGCTAAACCGTTCCTTTTTTTCACGCCCTGCCATTTAGTGAACATTTCATATCCTGTTTAAAGAATTGTTGACAGAATAAAAGGCAACAATTTAACTCCTCTGATAGGATTACTTTTCTTGCTGAAGTCAGTTTTTTTTTTGCATTAGAGGTTCTTGTTCTGCCTGATTTCGATTTCTGTGTGAAGGTGCTTGACGTGTCCCTGACTCTCGGGCAACATTTAGCATTCTTATTGGTACGTGACATCTACATCAACCATAACAGAAAACCAGTGTATATGTGGTGTGTTCACAGCATGGTATTATTTCCTTGCTTTTGCTGTGGTAGGTGTTTTCACTGTATTTTAGCAGATTATACTCTGCACTGAGTGGGTGTGCACCGGCTGTTTGATTGACATGTCTTGGACTCTGCTATTACCTTTGTTAGACCTTTTGGGTGGTAATTATTTTAGTTTAACTCACTATTGTATCCTTATGTTTATTATTATTCTAATTATTATTATACAACACTGCTGTGATTTCAAAGATTGGTGGTTTCTAGCTGCATTTATGTAAATCACACAGACACATCCAGGTAGATTTTATTACATGTTATTCTTGTTTCAGCCTGGAGGGGGAGATGTGGGGCTAGAATCCGAGCCTGACTCCTCTCAAATCTGTATAAAAAAAAAAAATCTGTATATACTATTTTTATCACTGTTTTATAACATACAGAAAGCAGAGGCATTTGTAATCTTCCATTTCTGTGAAGATGAGCCAGCTGACCTTAATTTTAAAACATACTGCTGTAGACCTTGATCAAAGTGTGTCAGTGTGTGTGTGTGCAGCCTATTCTCTCTAAACAGATGCTACCTGTTCCCCCTTTTTTTCTAAGTGTATACACACTATCTGCCATGTATGTGTGCATCAAGAGTTGCAAACTTACAAATATGGCGGAGTGGGTGGACGTAAAATGAAAAAAAAAAGAAAAAAAGATAAAAGACCCACAAACAAGAGACAGGCTGAGCACACATGGGAAGGCAAGAGATAAGCAGGAAGAGAGGAAAACAGACAGGGAGAGATGGGAATCACATGTCAGACAAACATCTTGCTGATACTCAGTGGGCAGTGATGATGAAAGACATTGTAAAAGGTAAATTTACATCACAGTAACTGTTCTAAGTGCTTGTAGAAACGTGAGCATGTATAATCAATATTACATTAGCAGGGCAGACAAATGCAACTACTGTAGGACAGGCAAGTAGGCAAACACTTGCAGGAAATGAAGCCTGCCATGTATGCACACATACCGTTAACCAGGAAAACAGGTGAATTTGTCAGCGGATGTTTCTTTGGCTATAGCAGATGCTTCTATCAGACAAACCTGGACCTGGATTTGATCAGGCCAATCACAAGATTTATTTAAGATGGGACAGATTTGTTATGATGGCCGTGCTGAGGAGTGTGACTTCATTGGCCACTGAGCCAGAAACAACCAAGATGACTGCGGCTAACGTAGAGTTGTTTCTGTTGGATCTGCCATCACATCAGCATTAAACAAAATGGATGATACTGTATATTTCTTTAAAAGAAGAACATTGATTGGTTGTTGAAAATGCCACACTAACAAATTGTGCAAACACCTGTAGGAACTGCACACATAAGCCAAGAGATAGAGAACGACTATGCTGTATGTATATGTTTATGAAAATGAACAAAACCACAAAATCAAAACAACATCAGGATCAAGTTACGTTGCATTACTTTGACAGGCGAATCTCAACACTGGGATGGTGTTGCTTCTCACAATTATACTGTGACATAAGCTCACCAGAAGCAGGTAAATACAAACGTAAAACAGCAGGTGCTTATGAACGCAGGCCCCACACACACATCTACACAGGCACACAAAAACAAGACCCACATGCACAGGGACATGTGTGAAACACACACACACACACACACATACAGTGTACTATGCCTGTGTTGTCTTTGTCTGCCCTTCAGTCAAGCGAAAGTGACAAACGTGATATGAACACTAAGGTAGGTACACTAAAAGAATTTCGATTTGGTTTGAGGTTTCCTTTCCAGAACCTGCTATACACGCAGAATAAGTCCAACAAAACAAAACAAATAAAAAAGAAAAACCCCTTTTGCAGGTATCTGTTACAGATCACTTTATGTGGTGACAGAGAAAGAGTACCGAGACCAGACTTTTTGAGTTGGACCGGGAGAAGTGTAGATAAATAAAGCATGACAAATGCAAATTGAAACAGTGTTGTGGAGCAGCGTGTGCTCCCCTATCAGACTATTCCGTTGTTTACTTCCTGAAATCTTGACCCGTTCTTTTGATAGCGCGGCTTATTTGTGGCAAAGCCCCGAGGAAATAGTAACAAACAGTCAAATATCCTGTAAGTAAGTGAACCTTAGCAAACACACCTGCCACAGCACGCTGTATCCCAGGCTCATACTGAGATCTTTAGCTGCATGGCACTGAGCCCTAACCCCTATCTTTAAAGTCAGTGTGAAAGTACTAAGAGTTATAATGACAGAGCTACCAAATCAAAACAGTGTGTTTTTGTTTTATTAGTGTTTCTTGTACTGGCTCTATAGGACAAGAATCACATTGCCTTCTGCCATCATTTCACCCTTAAGCAAGGCACTTAATATTGATTCCTCTGGACTGCATTAATAAAACAAGAGTTCCTATAAAGGCTACTTAGAAAACTATGTTTGGCCCCTATTGCCTGTTGCTCCAGCAATCAGTCAATAAAAAGTAAAACTAAAGACTGCGACTGTGAACAGTGAAAAAGGATGAATATTAAAGAATATTCAGCAATGAATATTCTGCAATGGCCTGTAATGAGTGAAGCCCGAGCTGCGTTTCCATCAGTGTTTAAACAAATATCAATAAGTTGAGGAGAAGCACATTAATCACTTGAGCACTACAGTAATCAAAGACACTATCAATCATGGGCTTTGTTTGCAACTGAATAGTGACTTTGCAAACAGACATTCAAAGCACGTTTAATTTTACTCTCCCTCTCTCGCTGTGAATTGACCATGATGCATTGTGGATTTTAAATTGTATGATTAATTGATGAGTAATTCAAGCCCAATTTCTAGAATGAGGAAATTGAGGGTTCAGATTATTATCCAAATTTGTAAATAAGTCCTGGATGTGTCCATATCTGGGAACACACAGATCATTTTAAAAGGCCAAGTTGAGGAAATTGGCTTTCATTTTCATAGCGAGTTCCTAAACTATTAGCCTATTTAAAAATAATGTGTTTAATATCTGGTTCTTTCATATTGTAATCACTGTTTCAAATGCTGTAAAGCTGTATTATGCTTTCACTAGTCATTTTGCTATATCTGTGTGAATATCTCAGTGAATATTGCTGATAGGAATGATGGCCTCAGGAGGAGTACGGCATAGAGCCATATTAGCAGCAAGTATAATTCAGGATTTTAGTGGCTTCACTGAATGTTTCTTTTGGAAATCTGCTTTATTTAATCACCTTGTTCATTCCTTTTTAGAAAAGATTACTTTTATTCTTGTTCATTATATGCCGCTGTAAGATTGGTGCAATTTCTTGGTCACCACTACATGTTAATAAAAGCTACAAATCATTTAATTCCCTTTCAAATACTTGTCTGTTATCGGGTGAGGATATCAGATGAGGAAGAGGAAAGTAAAGTCAGAATGAAAGAACCTCTCTGCGATATTACAACAATAATTGGCTCTGCTACATTATCTGAATGTCAATACTCCTACTCTATATTTATATTTTTTTGACTTTCATATAACAGGAGAGTGTGAAGGCAGCCTTGCATGTGTGTGTGTGTGGAGGTGCACATGTGAGTCAGGAGCTAAAATGGCAGCCAGGCTAGCCGAGTGGCCCACTGCCTCTGCTTATCTCCACAGCTCCAGATAAGGGCTCATTTCTCTCCGACAGTATGAAATAAATGTGAATTTGTGAGTGCGTGCGTGCGTGCATGTGTGTGCATATTAAGTGAATGACCCACTGTGCTTAGACTGTTACCATGTAGACTCGTGCTTCAAACAGTGCCATTAGCATCCCACAATGCTTTTCTTCCTGTTCATCTAGCACTATCTCTATTTTCCTTTTCTCTCGCCCATGTCCCTCTGTTGCTCATTTACTGCTCTGTGCTCAGTGTTTCTTTTCACTTTTGACATAAGTAACTTCTTTCCGCTATTTCCTCTGCAACAGAATCTGCTAATTTAATCATCTAAATCTGACTGACACATAGTCTCATGTGTGTGCATTTACACAGGAACAGAGCTCTAAGCCAAGCGTGAGGACACATACCACCACCTAATAATCGGATTAAATGTGGCGTAGAGCGAAACTGAGATGGAAAACAAACTATTACAAAGCTAGCTGGCCAGCGAGCACCAAACTCCCCAATTGAAATGACATGTACTGAAACATACATATATATATATATAATTAACTTATTAGTAAGGGTTAGTTATCAAACTAAGCTAACGGTAAGTTAAGTAGTTTCATCACAATAACTGAATTTAAAGCTAGTTAGTTTCAAATCTAGTCACTAATCACCAGTGATGTGCGGGTTGATCCAAATTGTGTGGGTCACGATTCACCTAACAATATTTTTAATGATATTCAAGTCGTGGTCGGTCGGGTCATTTAAAATAAAGATGCCGAGTAAAGTTTTGTAATTTATGCAGTAGACAAAATTTTCAGTGAAATACACAGACTTTATTGGCCGAATAACTGGCACAAAGAAACCGCATTTTAATAGACTATTTTTAAATTAATATAATAACCCAGTAATAGTTTTATGTAGCCCGATGACGAATTCAAATTTAATCAAGAGTATAGACTACTTTTTAAAATGCGTGTCAGGATGCGGGTTGGGTACAATATTTCACAATTATTTGCAGCGGTCCGAGTTTGGGCGGGTTAGTTTAAAACGTCGGTCGGTGCAGGTCGATCAAACATGGACCCGCGCATCACTGCTAGTCACTAGTGTACCGGCACAGCTAATGGAAACAAAACAAATACTTCAAGGACTCCCACAAGACACATGCAAACCAAAGAGAGCACACACACACACACACACACACACACACACACACACACACACACACACACACACTGCTACTATAATATAAAAAGCTTTTAAAATATTTCTATCAAAGTTTAAGGGCACCACATTAAAAAAGAAAATAAACCAAATTTTTTATCTCTAGTGATAAAGTTGAGTAAAAAAAAAATGCAACTCTCCCAAAAGCTAGAATTCAATGAATATTAATGCCTGTAAAGCCATCAAGAAATATGTTTGGGTATTAAAATGTTTTTTACTCTCATCATTTGTGTTCCCTTTTTTTGCCGTCATTAGAATCATCACGCTTAATGTGATGGCAATAATCTGAAGAAAACAATGCATGTAGCATTGGTAAATTGTAACTATAATGTTAATGTTGTTCTCAGGCGGGGTAGGGGGCTGGGACAATGTTGCATCTGTAAGAACAAACAGATATTCAAGCAAACAATGATGATATAAATAAGTGTTGATTTATTCATATCACTCTCACCAGCAGCAGATGTTTTGCAGAAGTGATAAGTGAGATTTTGTATATCTCACAGCGGGGAATTGTGTTTTTGCATCATGGCTTGATGTAAGTTCACGTTGTTCATTGTTTCCTCTTGTCATTTGTTTCCATTAGCTTTTTTTTTTTTTTTTTTACAAACATTGTAGCTAGGATTCTTTTTTTTTTCTTTCTTTCTTCAAAGAACGATGGCTTGTACTAGTGGGGTAGTTTTTCCACCTGTGTTTTGTGTTTACAGTATAAAACACGTTTGGGGAATAGAAACATGACAGGGAGACTGTGACAGGAAAAAAATGAGATCAGAGCTTATGAGCTGTCAATAAAGTTGAGACACACACACACACACACACACACATTGGGTAGTGTGTTTATTTCAGCATCATTAGGTCTTGGTGATCCAACAAGCAGTCTCCATTACAATAACACTGAAAAAAAGAAGATATACAGACTACTATCACCTTCCCACATCCAACGTCATAGTGATCATCTAATACTACATACACACACATACAGCACACACATGGACCTCGGGGCACTTCAAGGGATGTGTAACCACACACATTTAAAAGTAATTGGACCATCGACCGGTACTGTGTGCAGAGCCATTCACTGTTACAGCAAACCCTTTGCACTCTACAGATGAACACAAACCACGCGTATATGGACACACAATCAAACAGTGTCCTCCAGCCTAAATGGCGCCTCGGAATCAGTAAGGATTATTTTAAGGCTTCATGCATCTCACACATTTTCCCCCCGTGGCAAACACTTCAAAGCACGCTGTTCAACAAAACTGCGGCTTTTGCTCTGATTGTTACATACAGTACATGTCTCGTAGCGGTTCAAAACGCAATCAATAGTGGGTGACATTTTAAAGCAACAGGGCTGGGAACAGTGTGTACAACACTGACAGAGATTAGCAGCTGCGACAAAATCAATATGCACAGGAAGTTGTAAGAAGTAGAACTATCAGAAAAAAAAGTATGAATAAATGTTGTCAAAGATCTGTCTACACCACCTCAAATTGCTTCTAGTAGACAAAAAAAAGCAGCTTTCTATGAAATTGGACCCGGCCAATTGCTGGATTAGCTGCAGCACTTTCTCTCACCCCACATCATCAGCTCCACCAGTGGAGGGAGAGATTTGATTTTGGGCTTTCTGATGTGGCGCAATATTGAATTGTTAGTGGAGACTACTCTTATCTCCTTGTAGTTTATCTGCTTACTCTTCACCAAAAGACACAAATATACAATATGATTTTTTTTAGCCCTCCATTCACAAACTATCTCTTTCTCTGTGCTAACCTTGTTTCATCTGCCAAACACTGGTGTGTTGTTTCCAGCCTCTGAAGCTCTAAAACTTCTGTCGTCTTTGCCAAACCCTCATATGTCGGCCGTTGCAGCATAGAGACAGTAGCCAGGCACAGACACAGACAAGCTGCTGAGGAGTTTCACCACTCCTGTCTCCCACTCTCTCCTCCAGTGTTCCCCCAACCCCCTCTTTCTCCCCTGCTGATGAGTAACATGTGTGTTATTGCAGTCTCCAAACAGCTTGCACACCAAGCCTTCCTTCTGTCCTCGCCCCTGTCTTCCTTTCCTTCAATCCCTCTTCCAATTCTTTTCAGCCCACAAACCCTTTTTCTATCTCCCCCCTCTGTGTCTCTGTGTCCCCCTCTCTTTGTCTCCATCTTCTAACAGAGAAGGGACAGCTTGTTGCAGCAAGCAGTCCAGGCTGCACTAGTATCAGTGCTCTGCAGCACCAGCTGCCTAATCTCAACCTTATAGTCTGTGTGCTCATCCATCTTGCTCTCTCAGAGAGAAATAGTTCTCTTCCAAGCGTATTGGACTCTAGTCTATTCTGGTGTGAATGTGTGCCCACAAAGGTCTCCATCTACATATCCACATCTCCAATAACTGCACAAACTCTATTCTCTTAATTCCCATTTTGACTCACTTGCTTTGATAGGTTTTGTTCTAAATTATTGCTGCAATGAAATTATATATAATATAGAAAACGATGTTCTATTACAATGTAATAGTGGATTTGATAATGAGACTACTACCTGCAAAGCAATTATATTTGAAAAAGCCACTTAGGCAAAGTTCTGCCCAACTGCTTACTTCCGTAACAGGATTGGATTTCAGAAAAAAAATATTACAACAGCAAAGAAAATATTGCTGGCAAATTAATGATAAAGTGTGTAATATGTAAGCTAATAATGTAAATGGAAACACGGTCCATTAGAAAGAGCAGGTTTTTTTTTTTTTTTTGCTTTCACACAAAAACATTTACTAAAATAGATCAACTGTTGAAGCCAGGAAACAACGTTGGTTAAGGGTAGGGTTGAATTCAGCTGTATAACTAAACAGAAAGGGTAAATGTGAGATTGACATTAAAATCTTGCAAGAATCAAGAAAGAAAAACAAACCACCAATGTTAAAAACACACAACACCTCCAAATCTATGAGAACTTTATATGACAACACTTCAAAACCTGTCAATTGATAAAGAAAAAACACATTTTCATATGTTAGTACATAATTGTCCTTCCAGCCTGTAAATTATATTTATGCTTTGCTATGTATGCTTATAATCAGATCAGACAGCATGAGAAATGGACCTGAGATGTTCTCCCTGTGCCTCAGCACGTCTTTACCCAGCACCTGTTGCCATGATAGATCTTTACAAAATGCAAGAAAAGCAAGACTTTGTGGACTGAACTTCAGATTTTTATTTCTAACTATCACTGTCAACAAACATGCTAAAATAACCTTTTAGCTACCCTCAAAGCAATTTTCATATAAACATCTTTAATTGCACATATAAGTCAGGTTAGTTTAATAAATTGCTTCAGGTCAGTGTCTGGATCTGGTACTGGCATGAAATATTACAGGGTTAAAGGTCTGTATGGGGACCTTTGTGAATAACTAGGTGGTATTTTCTTTATGCACTGCAGTGGCGAGCATATGGGAGCAGTAAGAGAACACAAACGAACAGTGAGAGCGGTATATTGACGGTAGATGATCTGTTCACGACCTGAGGTAAACTGTACATTTGGTTCTAGTGGATCACTCATATGCTTTTACTCTCTCTCCCTCACACACACACACACACACACACACACACACACACACACACACACACCTACACCTACACACACACACACACACACACACACACACACACACACACACACGCACACGCACACAAACGCACACAGCAGTCTAAACTGATCATTACAACAGCGACAACAGCAAGCTCTGTTCTGATTTCCCAGATGAGCTGCAAGCTGTTTTATTGCTTGCTTGAATTGTTAGGAAGATGTGTGTCTTTGTTTGTTTGTGTGTGTGTGTGTTTCATGTGTGCAGGTATGTGTGTGTGTGTTAGGGTTAGATGGTGTTTTGATGAGCTTGTGCGCACACAAATAAAAGTTTCTGCTTAAATGTGCTTTCAAATAACAAACTTCAACTTATTAAATTACTAAACAATTAAACTGGATTATCATTTAATATATTGTCTGTCTGCTTTTAATTGAATGAGAAAACGAGGTTTTGTTAATATCGTCTCAATGGAGTTTCTAGAACATCTTTTTTTTTTTCAAATCGATTAACCTCTGTGTTTGAGATACGTCTGGCAAATGAGAATACATTTGTTTGTGTAAAACTAAGACATATAATAGAGTTCCACGGGCATCTCTGCAGAACGAAATGCATTACAAATTAATGATAAGGTGTCTACATAATTTGTGTTTTAATTTCTGTATGTGCTTATTGTTTTTAGTCTTTTTTGTTCTCCTAGATAGGAAATGAGAAAAAGACTGGGGGAGAGAGCGGCAGACTGCAGAGCAGACAGAAAGAGGGGATGGGGGTAAAGTCATTTAAATAAAGATCTCCGTCACTGCCTCCACTCTTCCCATAGGAAAATGAGGGGAGAGATGTCAGACAGCACCGTGTAACAATGAGGAGACTGATGGAAGACTGCTGTAAGGTTAAGGATCCAGTAGGGAATACAAGTGTAACCTCATAGAAGTTACCTGCAAAGTTCTTCAAGTATTAACAAGAGGAAAAGTTCCCAACTTTATTTGTCTGTTGTCTCTATCACTTTTTTTTTATAACCTTCCCTTCTTCTTCCATCCATAATTTCTCCATGTCTGTGTAGTGGGTAGGCATATGTCTCTATTAAGTCCTTTGGGTTTTTCTCCTCTGTTTGCCATCCCACTCATGAATGCAGTAAATTACTAGTTCATCCTCATGTGGTAGTGTGTGTATATCTAATATCTACCACCTGTGGCTTCTCTTTATTTAAATGTGTTTAGCGGGACTTCATATGCACATAGAGCTAAAAAAAAAAAAAAGAGCATGTAGGCTGAGATTGAACATCGCTGAAAATGTATGCATACCTACTCGTGAAAATAAATGCATAGAAACGCATGTACAGATGAAGAAGTAAATCCCTCGGGACTTTTAAGTGATGTTAAGCCCAGCAGGAATACGCCAAAGTCATTAAATCCCAGCAAGTTATAAATGATACATGCACATACATGTGGGATTATAAATAATAAATGCACATATTCCATCATGGAAAATATGTAAAATGTCCCTTAGAATTGTGGGAGGCAACTTTTTACTTTTGTCTGCAAAGGCTTTTTTTAAAAAAATCAGATTCATCAGGGTGGGATTTAATAAAAGTGACGACTAATCCACTAACATGGACAGGTTTCGGTCATCGCACCGCAGGTGATAAAATCACCTGCAATGAAAAGATGTTACATTATGCAGGTATAGCAGTATCTACCTGAATCACCACTAAAACTTTGTGAGTCACTATCTTAGAGAAGCAGCGAACCATAATCATGCCCAAACGTCTTTTGCAGGGTCCGCATAAAGCTCGTAGACAAACCCTGAAGTAGATGGATTTTGGTTTTATAACTGGGACTGCACCAGCCAGTTTTACTGTCTCGATGTCTTCTTCCTCTGCTTCTGCCTCTTTCATTGCCAACTACACCAGTCGGTTGTGTACAGGAGGGGTGCTTCGAAAAGCAGCTCACAGCAGGGAACATTAATAAAAAATAAAAAAAAGAAATTAAAATGTATTAAGCCTCCAATGTTCCAGTGAGATTGGAATTATTGTATTTCTGGAATAAGTATAGAGAACATTCTTCCAGCAAATATTTTGGGATATTTCAAGAAATATGTGAGATATAAAGGTAAAATATTGCTACAGCATATTGCATATGCATTGGAATTCAGAAGAATACATGTTTAATATGGATAGTCAAAATTAGCACACTACTTTCATTTGCTTAATTGCACAATTACAATCATCCATCACATTAACATCAATGGCGAATTCAAGAATGCAATTCAAATCACATGGTTGATTTCCTACAGTTTAATTACTGTTAATGGTTATTAATAATCCCTATGATGTACTATGTAATCACGTATTCACATGCAAGCTGATACTTTGTGACTATGTCTCCAGGACACACACACACAATACCTATTTTTTACACTTCAAATTGTGGGGGATTTGTTGCATGCAATCCCAATATCATCACCGATCAAGTCCTGCATTTACTGTGACTCCACCCTAACTACCTGTTTTACCCAGCTGAATCCTGCAGCATTGCTCTGGAAATAAAAATGACACCCAGCAAGTCAATTTACACAACTCTAGCAGCTCTCAGACAGTTAGCCAGCGTGTCAGTCAGTCTGACAGCCAATCAGTTCATTCAGTGCAGTGGACAGTAAGTCAGCTATCCGGTAAGCTGGTCACTCAGTCAGTCAGGATGTGTGACTGGGTTGTTAACACCTTGACAGGTCTGGTAGACAGCTGCCTGCTAGACATCATGTACTGCATCTCTGAAGAAACAGACACTGACATCTTCGTTCTGTAAGATTGTGAGCGTGCGTGTTGGCGTGCTGCACGTGTGGCCGGTTAGGGTCTGTTTTGCAGCAGTTGTGACAGGAGGATAAACTTGGTGTTCTTCACGTCATGGCTGTCCAACACTCTTTTTCACACACACACACACACACACACACATACATTCAGTCTTGTCAACTATCACCCTGATGGCTGTTGTTCACCGAAAGCCTGTCCCTTAGCCTGATATATCCAAAGGCATACGTTTTGTTGTGTTACCACATCTTTTGACCTACACTGTGAACCGAAGATCGAGCGGGAAAAGACAGAAAACTGAAAGCAAAGATCTCAGATCTTAGACATTAGAATTAAATTCAGGGCGCACAATGTTCTTCTCTTTGTTCTCGCCTATTCCCTGCCTACAGCCTTCCTGCCAGAAAACTAATATATATTTTGCACTGCATTGGGAAGGACAACGTTTACCAATTCAGAATGTCAAATGCTGAAGCAGTAAAGGTTGGAAAAATTTAGATGAAAGTGTTTTTACTGGTACTGTACGTGGTGACTTGGCACTCATTAAAAAACTTTTGAAAAAAAAAAAATTAGGAGAGAGGGGCTTCATTTAGATACCTTACTCAAGGGCAACCCAGCAGGAGGTGTTGAGAGAGTCCTAATAAATATGTTATCCTTACATGTGTCCTTCACAGCCTGGATTAAGTGCAGGGATGCAGCCAGCAAGTAGCCCACGGGAAGTACAGGAAGGCCAGCTGGGGTAAACATCAGCAATAATCAGTAGAGAAGTTAGGTAAACACACACGAGGAGAGGAGAGCTTATCCTCAAGCGAGTTAGCTGCGGTAGCGACATGGGGAGTGAAGAGGGAGTTAGGGAACTTTAGATCGAGCGGAACAGTGATGGTGTTTGTGCACATTAAGCTTGTGTGTGTATGTACACAGTACGTGTATGTCTGCCCGCTATGTACATAACTGTACTTTCTGTCCGTCGGATTCATGTGCGTCCACGGCTATGTAAATGTCCTTGCATGTGTACGTGCAAGTGGGCATGTGGGTGGGTGGGTGCGTATCCACACACTTGTGTATTTGTGATCCACAGAGGCATGCAGTGTGAGGCAGAGTCTGGCTGCTGTAATCCGAGGTTTACACGCTGTAATGCTGCTGAAAGCCTGCAGGCCGGGCTGGCAGAGAAGAAGACAGGGGGAGTGAGAGAGAGAGAGAGAGAGAGAGAAGTAGGGACACTATAGACAAGACAAGAAAGAGTGGCTATGGGAAGGGCAGACATTCTGTAAGAGGCAAAAATTGGAGGAAAGTGAGGAAAGGAGAGAGGGAGGGAGAAAAAACTGATATTAAGACGAACACGTGCAGAAAGATACATTTGAAAAAGGAGCAAGAAGGTGTTTAACGGTAGGAGAGGAGGTGGACAAATACTATTCATATCACTGAAGGATGGTTCTAAACATGTCAAAAAAAAGGAAAAGACAAATAAAGAAAGATGGGAGTCAACTTCTAGACCCAAAGCCCCGTGTTTTGTTGTTTGCTCGGCCCTAAATATAATGTGTAATATATATTTTTTTATAGACTTCATTTGCTGCGAGTGCAACATTTTGGCTGTACTGCGCTTTGTTGTTCCATTTACAATGATCATTAAAAGAAGCAGTGTGAGATTAACAGTTTAAATTATTAATGTCAATGCATTCCTTTGGTGTGGGTGTGCAGTTAGGGTTAGCCAGATATGTACAAGTCGATATTTAATTGTGAGTGTTTTTTTGTTTTTTTTTCCAGATGAGCTAATTAGAGAGAGGTTAGGTTGCAAAAGCTATTTTGTGAGTTTACTTGTCAAAACTTTTCTGCCCACGCACCATCTGGCAAACGTAGAAACTGAAAGACTATATTTGTATTTTAATCAGATGATATTCTTACATTATTATGGCAGTTTTAATAATAAAAAATAAAAAAGTATTGTGGGATAAATAATGTGATTTGATCAACACCTCATACAGTTAATTAGGTAATTCCTTAGCTGAAGTGCTGTTGAAAATCAGCGATACTGACTATAAAAAATATATATAAATCACAGAAATCAGTGGCGGATGGTGCCAGAAAGTCATCTTCCTCACATTGAAGTACTGTACTCGGAGCATGTTTACAGGACACTGACAAGCTTGTGTGTTTGTGTTTTCAAAGACCTGAGATATGTTTCCATTCATCCACTTAGATGCTTTTTTTGAAAAACACATTTTCAGCAGTAGAGAAAAAGCTGACTGGTTGTGAATGAAAGCTAAGTAAAGAACAGGAAGAACGCACCAAAAAAAATAAAATAAAGCGTCACAAGACCAGCATTAGCGTGGATGTGGTCTGAGGCTGGAGAATTATCAGGCTAGATAAACCAGACCAGGGGCATGGCATCGATCAGACACTTTAATATAATTCAGTGGGTTTTGCTCCTGAAAAGAGCAGATTGCAAAATCAGAGAAGAGAAGAATGAGAAAGAGAGAGAACGAGGCACGGGATGAGATGACAGGAAAAGGAGATGACAGGAAAGGAGATGAGAGGAGAGGAAATGAAATGAGAGAGGGAGGAGCGACAAGAGGTGGAAGAAGAGGGAGGTAAAGATGGATGGCGTATCAAACCAATGCAAATCTGTTCCCCCTACTGTAATCACTCTAGTATGTGTAGCCACACACACACACATGCACACCAGAGCGCACACGCTGTAAATCCTTCTTGCCTATGCTTATTAAGCCTATGAGAAAATCTACTTTAGGCATGCGGTGATTCAGTCGTAGATTATTCTATGATTGTTTGGTGTCCCCTGATAGAGTGAGACAGGCTGTGCTGTGTGTGTGTGTGTGTGCATAAATCAGAGAGTGAGGTAGAAAAAAAATCATTTAAAAAGTTAGAAAAGATAAACAGAAATTAATTTCCTTATTTTCAGAATTAAAGAAAGCTGATTATAACCCTACAATAGAACAGCACACATATATGTGCTTTTTTATTTTTATTTATTTTTTTCCAAGGACAAGTTGTTGCAGCAACTGACTGGACACATTTTGATTAGCAGATAGCTTGCATTCAGTATTCAGTTTAGTTTAATATATTTATCCTTTCCAGGGTCACATCCACAACATGTTGGGCAGGAGGTAAGGAAAATTACCAAGGACAGGTACACAGTTATGTATGTTTATGCATGAAAATTGCACCTACAGTATATGCCCTTGTTTAAGGGCAGCTTGCAGCTTTAGGTGGGTTGGAAAAAATGTTGTTTCCTTACTCATATTTCCTTGGTAAAGTGGTTCTTACAGGGTTAATAGCTGTCCGGGGAACTTTTATTATGGTAAGCGTATGTGTGATGAGAAAACTTCATACTGAAAATGAGGTCTTAGTAATTATGGGAGGGGGGGATAATTGGCTGGTGTTCCTAATAGCTTTGTGGCGAATATTTACTGATTATTCAGTGGAAGAGTGAAGAGGCCATGATTGGCCTCTAGAGGCAGGATTACACTGAAGTCATGCAGCTACTCTTTGTTTCTCTAACCCAGTGCACTCGTGAGTCTCTAAATTCATGTCAACACTTTAGAAAGCAGTTTGAAATTCTTGCTGACTTTACACTTTTGACAGCATGACAATTATTATCATTTATATTTATACAGAGTGCTTAACACAGGGACAGAAAGGCTGTTAGGTAAGCATTTTCTGGTGTCTCAACATCAAATCAAGACTTTCTTATACAGGAAATGGTGTCTATAGTGTGGTGAGGAGTTTTACTGATGAATTGGTGGCTAAAACCCACAATGAAACGGGGGTTGCTCATTTTAGAAAAGGGGATTATGTGTCTGGTAATTTAATGGAGTTAAGGACAGGATGTTGGAACCGGGACTGTGTGAGACCATGATGGGTCCCATCAATTCACACAGCTCCTTCATCAGTTCCATCATTGCAGCAGCCTCTGCTTCTGCTGGTACCGTCGGTAATACTTGTCAAAGAGCCAGCAAAGCTATAGCTCGAAGAAAAAGTGGAAAGTTATGGGAAACCTGCCAGTTTCCTGAAGAGGAAAGGTAATATCGGGTAATGCTACAGTGTTCGCTCACACGTGAGTGAAGACACCAGTCCAGTTGGCCACAAGCTTCTCCTAAGACATCTCAGTTTCATACTGCGCCTCTTTATACCCTTTGCACGTTTTGGCTGTTGGTCCAAATCTATTGGCAGATTTAAAGTCATTACACTGCAATTTGTCAGATCCGAGCAGCTTATATGTATATTATTACTTTGAAGCCCCTCTCCATCATTTGTCTTTTCTCCATATTTAGGTGAGCATGGCACTGCCTGTGAAAATGGGGCACTGAGGTGTGTACCTAAAAAAAAAAAAAAATCCATTGATTTTTGTCTTTGTACCTTTGGTCTCTCTTTTCTCTCTCTTTGCCTGTGTATGGTTTTGCTTACACAGGTTCCTGTCCACCTGTTTGTCAGCCCATCCATCTTTGTATTCTTCAGTTGGACTGCAGTTAAAATTTTCAGCATTGCATCAGTCTGAGCTTTGGCGTGGCAGTGCACTTTTGCTGCAGAGAAGCAAGACCCTATCCCTGAGAAACACGTGATTTCTTCTTTCTTCTTCCTTGAGCAGTACTTGTGCTCTGCCTTGCTTGTCTCTAGACATTTACTATTTTGTCCTCTACCAATTTTATTATTCACCTCACTTAATGTCTTTCTTGTTCTGTGATCCTTGATCAATCTCTTTGCCCCTGAGATGTTCCCATTCCTGCCTCAAAGTTTCGGCTGAGGTCCTTCTCTCTCTTCACTGCAGGATGGTGTGTGTTTAGGTGTGAAAGACACAACCTTGGTGTCAGATACCGCTGCTCCCTCGCTCTCTTTTCTACTCTACTAATCTCTCCCTCATGTTTACAACCAGGTCACAGGCAATTAGGCCTTCCCCTTAGCTGTCCTTCACATTCCTGCTCCTGTCAATCTGATCCATCCATCAGTTCATCCCTGCACTACGTAGCAAAGATTAACCCAAGGACTGACAAACCACCTAATTTCCTTATTTCTCTTTTCCCCCCATCTATCCATCCATCACTCCACCTCTTCCATCCGCCATAAAAACATTAGCTTGAAGGGGTCAAACATGGCTTCTTCTTCATATTTTCTCCTCCCTCCATGCATCACCTCCTCCTGTCCTCCCACAGAACTCAGACTGGCCCCCCTACCCCCTGAACCTTTATTCTTCCATCCACTACACATACCTGTCATATTTTTCTCTCTTAGAAGTCAAAGTAATGTTGTATTGAAAACACGACATCACAGAGCAGCGCCGGTCCTGGCCACATTTGCGCCCTGGGCGAGACCCCCACCCCCCCGAGACGAAGATTTTCGCGTGCGCCCTCACGGCCGACCCTGCGCCCCTGGATGCGCCGTGCGCCCCGATCAGTCTGTCCGGTGCCCCCTCTACCTCGTCAACCCCCGCTCCCGGGGGCGCCCGCTCCGCTTAACTTAATGAGCAGGATCGAAAATTCGCGAGTTTTTTTTTTTTTTTTGGCCGCTCGTGCGCCCTCCACGGAGACGGCTCCCTGGGCGGCCGCCCACATTGCCCATAGCTAGGACCGGCCCTGTCGCAGAGACAGAAACCTTGGGCACATTTCCTCCCCCTGCTTGAATATAATCAGTATTTCTATACAGTGGTCTCAAAAGTCATGGAAACAAAAAAAACAAACTTCTGAACAAAAATTGGAGATGTATGGCTGTTTTCTGTTTTCTTTCTTTCAGTACCCTGTGGTGTAAAAAAAAAAAAAAAAAGGTCTGTTAAAATGCAGACAGGGACATCTCATACTTCACTGCAGCACAGTGGTAGAGCAAATCAACAAGGTACGGGTTGGTGAAGGGGGCTGGCATCTCAGATTTATAATGCTGACTTCCTCAGCACCCTTCTGTACGATTTTTCTTTTCATGCACGGGGCTTATAATTGTGCCTACAGTATCCTAAAAATAGCTAGGGAGCTGGATGAATACTTTGCATGCACGCACAGTTGCGCTGCTATTCTTTCATCCTTTCTTTCTTTTGTCAGGCGTTTCTTTCTTTCCATGATACCCTGGAAGTGGTAACAGCACATCGACTGCCGAATTCTGAACTTCATTATATGCATCCACCTATACAGTTGGAGCATTTTTGTTAAAAAAATAAAAAATAAAAACCCAGCGTGCACAGACTTGCCTTATGTCACTGCACAGAATGTGTCTTGGCTGAGACAGGATACAGGATTGACAGTGGAGCACCAGGGGAATAAAACTTCTCCTGGCTTGTCTCTACAAACACAGAGGCAGATGAGTGGCTGCCGGGCTAGTGTTTGGTGTTACCCATACTGTTTGCACAACGGGTGTTATTGTTTGGCACCACAACAGATTTCCCAATGGGGTTTATATGACAGCAGGTAATAGTTAAAAATGCTGCAACTCCTCTGCGTCTTCATATTTGTCTGCTTCACTTATTTGCTTATATACTTCCCATCATCTCTCTCTCTCTCCCTTTGCTTTCTGATATCTCTTTTGCTCAAACATACACAAAGAAAAAAAAGTCACGTGCTGCCACACTTAGCAGATCTAAGGATACCAGAGGCAGTTTGTCAGCCTCAATTAGTGTCCGCTGTGCTGTGGTCACCCAAAATATAACTTGCTGGCCAGTGCATGTGTGTTCTCTGATGATTGACACGACCTTCCGGCTAAAATAAATCGTTGACATCAATCAAGCCATGGAAGAAGCTTGCAAATACTCAAGTATTCATTAGCTCACAGGGGTAAAAGCTGTTATCGCAAAGGTTGTAAGAATAGCTGCTTAGTGTTCCTGCCCTCTGCCACACTTAGGACACGATACAAGATAAGATTGAAAAGTGAACCCTGAAAGGAATATATTTGAACTTGTTTTTAAGTATTCTTGTTTGCTGTTTGAATGGGAGCTAAATGAGACTATTAATATTAATTTATCTATCCATTCATCCATTATTTATAACCGCTTATCTGTTGCAGCGTCGTGGGGGTTGGAGCCGATCCCGGCTGAAATTGGGCGAGAGGCAGGGCACACCCTGGACAGGTCGGCAATTCATCACAGGGCTGACACGTAGGAACAAGCAGCCGTTCATGCTCACATTCACATCTACGGGAAATTTAGAGTAACCTAACTTAGTTCAGTAGCATGGGCCATGACAAAGCAAGAAGAAAACAAAATATCCTACCACCTATGCATCCACATATTACCTGAGTTTTGTTTACGGCATGAACTGTTAGCAGCCTTAATATAGGCGCAGATTAAATTAGCATCAATCTTAGCATCTAACAACGCAAAGAAAAACTAATTAAAAATACACACAATTAATTATGTTCTTTTTTTGTATGATGTAGATGTAGATTTATGAAGTTAATTAAATCTACTATATATATATATATATATATATATATATATATATATATATATATATATATATATATATATATATATATATATCAGGCTTTTTATTGCAAGCAGAAAGCACAAAAAAAACATTGGAGGTCTGGCCTGGTTGTATTGAAGTGAATGTGAACTGCCCTTGTAATACAAGCCAATATATATATTTTCTTCCTTCTGTGGATGTAGTTTATTCCGATGAGCAGGTTTAATGTATTACAACTGTTTGCTCCACCTCAACATCACCCAGACTCCAACCAACATTTTAATTTGCTGAGGGCAGAGACCTAATTGTATGTTTTTAAATTATTGATTTAAAATCTTGAATAAATTGCTATATTTGCATGCTGGAAAAGTTTGGAGGCTCATCACAAGCACTTTTCACCAGAAACAAATAAAGGACACGATATAGTTACTACGGGAAAAAAAATGCTTCGGATCAGAACATTTGACATTTGTTCTTCTACATGATGATATCAGGAGATACTTCACATAACATCCCAGGAGGAACCGATATAAGAGGCAGATAGAGTGGAGAAAAGAAAGACTGAGGGGAAGGAGAGGTAAAGGACATACAGTCTCTGAATAGTCTCATAGTAGGCTAAGTATCTCTGTGCATGTATGCATGGGGGGAGAGGCTGTGATGGGATTTGTTCTCTCCTTAAAAAAATTCTGCTAACCCATGAAGCTTGAGAGCACACGCATACCCACACACACCCATACACAAACTGCTATCAGGTGAGATGAGCAGAGGGGAAAGAATCTGTGAAGCAGGTCAAATCAGCCACGTCCTCTCTTCTCTTCCTCCGTGCTCCTCAGTTTTTCCCTTTAATTTCTTTTCCCCTTTCCATCTTTCTCCCCCTCCTCCACGCATTCTTCCTGCAATTCCCCTTCACTCTTTCCCCAATCTTCCACCTGCCCTAGAGGTGGAGGGGGGGGTGGACACGCTGAATAAAGATACATGCAAATCTACCTAATAGGACGGAAAATTGGAGGGAAATGGAGATCTTTCCCTTGGAGATATTTTTTTCTCTGTCACTATCTTTCTGCCTCTTCACTTCCTGTGCCTGTTTTCACCCATATTCGCTTTCTCTTTCCTTCTGATTTATTTACTTCCCCTCTTACTTACTGTCTGTGTCTCTGACTCACACAATGCCCATCTTCAATATGTGACACATCGGTACCTCCCTCTCTAACCTCCCTCTCTTTTCACATCACCCTCTTAGTCTCACCCTGCAGGATTTTTTTTTTTTTTTTTTTTTTTTTTTACATAATTGTAATAATCAGTTCCAGTGGTGGTGCTCCTCATCTAACCTCCCTAAAATAGCACCGGCTAACTTGCCCTTTAGAGCTGCATCCTCACTCTTTTGTTCCACAAGCGGCATGCTGTGCGGAAAATATCTCAGTTTATTAAACACCTTATTATGCTCATTTCCTTGTTAGCAACAGTGGCACATTAGATTTTATCAGACATCTTGATCCGACCTTCAGCTCTCATTTAGTACAGTGTCATTGTTAAACAGCTTAGGAAGTTTGCACAGACTATTTATACTGTAGATCTTTATGTGAGACTATATGTTGTATATTTACTGAAATCGCTGCTTCAAGTGGACTAATACACGTTTGTGTTTAAATTTGAATCATATAAGAAGGGATTCTTTTGGCCATGCTAGCTAGGTATGTCCATCTCTTTGGTCCAGTCTGATATTTCTCAACAATCAGGCCTATTGGATGGATGGTCGATTGATTTTTCACCAGATATAAATGATACACTTGAGTTTGGTTATTTTCATCTAGTGTCACCAACAGGTCAAAGTTTTTACTTACTGCTTTTACTTATTCAGTAAAATATTTCATCATAACATAACATCTACTTGAAGGATTGACACAAGACTCATGACTTATGATTTCATGAGTTTTTTCTGTCTTGTGCTAAATAGCAAATGTTAGTAAGATGGTAAACTTGGAGCCAATCTTGGAACCAATCGACTTTTGTCTGATGATGAGTTAGCCTCTGGGGGCAACAGCCAATATTTCTGGGTTCCCACTGGATATCTGGAAAATGCATAATGGATCCCAAGGCCAAGGCTAATACAAGAATTTCCAAGAATGAATTTTAGTTAATGTATTTTTTTTTCAGTGTCAATGGTCCCTTGCCTGTATTCATGTACATAGACTGATATTTATAGAGATTACTTACATGTTGGCATTGTCATTGTAGGAAAATTAGCAGTGCCTACTTTTCATTGTCATTTCATTCATTACACATATTTTAGACAGGTTGGATTCCTACATTTGATATCTGGATACACTGCGAGCATAGGACAGTAACAACTGAACAGAGACCAGCAACAGGATATTAGATTGTAAGCCAATAACAGGTGAGTGTTTGAGAAGTAACCAAAACAAAAACAGCAGGAAGTTGCTCTCCACATGTCTTCAGCACTGTTTTGTGCCAGGGTGTTCTCTCCAGTAAGCCAAAATAATGATCAAAAATGCAAAAGAAATTCAGTGAGTGTATCTTCTTGTGTCTTTGTATTGTTTGTTCCGTCATGGAGATTGCTTTCATAGGCTATTATGTCAAAATAAGGAGAATTTTAGAATAAAAATCATATTCTTCTGTGACGCTAATCTTAAAAAAAAAAGAAAGAAAGCATATTAAAAAAAAGCAGTTGTGTACTGTAAATTCCATAGAGCTGGGACAAGTTACATCAAATATTTATGGCCATGTTCTAGGCCAGGCACTTAATTCCTATTCATGCCACAAGGCGACAAACTACAGAGAAGCCAGTTTCAGACTTTGTTCCTGATCCCGACCCATAGGTTAATACATGAGTCTGCAGAGAAAATCTTTTCTCTGTTACATTTTATGAAAAAGGAATCGAACAGCTTTGTGTGTCACTATGGCTTAGCCTTATGAAAGAAACTCTGTCAACAACAATTAAGTCTGCTTGGAAGTTGAAATGAGTAATGTTTGATAGCAAATCCTCTCTGCATGCATGCATATGTGCTTAGTTAAAAGTCGAAGAAAACCAAGAGTTTTTCTGCAGTACGTACAGTACTGACGGTCATTCAGACTGACATTAATTGTCATGCAAAGCCAAAAGGGTTAGCTAAGCATTTCCAAACATGCCAGAAGATTTATGCAAATGTGTGTGTGAGGTTGTGTCCATGGGCATTTGTGCTATCCTGAGTGAACTGCAGTTATTATGTGTGTTTGAGTTGGTGGGCACATTAAGCCATCACATTTAAAAAAAAAAAAAAAAAAATCGTTCAAAACATGTAATGGAAGAAATGTTTCTTGCACGACGACAGCACTGTGAGGGGGCTTCCAAGGTCCCATGACTCTCAGAAGTCACTTAGCGTAATTTACCACATATGTCAGATGAGACCGCAAATGATAATTGAAGGTGACCTCAATTTAAGAGCGCCGCCGTTTGTGAGGCCATTGATTCGTGTAAAGAGGGAGAACGTTTTGGTCACTCTTCCAAAAGATGGAGAAAATGTGCTGAGTGGAAAAGAAAGCATGAGCATGCGTGTGAGTAAGAATGTAATGATGGCGACGATCATGACCTGTGCTATCTCTAGTACAGGATCTACAAGGATTAGGTCATCTATCTCTTTTCTAGCTGTATCTCTTCTGCCTGTTTCATTTTACCTTTCTCTTCCTCACATCCACCTCCTTCCTCAGTCTAACAATGTATTAGTCTTCATCTCTGTTCACTCTTCGCCCTCTCCCTTCTCCTCCCTATCCTCCATTTCCCCCACTTTGCCACAAGCATTTTTTATTGTGCTGGGTATAAAGTATAAATCTGTTGCCATTTTTCCTCTCAGAAGTCATTTACGATGTTGCAGATAGCTAACAAAGCAATTACACATGGCAGACTTGTCACTTCTATATAAGAGAGCAGTGGAGCCTGGCATGCCTGTAGATATATAGTGAGAGAGATATAGGCTCCCATGTATAGCCACTGAAGGTAATGGAGCAGAAAGCCAATTCTACCACAGTGTAGCGGTAATAATTATGACAATCTCAGGTGTCCACTGTTATCATTATTACTAGACAACTATATGCATATGTGTGAAGTATGATCGCGGTAAATGTCATGAGATGGGATTCAGGATTACAAAGGGTGAAAGCGGTTTATAGGGAGAGATGTATGATTCATAAAATGGCAGGCAGAATAGAGGCAGGGGAAAATGGAGAAAGGACGCAGAGAGAAGGGAGCTGGACAGAAAGACAGAGGTCTTAAGAAAAATTACTTAATTAAAAAAGAAAAGCGGAATTGTGTGCCTGCCATTAGTGAGCCTCTCAGAAGGAAACAAAAAGATGACCACAAAAGGAAAGAAAGGTCAGGTTAAGCAGTATTCAACAGAATATAGGGTTAACACCATAGTTCGAGGAGTATGCGTGTACTGTTGATAATGTCTTAGAGACACAAACTCATATCCCGGTAGTTGCAATTGGCCTTTTTATGGCTCAGTGTTTGTAATTCACAAATATTGCTGCTCTTCTATACAAAATACATGCAACCATTATCTATATTCTTCTGTGAGACACGTCAGTGTCCCGAAAGCAAGAAAAATACATTTGACTTCTTATGGTATTCAAAATTAATGCAAATGATGAGAGAGAGAGAGAGAGAGAGAGAGAGAGAGAGAGAGAGAGAGAGAGAGAGAGAGAGAGAGAGAGAGAGAAAGAAAGAGAAAGATGATCCATAATTCATTCAGAAAAATAACCAAGGTTCATTTACTGTGGTTCAAGAGTTCAAGACATGTTTCTTCTATAGAAGGTCACTGTCAGCTGGTTGCAACTGTTATAAGTCTAAACGAGAGAACAGATGTTTCTCTAAGGGAGGTTTCACAATTGATGATGATCAAATATTTAGTGCGTGCATTTTATCGTGTGACTGCGGGCGATGTTGAATAAATGCTATAATGTTAAAATGTTTTAGCACTACAGATGAAACCTGAATGGAAATTACGGGACATTTCCAAGACAATTTCCAAGCAAACGCATGAATAACATAAGACAGTATAGCCGCTAAAATGATTAGTCCTTTTCTCATGATTGAATTGTAACTGCAAAAAAAGCCACTGCCTTGCAAGATGAAACGCATCACCAACACCCCAGTTTTCAACCATCTTATTAAATTAAAGTTATTGCTGCTGCTGATTGCTTGATGCTGATAATTGTGATTGCAGGTTGATTAATGAAGTATTTGTCATCTTATTTCCGTTTCCATGATAGTCATTATTTTATAATCTAGTTAGCCTGTTGTGCACAAGTCACAGTGAATACGGTTGTTATTTGTTGGCTCAGTTTACACTGGTACTACTGGGATCTTTGCTTTTTGTCCTTTCTGAGTGAGACGAATGGCTTCTTCGAACAGAGCAGTCACACCGAGGCCGACCTTATTTTCCAATATAATAAACTAGATGACAATGTTTCTGACAATTCATCGCTCAAACCACTTTTTTCATCACGTGAAATGATGGTTATTAAGTTATTTATTATGTTCCTGGTGAATGTATGGCAGCCACCACAGTATTTGAATACATTAGAATAAAAAGCTGTCTTCACTGCACAGAGGTGATTCCTACAGCATAATTAACCTGGGAATTAAGTACTGTCACTCAAGCCATCATTACATAAGGGGAGACGTTAACCTGGGGTGAGAGAGACAGGGTTACTCTTCATAAGCATCAATTTACATTGAGGTCTTAATTCACCTTTAACCTGTCTTTGAATGCTCGCCGTAAAGAGATGAATAGAGGCGATACTTTTACATACACACATAGAATTTCTTGTCCTTGTCTGTCGCAACAAAAAGGAAACAGGTCTAGATTGATGCTATAAAGACAACTTTTTGATCTTCACAGTTGCACATGTGAACGTGACGTGTGAATGCAGGAAATGGAAAAGCACAAGATATTGATTTTATATTGCTATATCGCTATGTTATAGTGCTATGGCTTTAATTTCCTCTTAGCGTTTCCTCACACCTCTTCACACACTGGAGGGATTTTCCACTGCCTTTTCTTCGTGGTGGCGAGGTGGTCAGAGCTAGGTTATTTTCACTAACCTTTTTTTTCCCAGCCTGACATATATCTGCCATGTCTTTATTGCAGGTTAGGTGCCCTGTATGAAAACCATTATACAGGGCTCCATATCATTTCAAAAGGCACAATTCAGCTACAAGAGAAAGCTAATATGCAGGCACTCTGTGAGGAATATTAGGTTCTCCTCAGTCATTTGATTCCATGTATGAATTTAATTGAATCCCAGTGACAGACCAACAAATGCTCAGAGTATTGAGGGAGACTGTGGCAGGAATACTGTATATCAAGTGCCTTAATTCCCTCAGAAGTAATTATGCTCTCTGATTAGGGAATTGTGCCTAGATGTAATTATGTTGTGCTTTAAAGATTAATTTTGTCTGTGATGGCATGCTGCGTTATGTTGGTGTCTCACCACGTTATCCATAATCACAGCCCACTATCTCAACTGTATTCCAAAAAAACGTTCCCTCTGGTATGGAGGGCAGAAACACTTGTGGGTGTGTGTTAATGTGTTTTGGATATATCTCTGTCAAACACAATTTTATGAAAGGCCTATGTATTCCAAGTCTGGGTCATATATATTTAACCCATGTTTTCATGCCTATATGCATGATCCAAACGGAGTAGTCAGTGACATCAGTGGGGCCTTTTTCAAACCCAGGAGTTTATTTTGTCATTTATCAAAATAATTTAGGGGAGTATGCTTAAGTACACGTACATTCCCATTCACCTGAGAGGGACTGAATATGTTTTCAGACGGACCCATTTGCACTCATAACTGCACGTACATACGCACACAATGAAGAAACAAACACGTGTTATAGATATGTGTGTGTGAGTGCCTTTGAGTGGATGGGATGCCTTTCATGAAAACTATTAATTCATTATGCATGCGTCATTACCAAATACTTGAGAATGCTTCTAATTAATCCAATTAACACCAGGCTTTATTAAGGAGGGAGGTGAAAGGCTGGTGCAGTGTCCTCATGGTGAATGTAAAAAAAAACAAAAAACAAAAACAAACAAACAACCAAATACAGGACAAGAAAGAGGACCTTGAATCGAAAGAGCTAAAAATGTAAAGGCGCTTTAACTGCCGCTTTATATTTGTTGTGCTACATATATAGAAGATTTAGAGAAAAAGAAATCCAGAAGAAGTAAATACAGATCGGCAGCAGGGCTTTACCTCTGCTACAAAGGGGTGACAGCCACAAGGAAATAAATACCTGAATAAATATGAGGTGAAAATAATGTAGGGAGCAGGTGCAGTGAAATTCCCTGGTAAATCCAAGAATTATGTAAATCTACTCTACGCGTTAGAGCAGAAATACACCACACAGGGGTTCTGTTTTAACTACTTACCCTACTGACTCCTCGTCCCCTGTCTTCTCCATAATTTGTTCCCAGGATTTCGAAGAAGATGTTGGGGTTAGTGCCGTTGTCAGTGAACTCCAGGAAACTGGTGAGGCCACTCACTCCAAACTGCAAGAACAAGACAAAATGTTTTTTTTTTATCTGACTGTCACTGAACTGATGGTCGTCGTGAAAAACGCTGTAATTTTGCCCGTTCTTATTAATGTTGCAATACTGCTTGGTTAAAATAAGCCTTATTAATAACTCTCTGTGTAAAATTTAGGATTACATTATGTGTTTATCCTTGCTTACAGTGACTGAGACATGAATCATCTGTCTGTCCTTCGTGACTGTACTTACTGATCTCATCAGTAAGTACAGTCACTGAATAGGAACATGTTTTCATTGTGTTGTAATGTTGATAAAAACAGCCTGTAACAACAGTTAAGAATATATTTTTTGTCCTGTATGGAGAGGTAGATGTACTCACAAGCATACACACACACACACACACACACACACACACACACACACACACACACACACACACACACACACACACACACACACGCACGCACACACACACACACACACACACACACACACAGTGTCAGTCTCCAACCTTTGCCCTGCCTGCCAGTAGTGTGAACCTGTCAGTGAAAGTAACACCGTTCCTGCTTCAGGGAAGGAGAGGTGTTATACTCCTTAATATGAGTCATGCTGTTTGTGTGTGCGTGTGTGGAACATGGACTGTGCCATTCTTGTGTGGCGACTGGGGTTACATTGCAGGCATGAGTACAAGTGCATAGCATCCACACACACCTTCAAATCATTAAATTTATTGTATTATATGTGCATGCTCAGAATTGTCCCATTTGGGGATTTAGTGCATGACAAATAAGTAAGGTTCAGTATGGTATAGCCAAGTTGTTTTATGTATTATCATTGGTTTAGTTCAACAAGTTCCTAAACACATGCATGTGGGTGTATGTTTGTATATGAACATGAAATGAGGGCAGAGAAGTGTTGCAGTAGTAGCAGTATCTCCTTCATAGGCATGTGCGACGTCGTTCATAAATGATGTTACAGTAATGTGCCATTTGGTATATATTGTAACCATATTTAATTATCATATTCCTCAGGATTAAACACACACACAGTCACCCTCAATAAAGTGCATGTTTATTTGCTTCCTTTGCTAGCTGGGCAAAGGTGAAACCCACTCGGATATTGTTCATCGCCTTTTATAATTATTCAGTTAATTGATGTTGGCAGCTCAGTATTGGCACAACACATTCACAACAGTTATTTTTCTTTTTATTGCACTTGATATAAAAATGTGTCACTGGGCCCATGAGACTGAGTGAAAGATGTTTTTTCATGTTTGAAGCGCTTTTAAAAAAATAAGATTAAAGTGAACAGCTCTGCGTTTTATATTAACAACGGTAATTAATCTAGAAGAGTCAAGCTAAGACTTTGACACAGTCTCCTGGGCACTGGCTGGAGATCCTGGGCTACATCACAGGACTTACTGTGCCTTAAAAGAGATCAATAACATTGTTAAATGAATCTTAAGTACTCGAGTCACTGAGACTCAGTGGTGGATATATACTGTAGCAGTCAATGGCAGTGTAGCGACATGTAGTCTACCAACAGCTGAAACACGGCACACACTTGAGACTTTGGGGATCAGTGTAACAGCAGTTTCACCTGCTGCATTTTATTCTCCTGTCTGAATTTGCCAATGAACACCGAACAACAACATCAATAGAGCTCCTAGTCAACAGCTGCAAATGAGTATTTATCATTACCATAATGGCTCTACATACCAAAACGCTGATTAAACACACACAGTAAGTAAAGCACACTGCTGATGCACTGTAAAATGCAACTGATGCCAAGCTGTTGAACTCAACTCTATTAGTGCTTAGGGCTCTTTAACGCAGCTCTGTTGAGACAGCCATCAGGGTTGGTTTAACAGCCGGGACTGGCTGATGAAAGTGTTGCCAAACCCCAGCCTGATCTCAAGGTGAAATGCAGAGATAGATATGAAAGCCATTGCGCCGCATTTATTATTGTCTGACACTAATCCTAAAATTAGCATTTCACTTGGCTTCATCATTCAGTCAAACTGCCATCCCTGGAGTAGTTTTTTATTGATATCAAAACAGAGGGCATTGATCCAATTGGATTTAACAGTGATGAAAGTGTTGCCAAACTCCAGCCTAAACTCAAGGTGAAATGCGGAGATTCATAAAAATCACAGCTGCAGGATGAAATCCTCTATCTCTTAAAAGTCAAGCGTTCACGAACTGAGCAAAAACTTGCTGATTGATGCATGTGAATTTATTTTCAAGGTATGCAATCCTTTGATTTGAATTGATGAGCACCAGTGAGCTTAGACAGGAACTCGGAAACTTTGGAAAACAAATTTGGTTTCCACGTGATAAGAACAATACAAACATTGTAGACTTATTTAAAGAATATAGGGGATTGTAGTAATCTGGAAAGATTGCCTTGTATAAATGAGTTTAGCAGTGACTGAATCTCACTTTTTCAACTAGCTGAAAAAGCAAGAACAGTGCCTGGTCTCCAAAATTCCATGTAATGAGCACAACATGTTAAAATGCAAATACATGCTCACTCAATGTGAGAAATATTTGAAACACTTCTAAAAATAGGAAAAAAAAATCTGAAATTGTACTTGCATATTGTAGCTGGGTTAGGAGATGTGCATGTGCTTTTTTTTAAAGCTGAATCATCAAGACTAACACAAATGTGTTTTCTGCTGTAAGTAAAGACTTCATATTGACCTTTACAGTACACACCTTTTTGATTTACTCTTCTTTTATGCTTTTTTTTTTTTAGACAAAGCATTTAAGAGCTATTTTCAAATTGGCACACAAACACCTACAAGCATCACACAGCAGTAGAGAACCGCAGGAGGTTGATGAAACAGATGGACGGTCCACAAACTGAGATTAGAATCAGGTGACTTTGTATCATAAAAAAAATAAACATTTCAGATATAAATCAAGGAACAGGGAGGATTTAACTGCTGGATGTATTGTGTAAATCAGATTGTTTCTTTTGTTTTTTACATATTTTTGGTTTACAGAGTTGAGATTTTTTTCAGTGTTTTAGTCTTTTTTTGTTCATGGAGGTGATGTTGCAGGTTTTTATTACCTATCAAGAACGACCTCAAGGTAAGGAAGGCTGCCAGTGTAAGGGGTTACTTAACAGACATAATGTTGACAATTAAGCCACTGTTTAGCCTGTAAGCAGACATTTAACAGAATCATGTTACTAATTACATTTAGAAAGTATATTCTGTATACTGCTTTAAAGTATTCTGCCCAACACTGTCCGTGGTACGATTAGCAATGTTTTTCAATAGGATCATGGATTAAAGGAGACTGTTAAATATGTTATGTGGTTGGGACAATTAAAGAATAGAAAGTGCCCAAATTTAGTTATCTAAACAAAGTATGGAACAGGCAGTGTCTTACTCTGTGCCTGCATATATATGCTTACAGTACAAACCTACAGTAGCTGAATACCTTTCTGTAAGACTTGAAAAGCGTGCGCGTGTGTGCGTGCGAGTGTGTTCTTTTGCATTTTCAAACCTTTTTGACAGTATCCAGCATGCTCTTGCCTCCCTGCCACGGTTTGGAGTTCTTCCTGATGCAGCTCAGACTGGCCATGCTGTGCCACTTCCTATCCTCCAACTTTCTGTGGAAGGTATTGGCCAGCAGCAGCACAGTGTCATAAATGTATCGGTTGGTGATCTAGAGAGAAAGAAATGACAGGAAGGCATACAGATTGAAAGAAAACGAGACAAAGACAGAAAAAAATCCAGATACTTTACTTTGGTTGAATATGCTCTTCGCTAATATTGTTGTGCTACAATTTGTGACACGAAACGGACACTATGGTAGAGTCCAATAACGTTTGTTCTCAATCTCTGCATATCAATCGTCGATCAAAAAAGAAAAGAAAAGGTCTAGCTTTGCCTTACAGCTCCCATCTTTTCCTCCTCGACCTTTCCTCCACATGTGCACTCATACCTACAGACACACACTCGCACGAAAGAAAAGCTTTGAGGATGACATTAATTAAAATGTATTGATAAATCCATGGCACCACAGAATAAGATAGAGAGGGAAGAGAGATAAGGAGCAGAGTTTATTCAGTCTGTGATCGATCGTCGTGTGACTTACCGAGCCTCGCTTCTCCATGTTAACGAGAATATAATAAATAGATTGACTACATGATGATTCTATGCACAGACACACACACACACACATGCAGGTGACACATACCCATTCACATTAACACGCAAAAAAGAACACAATAATTTCATAGGAGCAAAAGCCATTAGCTCAGGAACAATGGCTCCATACATCAAAAAGAAATGGGGCTTACACATTCATCTTTAGACACAGATACCGAATGAACTGTATTTAGTACATAAATAATAATCCTGGCATTCTATGGACAAGCCACTTAATGATAAAGGCCATTTTGCATCTTTGAAAACAAACATTTATATTTGCCTATTTTAATTCAGTTCATAAGCTGATTTATTGTACAACCTTCAGAGATGAAAAAAGGAAACCCTGAGATAAAAAAAAAATAAAGTTAAATTTAAAGCAGAATATCTCACTTCATGAGGCTGGATACTGTATTATAATGCCACATTTACACAATGTATGTACTTGAAAAATATTTAATTCATTGTCAATTAATGTCCAGTTTTGTTCTATGACAATCATATACATTATTTACTGCAATGTACATTTAAACAGGAACATGCACCCACACATGCAAAAAAAAAAAAAAACTGTAATTAAAGTTACTTGTCAAAGAGTTTGCTGACACACAGACAAAAGGAAAACTATACTGTCAAGTTTATTTTACATCTAACTTTTCTCTCACTTTCTTTCAAAGCATCTTCTGCTTTCAGTTTTGTCTTTCTCTTGCTGTCTTTGTCTGTCTGTCATCCTGCCTCACTGTCTCTGTGCCTATTTCTTTCTCTCTCTCAGAAAATTAAAGTGAAAATCTACTGCTCTATGGGGAGCTCGAATAATCAGAGGGTTCTGCACTCCAAGTGAGCATTATATGCGTGTGCGCTTGTGTGGTCAGCCTCAGTTGATATGCTTCAGTGCAGTGTGAAATTGGGCTTCTGGGCCACTCTCTGACCGCTGATCTGTTTCCTCTGTCCCCCTCTCTCTCTCTGTCTTTCTCTCTCATCCCTTATTTCCTCCCTCGCTCATATTCAACCACTCACCCCTGCGTACACACACGGACACTGAACATGTGTACGGTGCGTTTTAACTGCGCACGCACAATCGTTTTTACTCTCCCTCTCGCTTTGTCAGATACACAGAATCACATTGTCCTTGACTGAAATGAGTTACACTTACATGGAGACATACACATGCAAGCCCTCAGTCCTCCACAGTAGGATAAACACATAGCACTGGACTCTGCACACAAATAATGACTACGTTAGACGGACTTGATTCTTGATAATAGCTTTTCACACTTGAGAGGCACTTGATTCATATTAGGACACAAGGTTTATTTATGTACATTATTCACTGCCTTTAGGCCTCCTGAAGTTACTGCATTTTGCACACTGTGTGGCATGACTCACACCAACTCCAGCCTTTAATCAACCTTTAGATAATTCAAAAAATATATTATATTATTAACCTTTAGGGCATTTTTTGTTTATTTTTTCATGTTATTATTTTTTTTATTTTATTTCATTAAAAAAAATCAAATGAACATGTTTTAAAAGCCTGGAGCGGAGCAGTGTTAGGACTTGAAAGGGAGATATCCACATAAATATTAAGACCGCGTTTCTGTTTTCATTGTATTTCCAACCTTCATCAAATGTGCTCCCCCGGGGACTTCTGCATCAACATAAATCAACAGCACATTAATTCAATTTCATATTTTTTTTTCTTGACACATAAATAAGAGTGTGTTCTCTTTTCTCCGCTCTATTTGATGGCAGCTTGATGACTTGCATACACACCAAAAGGGATGATTATTGCATACATATTTTCACCCTGGGGGGCATATTAAAAAAAAAGAACAACAAAAACTCAAAATATGTAGTGAAAATGTGAAAACTGTGTTTTCTGTGACAAGATGAGTTATGTGGTTTAAGATAAGCATACATGAGGATGTGAGCCAAACTTTTGCATCGGGTGACATGTTGAAATGTTTAACTAAAACACTGGAAGCAGTTTTTAAAAAAAGACAGAATTGGAGCACCAGAGCAAATACATAAATCGTTTGAGACTACGTTTGATATTTTGAAATGAAAACACAGACAGCTGTGTTTAAACAAAACACAAAGAGAATTTAAGGGTGTTTCAGAAGGCGCGTGCATGCACAGTGTGTATATGATGAAGTTGTACATGTCCGTGTGAGTGATGTCACCAAAAACCAAGCCCTATTTTCTTCTGCTTAAGCCTTTTTATACTGATGGACTGTTGTGCTGATTATAGAGCTGTTCTTTTATTGGGGGCAAAGTTGCCCAATAATGCAGTCGGCCATCAACTGACTGTATTCCCACTGGACATTCCCCTTTGCTTAAAATAAAATAAAATAAAAAGAAACTAATTAAACGATGTCTTGCTCTTTGCTCGTCTTGATTTAACCTGAGATCACTTCCCTTTTCTGATCATCCCTCTGGTTAATTAAACTGAAGGGGACAAAATGCCGGGCCAACATTCTTGACAATGTCTTTCGTTGTTTGATTTAACACGGATGTTACTGACTGAAGCTTTTTGATGGCAACTTTTCAGCTTGCTGTACGACAGGTGTGCTGGCTGAGATTAAGGAGAGGTGATAGCGGGTCACCTTAGCATCTAGTCTGCCCTCAGTCCAACAGGAAGAACTACATAACTGTGTGTATTGGAGGGACAGAACTGCTGCTAGCCAACAAACACCTGCTAGGGATGGGGTTCCTGTTACTTGAGGAATAAACACCCATAGTCACGCCGGATTCTGCTCTGATCTGAAGCCATTTACCAGTGGCTGGGAGGAGAGGAACCCTTTGGGATTAAAACTGGATTTATCTTCGCTCTCGCTTCTCAGACTGTCTGCAGCAGCAGAACTGCATGCACCCATTGTTGTTATTGTAGTCATCTTTGTTGATACTACTACAGGAGACTGCAATCAAATCAGAGCAAAACCTTTTTTTGGAGTGCTTCATACAGCTATAACGATTGTAGTTTGGGAAGATTGCTTCCTAAACTACAGGCAGATCACCAAGCACACTCACCTCCAGCTGCTGAGACTTGGGGTTTTTAGGGTCACAGAGGGAAGTGTTAATCCTGTGGTTGTGTTTGACACAGCGCTGAGTTGTGTTCTGAGGCATGGGGAACGTCTGACGCACCAATGTCAGCCGGCCAATCGACTTCATGACCAACTCCTGCAAGTCGTAGTCTGAGATCTCCTGAGAGGGTGGAAAGAGAAAGCAGGCATGGTAGGGGTAGATGGAGGAATGATCAGGGTAGAGAAAATGAGAGAGTGAGGAATGAGTGATGGGAAGAAGAGAAAAATCAATATCAGCAACTTCATTTGTCATTTATTATTGTTGACTTTTATCCATAATTTCCAACATGAAAAACACAAAGTGCCTACAAGAGAAACTGTGGATATCAGTCCTTGTTCAAACTAAATGTTTCCAGAGACATATTGTAAAAAAGACACATTTGGTGGTCAAGGTTTTTTTATGTGCTCTACTTTCATACTGCACAAGGGAAAACCATTATTAACATCATCTGCATGCAATTGTTATTACATATGAAAGGTACATGACAGCAGATGGAAGGAGGGAGACCAGAGAGTAAAAATAGTGTGCGTGTGTGTGTGTGTGTTTGTTGTGTGCATACATGTGTGTTTGCACGTACTCTGCATGTCCTTGCAAAACCTTGGGGAGGAATCATTGCTAATTTTAGCCCTAGGACACAATCTCTCTCTCTCTCCCTCTCTCCGTCCATGGATTTCCATCCATCCTCTGCGAGTGCAGAGGGTCATGTGGTGACAAGATGAGAACTGACGTTTATCGTCCCTGGTGGAGGTAACACTGCCACCAACCGAGACAGCTTTTACTTTCATTCCATAAGTGTGCACTGATTGTCTCTGTTTGTGTGTGTGCTCTTTTTTTTTTTTTGCCTACCGATCATACAAAACCCTTTTGATTCCATTTCAATTTACACATGGCAGCCAGTTGGACAGGATGGATGGGACCCTGCCTGTAGACTATGCATATACATAAACAAGCCATCACACACATTTCATATTAGTTACGGGTAATATTATAAGTGCCACCGGTTCATTGACTAATCTCTGTGGATTTTATTTGAGTGTAATTAACGTACATTAGGAGTGAGTCCTCATGGGATGTGATCAATGGTGATTAGAGGTATTATTATACAGGCTCCATTGGTATAGCCGTAGTCATCTGCTTTAATTAGGTTGATATATGGCCCTCGCTCTATATGCGCAAATGGGCATGTGTGTCTGAAATAAAACTGATGCTGTTTTGACTTTTTATAATAGTGTCATGACCCGGCTCTAGAGCCATGACAAACACACAAGGGAGACGCGGTTTGATGCAAAAATGAAAGTGATTTATTATAAATAACTAAACAACAAACATTTTTTACCAAAAATAAACCAAAGAAACAATGGGGTGTGTCAATCAGTCAATCAGTGGTGAAGGTGCTTGTATGCATGAATGAGAATGTGTGAAGGTGCGATGTTGTGTGCCATGAGAACAAAGAAAACCAAAAACCATGAGGCAGCCTGGAGAGGTGGGTGGAGCCTGCCAGAGAGAGAGAGGAAAAGAGTTAGTGGGTGGAGCTTTATACTCTCCCTAACTGGGGCCCAGAGGTTTCCACCAATCAGCTGGTTAGTGGAGTACACCCTCAATTACCCAGGGAACCGTCACACCCCCCCCCCATAAGAACGGGGTCCCAAAAGGATTCCCGTGAAAAATATATCGAGTGTAGAAACAAACAAAGAGCAGTCAAAACCAACACTAAGCTGGAGCTCCAGACAATGTGCCTGCCATCACATTGTCAGTTCCCTTAACGTCCATTTGACAATAGGGAGTAGAACGAGTACCTGGTCTCCAGGACTAAACCCGCTACGCTCAGTATGGCGATCATACCAGGATTTCCTTTTGTCCTGAGCAGACCCAACTCTCTCTTCAGCCAAGTTTTTGGGTGGAGGAAGAAAACCTAAACACCCAATCAAATGTTGAAATGGCTGACCAGTCGCAGGAATGGGACACAGTGGTACCGGTATTAATGTCTGGTTTGGCTTGTCCGTCAGCTGGCATGTATGGCATGTTTTAATAAACGCGGATACATCTCTCTTCATCCGAGGCCAAAAGAAATGTCTCAAGACACGATCATATGTTCTTTTTACCCCAGCATGTCCAGCTTCATCATGTGCTACTTTTAACACCGAGTGACGGAGTTTAGTTGGCAAAACTATCTGAAAAACAGGAACCCCAACGAACACTTCACTGTGCTGCAACCACTTCCTCACCAGCAGTGAGTCCTGAAGGAAATAACCACAAGCGCCGTCCTGCACCTCACTCTCAGACCGAACCTGCTCCATCAGCCCCTTGAGAGAGGAATCAGCTTGCTGCTCTGCCACCAGATCACTGCGGGATATTGACAGAGGAAAATCAGACAAGGGTAACGAAAATTTTTGACAACCATTTTCCTTATCTGACTGTGTTGCAGACTCAGTTTTTAACGCAGCCATGGCGCGCGTTACAGCACAGGCTGTGAAAGCCTCAGGAAAATCAGTTTCACTCTCATTGGGTTCCACTCGCACCCGCGGCACCGGTGAGACCACGACAGGCGGAGTTACATCTGCCCACACACGAGCACCTACCAAGTCGTTACCCAGGATAACCGAGATGCCCTGGATCGGCAACGCAGGGCGCACAGCCAACTTAGCCTCCCCCTGAAACAAGTCACAGTCAAGTATCACCTTGTGCAATGGAACAAACAATACATTTAAATCCATCCCACGAACAGGAACTGAACTGCCAGTTTCCGACTCCTTAGACAACGGCAAAACTCCAGCCTGAATGAAAGAGTCAAGAGCACCTGTGTCTCTTAAAATCATCACAGGCACCTTTTCTGCACTTCCTATCATAGACACAAAACCTTTCAAAATAAAGGGCCGGTACCGGTCCAAATATGCAGTCCCAGAGTCTTTGGTCTGTAACATAGGATCTTTAACTGGAGAGGTGACAAAGGAAACAGGTGCAGCCAAACCTACCCCTTTTGCTTGGGCTTCAACAGTTGAATTTGTAGGCCTCTGTTTTAATAAATGGCAATCTGCCTTCCAATGTCCTTGTTTATGACAGTAATTGCAAACTCTTCCTTGTTCACGCAATCCACTATTACGTCTACCTCCCATTGTAAAAGTGTTAACCTGCCGGGTAAAAGATCCAACACCACCGACAGCACCACCTTCACCAATATCATATGCAGATCTCCACTCTAGTCTATGCGTCAACACATATTCGTCAGCCAAGGCAGCTGCTTCACCTGCATTTTTTGCCTTCTGTTCACTGATATATGTTGCAACTTGCACAGGAATAGAGCTCTTGAACTGTTCAAGCACCATGAGTTCACATAAACTTTCAAAGTCGTTCACGTCCGATGTAGAACACCAGCGAGTGAAATGTAAATTCAGGTCTCGTACAAACTCAAGATGACTCTGATTTTCTCCTTTCTTCCATGTTCGAAACCGTTGCCTATATGCCTCCGGAACCAGCTCATAAGCTCTTAACACCGCTGACTTCACTGCAGAGTAACTTTTACTTTCAATATCATTTAATGCAGCGTAAGCTTCCTGCGCCCTGCCAGTCAGCACACACTGGAGCATAAGCGTGCGTGCGGACTCCGGCCAATTGCGCACTTCAGCCACTCGTTCAAACAATGAGAAAAACGACTCGGGATCATTCTCTGAAAACTTCGGCAAAAGCCGCAAGTTTCCCAAAAAGTCAAAGTCATCAGAAGAATTCCTATTGGTATCACCAGCTGACAGTTTTCCCTCTTTAACCAATGTCAACCGAGCGTGCTCCATATCTAATTTGGCCTGCTCTGTCTGCTGTCGCATTCTCTCTTTTTCCAGTTCTGCATTCAACTTAAACTTATCATGTTCTAATTGAAGCATTAACAATTCTTTTTGCTGCTCAAACGTTAAACCTGATGTCAACGTGGTAACAGGTGAAGCTACTGGTGGAGGTAAAACCTTGTTTTCAAATAAATTTGACTTCAAAATAGCCTTCACTCTCTCTTTAAGACGTTTGTCTCCAACATCAATATCATAGTGCTCTGCTATTTTCAGCAGTTGTTCTTTTGTGCACAAATCTAAAAGCTCCTCTGAAGGAGAATCAAAGAACTCCTCAATATTCATGTCAAGTTGTGTGTGAAACTCAATGCAAACTATAAGTGTAGTCTATTTTGATATACAATTTGGACTGAACAGGAAGCGAGTGTGCCCCACTAACTGCTTCAACCACAAACTAAGCTAAGCTCAACCCTAGTCTTCATGCAGTTACTGGTGGTGGGTAGTTATGCACTGACGCCCAATGGCCAGGGAAGGCAACCAGAACCTGGCGACCCACCCTAAACCATGGATGTGCTCCCGAGACAAAATGCTCTAACCACGGTCACCGCAACACTAACAAAACAAGACGAAACCTAAAGAGGTAACGCCGCTGAGCCTGACAGGGGAACACCCGATCACATCAATTAAATATATCCACTAGACCACACTTACCTTACATTGATTTCCAGTTCAAACACACAAGGAAACACCAAACCTCTCACTGCCTACAAAGCAAATTTTAGCCACAAACAAACCATTACCGCAACTCCCAAACAAACATGCATAATTCCCACTATCAAATACAAGAGAAACTACACATGCAGAACACCATAGGGAATCCCCAGGGAAACCCTCACAAAGACAAATGACGTCGTAGGACCACAACTTCATTCAAACAATTGGTCCTGTACCAAAATGTGCTATCAAGCTAACAGGCCTACCCCTGCAAAAAGACCAAAGTAGCACTAAATACTTAAAAACGCCATAACAAAAGAGATCACCAAGATGGACGAGCCCCCAATGTTGTCATGACCCGGCTCTAGAGCCATGACAAACACACAAGGGAGACGCGGTTTGATGCAAAAATGAAAGTGATTTATTATAAATAACTAAACAACAAACATTTTTTACCAAAAATAAACCAAAGAAACAATGGGGTGTGTCAATCAGTCAATCAGTGGTGAAGGTGCTTGTATGCATGAATGAGAATGTGTGAAGGTGCGATGTTGTGTGCCATGAGAACAAAGAAAACCAAAAACCATGAGGCAGCCTGGAGAGGTGGGTGGAGCCTGCCAGAGAGAGAGAGGAAAAGAGTTAGTGGGTGGAGCTTTATACTCTCCCTAACTGGGGCCCAGAGGTTTCCACCAATCAGCTGGTTAGTGGAGTACACCCTCAATTACCCAGGGAACCGTCACAATAGCGTATGTCAGATTTGTGATTAAAAGATGCACACAGCGTTCATTTTAAAGACTGTGGCTGTACACCTTTTGCTTCTGCCATCAAATCTAATTAGACTTTTGAAATTACAGTCAGTGAGAGGCTTTTGGGTCTTCAGTTAATTAAAATGATTAAAACAGATCAAAACAGAATACATTATATTAAATACAGTATTTATGGCTTGAAGAAGAATTAGAATAATTTAACCTTGTTTGAATGCCCTGTGCTCTGAAGGATCTACTTTCTAAACAGTCCAAGTAAGGAATCTATTTGCTGGCTTTTGGGGGTAAAACGTGGCGGAAATCGCAAACAGTTGCTTACATAGAAACCCTGAAGGGAACTGAATTACAAAGCCAACAAAAAAAAGAAGAAGAAGGAGAAGAAGAAAAAAAAATGCAGGACAGAGAGAAAATGCTGAAAATTGCTAAAAAGGCAGATCTGTGGGCCAAAAGAGAATTAAGATTCACAGCGGGCAGTCAAGGGCATGCAAAGAAACAGCAGCATGCAAGAATTATCCAGAGTACCCCACTCAAAGGATCAAACTCAAAGTAGTTTGGATGCACAAATGCACGGACACACACAAACACCCTGAAACTTAGTGATTATTTTAAGATTTGCCCTCTGATCAGGTGTCTGTCCTTTGTCCATTTCTGTTTGTTTCTTCATCTTCGTCTGTCTGGGGACAAACAAGTATGACTTTCAGTGGGGGCATGCTTTAAAATCTGTTTGCCTTCAAACAGCTGATGCTAAATTAATGTGACACGTACATACACATGCTGACACAAAGAAACATGTAAAGTCACACATGCTCTCATCATGTTTAGTTCTCTGGTACATCCCGGACACTAAACTACACCTGCAGGGATTCCAACATGCCCAAGGGGACTGAGCCATCGGGGAGAATGTGGGGAGGCGGAAGGTAAGCCTACAGATATCACAATTTGTAAGATATCATGCAGTCCTCACTTAGACACTACTTTTCATGAACTGCAAAACATTTTATTCATCATGGGATTTTTCCTCATTTGTTCTGGTTAATGTAATCACACCTCAGGCATGTGTTAGTGAGGCATTACAATCCAAGACTAACATGGAGAAAGATCACCTGCACACCTTCCTCATTTTCAAGGGGGACTTAAACAGAACAAACCTCAGCCCTGAACTCCAGAAATACTGCCAGAGATACAAACAGCTTTGGGATCACATCATGGTCCATCAATCAATAGCTACAGGAGACCATTTAACCAACTTGCTGATCACCTGAAAATGTTTCAGGTTGTATTTAGATCAGACTGCATTATGATGAATTGTGGGCAAATGACCTGTGTTTGCACCGGATTTGGTCGGACCGGACGGGACCACATTCAAACTCCTCTCCCGGTCTGACATCAAAGGACCACATACACTCCCTGCCACTGCTTCCCCTCGTGCTCTCAAGTTCTGTGAAGAGGATGTCTGTCAGCTCTTTCACAGACAAAGACAGAAGATCAGGAAGGCACCAACATCAGACGGTGTGTCAACCTCCTGCCTGAAAGTCTGACCAGCTGGACCCCATCCTCACACAGATCCTTAACAGATCACTGGAACTGTGTGAGATTCCCTCATGATTAAAATGCTCCACAATCATCCCAATCCTGAAAAAAACCCTCAATCACAGGATGACTACAGGTCAGTTGCTCTGACTTCTGTGGTCATTAAGTCCTTTGAAAGATCTGGTCTTGGCTCACCCGAAGGACATCACAGACCCCCTGCTGGACCCCCTGCAGTTTGCCTACCAGGCAAAAAGGTCAGTGGATGATGCAGTCAACAAGGGACTGCAATACATCCTGTAACACCTCAACTCCCAAGGAAGTACAGGGAGCTTAACATGCACAAAACTGTGAAAATGACAGTGGACTTTAGGAGGACCCATTCAACAATGCCATCTATGTACATAATCAACACTGTGTCTGCTGTGGAAACATTCAGGTGTCTAGGTTTAACAATCTGAAAGGACCTCAGAGGGAGCTCAACAGAGCCACCATCACCAGCTGAGGATGTACTTACTGTGTCAGCTCAGGAGGCTTTACCTGCCTTAGGATGTTGCTTATGCAGTTCTACACCACTATTATTCAAGCTCTTCGCTGTTCATCTATCACCGTCCGGTTTGGATCTGCCACCAAACAGGACAAGAACAGACTACGATGGACAGTAAGGAGTGCAGAGGCATTCATTGGTGCCAACCTGCCCTCCATTTAGGACCTATACATGTCGAGAGTCAGGAAACTGACAGAAAACATCACTGCAGATCCATCACACCCTTGACACAACCTTTTTCCCATTACTTCCCTCTGGGAGGTGCTACAGAGCTCTGTACGCTAAAGCAGAAACAAAAGAACAGTTTCTTCCCACAGGCCATTACTCTGAAACACAGTTAACACCAAACACTCAGTGTCAGGAACATTCTCTTTGAAATAACCCTCAATATCCACTACCCACAGTTATTTTTACTGGTTATGTTCAGTTTTGTCATTTAGAACATCTAAATATAATCACTCACAGAATTACATGCTGTGTGTATTTTTATATTTTTTGTATGTGCACAGAGCCGGACATCTATCTTGAAAAAAAAAGAAAAAGAAATAATTACTGCTGATTGCCTCATGAACAGCTTGAGGAAATCTATCATCACACTTACTAGGCATCATATCCGCCTAGTTTCCAATGACCTATTCAATCAGTCACTCCTAATCAGCATTTAGGCAAAAACAGCCCCACACGCAGTTTCAAGCTGAACAGTCAATTATAAAATCACTCAGTCCAGAGGATGCTTGAACGGCCCCCAATTTTGTGCATCAAGTCCAACCACCTGAAACCAGAGCTTTGGGTGAGTTGTAACCCCAAAGTGCTTTGAAGCTTATATTTGGAGTTGTTTACTTTATAAACTTGAAGTTTCAGTCTGCATGCATCCCCATCAACCTCAACCTCTCAGTCCTTCCCTCCATTCCCCGAGAGCTTGAAATCCCCCTTCTTAGTGTTTTATTTAAAGATGAGAGTCAGAAGCAAAAACATATCCCTCATCCTCAATTCTTCTTGGCACTTCTTCACTGACCTCTATACTGTGTCCTCTGCCCCTGCAACCCTTCCTTTCTCTACATCTCCCCTTGAGACACCAAATCCATCCTTTCCTTTTCTTATCCACAGATGAGCTGTAAAAAAGCTGGGTTTATTTATTCTTTGACCCTTTTTTCCCTGTTCTCATGTTCTTTTCTATATAAGAACACCAAATCCCCCAGTTTCGCTCATATTCAAAGGTTCAAAGTTGTGAAAAACAAAACAAATCTAGAAAAGGAACATTGTTTCATTTGCCCTCTCTTCCCTCTCGTCCATATTTGGCAATTTCCCCCAACAGATTTGAAATGTCTTTGTTGTCTCTGACTCTTCTCTGTCACTTGTTTCTGTGCTTCACCCCCTTCATGTTTGGGATATTCATGGACTGGGTGATCTGTATCTGTTTCGGGTTCAAACACACCACAGCACTGTGACTTCAATCCCCAAATACTATCAAATGGAGACAAGGGATGGAGAAAAGATTGGTAAAATTGGCATGGTGATGGGAAAAAGTGTGACAAAATGAAACAAATGCAAACACATGAAATATTAAATACAAGTGAATGCATGCATGCAAGGATGTAGTAAGTGCGGCAGTATATTATAATGGCAGTGGAAGCTTAAAAGGCTAAATAAATCTCTGTCATAGCTGTTAGAAAACTGCTTTCAAGTGAGCTGCAAGAGCTAACGGAAGATGAATTGCAATCAAAAAGTTTCTGATGTAGATCCTGAGGCCAGTGAGGGGAAATCTGGAGAGGAGAAGCATCACATTCGCCTTGAACAAGACACAACATACCCAACAGCTCCAGGAGAGCCACTTAGCAACAACAGTAGTCTTAGATGGCTGCAGTCATACTGAGCAACTTCCAGCTGTGCACAGAGTGCGCACCACTGTTAACTCGTTCTGCCTCCGCAGGCAGTTCTGTAGCTGTAAATAAGAATACTCTTTAACTTAGCTAAGACAGATTCCTAACATCACTGTCAACATGTTTCCAAGAACAATGGATGTCACTGACCTCCATACTGTACAGTTTTTTCAGTTTGTACAATAGATTCTTACATGGGTTCATTAAGTAAAGATTTGTACAACCTTCTCAAACATATTCCTTCAATCGTGTTCAAAGCATGAAAATCCACACAATTCTGTGACATGGCTTTCTTAGAATATCCATGCAGTGATTAAGTCAAAATGTCAAAAAGGCCTGATCTCTTTTTGTCTCATAACAAAAAAAGCAGAAATGACAGGAGAATAATGAAGAAAAGGGTGTGAACTGTAACACAAGGATCAAGAATGACAGCATGACAGAAATTAGAAAACCATGAAGAGATTCAGAGGGAGCAGTGGAGATATCCCCCAAACTTAAGAGAAAGACAGAGAGAAAGAGAAGCCATGAGTGTTCCTTATTATTTCTCCTCCTCCTCATCCTCATCCTCTCATCCTGAGCAGAACGAAGGAGATGGGGAGAGGAGGGATGATCAATTATGAACTGTGAACTCCCCCTCGGTGGGGCTGTCTGACTGCTGGCTGTAGATAAAGCAGAGTTATGACAACCATACAGTGCCCCTTCATCCATAATAAACCACAGGGAGGGAGAGCACTTCCGCACATAGGAATATTCATTCTCCAAAGAACTAGCGCTAGAAGACATTAGGTATGACAAAAAATTGAAGCCACTCATCCATTTTAAACATTGTGCTAGAGGACTGTGTGCATGGCGCATGGTGGAGATATTGTGTCTACATCCAAATAGTCTGTGACTAAATTTCTATCTTGATAAGCAGAATTAGGACATCATGTGATTAAGGAGGGGGTATGATATGTACGTATGATTAAATTGTCCAAATAATCCAACTTGATTCTTACTTTTTTTTTATAACTATCATTTTATTAAATTTGACAATTCGCAAAGCTGATTTGCAGTGAAGCCCATACAGATTTCAAAGCTACCTAGTAAATTGGAGGCAAAGTTATAGAGACAACGTTCTATGACTGAATGAAACAATCATCATCTTCACAATGTAAATGGGGAAATATCATCTGGAATGTTTTACCACATGTCTACAGGTTCAACTCCAATGCTATTTAGAGAAATTGATCTCCTGAAAACATATTTCAGTTCATGGACAAATATTTCTTCCAAAGTGGTAAAGCTTGAAGTGTAGAAGATCTTATTTCACTTCACGTCTACGGGCTTCTCCTTTAAGCTCTCTTTGATTTACCATCTCTCTCCTACCCTCTCTTCACTTCAGCGTATCTGTTGTTTCTCCCACCCTCCACCTCCCTTTTCCTTCCCCTCTCCATTTTCCATGTATCGACCTCTGCTATACCAATTCTCTCCTCTGTCAAAACCGGTTTGTAAAAATAACCTCACAAACATGATGGTGCAAGCAGATGGCCTGGATATCATTTGACTAGCTATGAAATTTTAGTTGGCTAAATTAGCAGGATGCTTGCATGTGTGGCTCATCCAATGATCACACATCGACTTTGATGCTATTTGAGGCAAATGTATGTCGGTTAATAAACTGTAGGTGGAGGTATTTGAAAGCCAACTTGTCTCCTCCCATCATACTCACTTTGCTCCATTGATTCTCCCTGTATTTTAAATGACAACTCAAACTGTAGTGTGACATTTTTATAGGAGGCAAGCAAGCATGACACCTAGGAGCCTGAGATCATCACGCCAAAAACACGAGAGTTGTCAACAGTTAAGTGTGCAGGGTCTGAAGTACTGTAAATGTCAGATAGTGAGACATTTGAGACTTTAAGTGTAAAGAGATATACTAATTGATTTGACTTATGACATTAACACGGCTCGCTTCTACTGATAACTGAGAGACTTCTGTTCTTTCAGCGCGAGAGGTCAGTTGCCAATAACTCTTGCCAACGGCTAAAACTGTTTGACACTTTGACATTTTGATTTGTGAATGTGTGAAGTCAGAAAATGTGTGAACAAAACACAGAGAAGCAAAACTTAACTTGGTGTGACCTGGCATTTTATAATATAACAAGTATAATAACAACGTACGTACGTCAGTGATATTCTGCTATTGCTAAAATAATAACCACTGAGGAAGTGTTGGCCTGCCAGGCTGTATTTCACCATTGATTTGTCAAAGGCAGCAGGTACAAAGTGTTACAGGCTTCATGCTGATAGACATACAAGCAGGCCACACAATGACATGTGAAAGCTCCCAGAAAGCTAAGCAAAAAGCAGTTTGCTGCCAGGAAGCCTGAAGAGTGTTAGACAATACCAGATGCTTGACAGGATGCAAAGCAATATGAACACAGTCTATTAGACAGCTAGATGTGAATCGAGCCTACCAGGTAGTCGAGTAATGATAGACTGCCCAGTAGGCTGCTTGACATTGCCATCTGCTTAACACAGTGTACAAAGACAATCTTTCTGGAAAGGGACTCTGTTTTTTTTTTTTTTTTTTTGAGTAGTAAAGTCTCTAGTGTTACATTATGAAATCCACGTTATAGCGTGCCATTCATTTCAATTAGCAGAGGAGACACATTTAAGTGGCATAACAGTCCTTGAGTGAAGTCAGTAACTAATACAGGGTGCTTGTTTGGAACTGATTTATCCACATTTTTCACCTCTGATAAGTCTGCTGTCTTCATTAAAGTGTAGGGGGGAGGCTCATTCATTTCCCTAACTCCCTACTAGTATTAGCATTCAAGAACATATAAAAGCTCTACAGAGAGGTTGTCTGAGGTACTCGTGGGGATTGTAACGATGTTACTGCATCCTCTCACCCTCATCAAACAGGAAAAAAAATTAAAAAAACCTCAGCAAGACTTCATCAGCAAATTATGATCGGCTGTCCCTGCAGCAATGACGGATGTCATGCATACTAATATGAATGTTTTTCTTTTTTTTTTACACAACTGAGCAAGTAGTAGTACTACCGAGGATTGTAACATTTAGTAGCACTGAGAGGGAGACCACAGTACACTAAAGCATCTATCTGTTATCGTTTTGCCAGTTTTAAAGTTGAATTATGTTCCTTCTATGGCACAGTAAATTTGTACACTTTGAAGAGGAGAGTGACTTTGTGGACTTTGAGTGCTCATCTGTTCTCGTTAAGCCCATAATATTTAAGGTAACACTGATTTCAAACCCCGAGAATATATCCAGAGGAATTATTTAAAGGTCACCTTTGTCACTTTTAATACAGTTCAATACTCTGTATACAGAGGATTTATCTTAAATAAACAAGCCTTAAAAAATGTACAATATATACTATACACGTATAGTTTTTGCTTGTGGTGCACAGCAGCCAGTGCTCACTGAAATAAACTAAATCGACCTTGGTCATCAAGTTTTGTGTGTTATTGGATGAACTGGTGGGAAACAAAAGAAAACTTTTTAAGCTCTCCTCTCTCCTTCAAACACCAAAGACAATGAGAAGAGTTCTGGTGTAAAAGCATACATATTCCCCGGATAATTGAAACAATAAGGTGAACTGAAGGCACACCCAGTACAGGATCCATAAATCATTTCCATGGCACTCACCTCATTAATCAGGATCCAATGACAATCGAAGGCCACCAGGTTGGTCTCCACCACCTGCAACACAACAAATCACATAATCGCATTTAGAATAAAGAAAATTACGTCTTCTGTTTGGTAGAAAAGACTTTAAGTATGTGACATGTCCAAATAAGAGACAGGAGTCATGTACGACACACGTAGTCTGTTTGTTTTTTTGAAAGAAAAATAAATTCCTTATTGTCGCCTTTAAAGATTTTTTTCCGGCTCAGAAAAAGTGATTCATGGTAAATGAAGTGTGAATATTATGGAAAAGAACATTATGGAAATGTGCCAGGCTGAAACCCAGTGTGCAGCTCCGGCATCAGTGATTTAAGAAAAAAAACTTGTATCAAAAGGTGCTCAGGGTATCGTTCAAACATCTTTTCAAACACATGTAAACGTGGTAACGCTCGCTTGTGTGTGACAAAATACTCACAAATGGGCACGCGCACACTTAAACCTAGACATTAAAGCTTTTCTCACTAGTTTACACAGATAAGACAAACTTCTGAGGGGACTCACTTCACTCTCTCCCTGTCTGTCTCTGCCTCTGTCTCTTAGTCACGGCCACAAATACGACGCCTTAAAAAAAGTATGTGTCGACACTGGGGAAAAAAAAAACCTTTGCAATGAATTGTTAATAGTGCAACTTAAAAATGTATATGTGTCAACTCTTAACCAGTAACTGCTGTACACAACTGTTAAACCGTGCAGCAAGACACAGAGAGAGCGCACACAAAGCAAAAACACAGAGAACTTCAGACACATCCTTGATACATTTACACATACACTTCTGTTGTTATATCTCTTCCCCTTTTGTAGCAGCAGTAGCTTCCTTTCTTTAAGTCACCCTCTACCTGCTTTTCCTCCTCCTGTTATCAGTGAACAGTCAGTGTCTAACACCCATTCTCAATCATTTTCTCTGACAGGCATGAGGGTGGCATCTCTTTACAAACGCTACCGCTCTCCTTTTTTTTTTCCTATACCCAACAATAAATACATAAGAGGAGCACACATAATGAGGACAGCTGCTTCTTAAAGTACTGATAGTAAAGTTGCCTCTCGTCAGCTCGCACAGCCGGAAAGTGATTGTGTGTCATTTATCGGTGCATGTGCATTTTGTTTGGCTTTTTTTTTTTTACCCAAATGGGCAGCGGTGTAAATCTTGACACAAGCTACATAATGTGAGTAGAACATCACTAAAGGACATGGAACGGGTATATTTTCTAAAGGCTGAATGGCAGTGCCATTAAGAACTTTCAAAAAGTTGATATAGCGGAGCAAAAAATAAATCTTGCAAGCTTTAAAAAAAAATTTGCACACTGTCGTTTATTATCCACTCTCCTTCTGTTTTTTTTGTCTATCATCTCGTCTCTTATCCTCTACCAACCTCCCTCTTTCCAAAACTATTTCAACGTGTATCACTCCATCTGTATCATTTACTTTTCACAAGGATGACAATTCTGTCCTGTAACCTTGCTTTTGGCATTCTTTTGTCAGAGACACTTGTTTCTGCCTCTCACTCCTTTCGTTTCTCATTTTTTTAACCCTCCTAACCTCACCCGACACCTTCATTTTCTTCTCTCATCTTTGCTCTTCATCCCATCATCTCTGTCCCTCCTTTAATTGCTCACTTTTCACGGCACCCGCTCCTCTTCCTTCATCTTGGTGCACCCTCCTCTTCCTCCTCCTCCTCCTCCTCTCTCCCATCCCGGCGTAAAAATACAGCGCCACTCGTATATCATTAGCTATAATTGTCTAGGTGACTATAGCGCCGTGTGTCATAAAACACTTTTTTAGCCGTAAACAAAAGGCAACAGCTGGAGAGGGTGACGGAGCGTGGCTAATAGTGGTTTAATCTCCCACGGAGTCGCCATAAAACTTCATCATTATAACACAGACGGCTGCCGTAAAACACTCCGTCTACAGGAAACATTGTTGCGACACAGACAGGAGTGAGGCTGAAGGGAGAATGGTGGAGAGGTATGCAAAACGGAAGATTCTTGCCATAATTTTTCTTTTCTGTCAGTTACTTTCTGTCTCTACTTCTACGTACTCCCTCAGACTTTACTTTGCATGGAAACAGAGCAGAGAACTAGACATCTAGACATCATTAGAATACTGGAGGCTATTCATCTTTTTTTTGTTGTCTCTTGCTGTGTCTGTCTCTCTGTCGGAGCTTTGCGAAAACAGCAAAGAACAGTGAAGGAGAGAGCGAGGGAAGAGAGACAGAAGAAAGGACAGAGGTTTGGCAAGCTGTTCTTCTGTTCTCCATTTCTCTGCCTGTTTGCCTTTTATCTTACTGCCCTTACCCCTGTTCCCTTCCCTTGGTGCTCATTAAGATTTTAGACAATATTCACATAGGATTATGGACAAAATGACTCTTAAACATGAAAGTGCAAAAGAAATGTGTGTGTGCCTGTGTGAGAAAATGTAAATATGTACAGTATGTGGTGATGCTGTTTGCTTGTAAGTGTCAGTGGATCCGGGTTTTCCATTTCTCCCATTCTATGTTCCCTCTGGCAGCCGTCTGGACAGATGTTTCAAGCTAATTAGCGAAAGGGCAGACTCCTAACACTAGACGTGACTCCTCCTGGGTTGGATCTCTTCAATACACTCACTCCCTCTTTCTCTCTGTCGCACACACAGGCACAAAACACAGCTACAACAAATACCGCTCCAAAAAACATCCAAAACTGTCTTGTTTGTGTGCATGTGCATTTGTCCAAATACACAAGCTAACAAACTACCACAGCCTTGGTAACAACTCAATGCCGACATGGCAGGTAGGACACACTTGGGTATTGTTCCCTTAGTGCTACAACAGAGATCCTTCTGACCTCTCCAACCGGCTCTGCAAAAGCTTCATTTCTGCTCAGATCTGGCTCTCTGGAGTCAGCGGATCAAACAAACACCAGCTCTGCGGTCTGGGACAAATCCAATCGCTCAGTGTCAATATAAGTAAGTCTTTTCTCAAAGTCTGAACGCACACAAACAGGACTAGAACTGATCTGTAACATCATACCACTGTGCACGCCAGTCTCACATGTGTTTCAGGCAGCGGTCATGATTCAAGCCAAACACCATCGTGATACTGTAATGACCTCCATCCACCTGTCACTCCTAAAGCAGTCCAACCAAGAGAAAAACATTGATTCTGACAAATAGCTGCTACTGGCTGACATGCACAGTCAAGGGTTGCTGCACATACTAAGGCCTGACTTAACAAAAGCAAAGATTTAACACACATTCAGCCCTTACAAAAATATAAACGCAAACACACGCCACCCTTTAAAAATAAGGAGAAAGTAATAAAAACATTATCTCTGTATGTTCACTGCCTTATATATACACACAATACAAATATATATTTATATATGTGTGTGTATTTTCACCTATATGGCTCTTTGTGTTTCTGTGTGTGAGAGGCTAAGCAATATTAATGCAAAAAGCAAATATTGCTTAGTGCATTGTGGGGGAAGCTTGAAGAGTGAGAGTGGGCGTTGCTATTGAGTAAAGTGCTCTAAATTGAAAATTAGTAGTGTAATTTAATTTCATGCACTATTTGTGATCAAATCAAGCAAATAGCCTACAGCCCGGCCCCTCAAACGCAGAATATCCAAGCTTCACACTTAAACATGCAACCACATGCTGTGAAAGTACAGACACGCAAAATACAAAAGTTACACAAAGACAAACATCTACAAACAAACGCACTTGCGCAGATCCATTTGTACCACTGCATTCCCTCGCAGCTGCATTGTTTGCCCAGAGAATATGTATTTTATTTTCTGCACTGTATGGTTATGTATCCAATGATGCGCTCAAAAAATAAACATGCATCTGTCTGGTACATCCAAGCCTGCTTTCTGATGACTATAATTAATTTGTGTTTCTGTGTCTGCATACGTGGGTAGAGGGGGGGGGGGCAAGGTGGCTCTGTCTGGGTCTTGAGGTGGGGGAGTATGATTACTGTTATCATCTCAAACTCTTCACACCGTCTGAATGCTGTAAGGCAGCAAATAGAGAGAGAGACTGTAGCGCATCAGGGAGATGGGAAGAAAGCGTGCGGGGAGCAAAAAGGAGAGGAGATGAAGTAGCTTGTGTTTTGTGTACTGTAATTGGTAAAAATTGCAATCTGTAATTAAATGTTTTTTTCTTGATTGGATTTCCCATTCATGTAGTTGTAACACTTGCCAGATAATGCTATAGAGTATGACATGGAAGTAAATATGAATACATGTGATCTGAATATGACGATTCAAATATTTTCTGAGAATCAAGCTGTCTCTGATTTGTTGTTAGGGAACTAGTTGTGATTTATCCAGTGCAACTTTTCATAATCATGAAGTAATCAGAGTAAATATTAGTACAGTAGTAATGATTACTTAAAAGGGAACAAAATGCTCAACTAATGATTAATCAAAGAGTTGCTACTAGCTTTGTGTACTACACTGTGCGTTATTTAAATTAATAATTATTAATTACAATCCATTTATTAGAAGAGTTGGTAGTCTGTCCACCTTGTCCTCACTGCAAACATGTGTCCTTCTCTGCCCTTTCCAGGCTCTTGACACTTTCATACATCTGAAATTGTACGTGTTAGGTAAACACGGCCTTTCATTAGTTAGTGAGCTGTATAACCTCTTTGCACCGTCCTCTTCATACCCTTGGCTAATCACAGACTCTTTAGTCCATGTCTAACGTGCACATGACAGAAATCTTTTTTCGAAACACATTAAAAAAATTACTGCTACTATACAAAATCAGGAGAGCAGTTTACCCTCTCGCTCTCTCACTTCATTTACATTCAACCCGTCTATCCCGTTCAATCTCTGCATTTAGTGCATACTAACTGCAGCATTTTCTCCCTGATACATCATAACTGCAGCATGTCAACGTTGCCATTTAGACTTAATGTCACTTGCCTCACTCACGCTACTCCCACAGTGTGCCTTATGCATGTCTGATTGTGTGCGCCTTGATATCAATTGTGTGTGTGTGTGTGTGTGTGTGTGTGTGTGTGTGTGTGTGTGTGTGTGTGTGTGTGTGTGTGTGTGTGTGTGTGTGTGTGTGTCAAAAAGAGAAGATGTTGAGCAGAGGGCAGCACATTATGACACCGCTTTCCATACTTGGCAGAGGAGCACTGAGCCCTGATTGATGCCGTGCAAACAGGCAAATACAAATATACGGACGTACATGCACAAACAGGCACTCCATTGGCATGCATCGGGTTAGAACACTAGCTACTAAGACTGCTAATCTCAAGCTTTGTGTTTGCTTTTGCGCCGCCATGCTGAATGAATAAGCAAATACAATATTTGTATCCTGCACCACATATACTCACTGACATCACCGTGAAAAGAGATAACAGACGATAACATGCTTGTCATGTTGGAACAACTTCAACACGCATGTATCTTTACATCTGGGACGCTAGAACTGAATTGCCATGTGAGCTAGTGTCTTTGAAAGCATACGTATAGGTTTTACACAGGCTGTGGAGAAGACATCCTGCCCATTGGCTAACACACAGCTGAGAATTAACAGTAAATAGTGTTTTTCATTTTCAAGAAATCTGTGTTGAAGACTGCTAAAAGTAAGTGCTCGGAGAACCTTAAGTAAGTGATAAATCTAATAAAATATAGTGGGTGCACTCCACCATAAAAGGTAGCGCAGGGTAATGGCACACACTTTGATGAAAGTGTTCGGTGACTGAGTGTGACAAATGGCATATGATTAATAGATCGATTAAAATGTTGAAAAATGTGCTGACAAAGGTTTTAGTCCATAAAAAAATAGAATAGAAAAAGCGTCTCCTGCTGAGTTTTCTGACCCAGTGCATGCACTGACTGACTGGCAATGGAGAAAGCAATAGAAATATTTTCTTCTTTCCCCCCCCAAAAAAAAAATAATTAATACTACTATCTATAACAACATATATTAGTTAAGATGTATACTAAATCTGTATACTAAAAAAAATGATGGTGAGATGACCCATACACACCATAGACTTTAAAAACACCATAGACACCATAGACTTTAAAAACTTATGTTTAAAGTGAAAGAATAGCATTTAAAATCTATACCATATAATAAAAATATCTCTTCACGAAACAGAGGGCAATGTAATAATGTCTTGGTCTTGAATGCACCAGGCCGGTGTGATTCTTACCAACAACTAATGACTCTAAATCACTACCATTACTGTCTGTTTAATTAGTCTGATCCAGCCGTGGTCACACACCAGTGATCTGAAAAGTCCATAAAGGTTGCACTTGTATGCTAGGGAGACAGCACAACAGAGAGATATTGGATAATGCAGATCTTGTCTGTGTGAGCGATTTTTTAGCGATTGCTCAAGAACGTTGTCTCTTCTTCAAACCCTGTTTGATGAGATGTCTTACTCCGTCTCTCTCTCACTCCCACCCACACGCCAACAGAGAGTCAAGCCCGTCACACTCAACAAAAGCCGCCAAAGCCCGTCTTGACAAGGTCTCGCCCCGCTCACCAACTCACCACACACACCATCGGCATTATCGATCAATCACTCACTTTCTGATGAAAACAAGGGGGAAAAGGAGCAGCAGCCATTGCCTTTTTTTGTCGTTTCAGCAGACATTTCTCGCCAGCTATAAGTTTCTCTCTCTGTTGCTATCCCTGTCTCCTCTCTTTCTTCCTGACATATAATACAATGCTAGGACAGCGAAAGTCTTTGATAGTATGTGTTGTGATCGCAAAGGGTAACAGGGCCAACATGCAAGACATCTATCATCCTTGAACTGTGTGTATGTGTGTGTGTGTGTGTGTGTGCCCATGTGTGTACGCGGAGGCACACAAGACTTTGTCGGCCTTTCAGTTTATTGATCAGACCGCAGATCCGAGCGCAGCCAAATCCACAGAGAGAATGTGTAACACACAGTCACACACAAGCGAGCACACACACAACTGCACACAACGCAACCACCACCAGCAAATATGACGATATGCAACGTGGCATTTAGATATGAACAGATCAATGGCTGGAACAAATGGAATAAGCTGTCCTGATAAATTTAATGTAAACAGTTGTGAGTGAGTGTGTGTGTGTGTCTGCATGTGTGCTCACGTGCATGTGTGTATGTGCTTTAATTGATTTACTAAGAGCTTTTTTCCAGTGGGATTCTTCTTATTTGACACATGTCCATAACAAATTTTATGCTAATTAATTTACTTATCAGTTACCTATAGTACAGTTGAAAACTGTATTATACAACAATCAGTTCACAAGACCATAATTTGTTTGTTTGTTCTAAATTCTTATAAATTCTTTGAAAATATATGATTCACATTAAATAAAGGCATGCTAGATTGCCAAGACCAAACACAATTAAATGTTAATTGTCTGTATAAAATAAAAATAAAAACAACTTAATTTAGTCTTAAATGTTCTAGTCTCAATTAGTTTCAGCCTTTAATCATTTATGGCCAATGTATTGTCAACACAATAAACACTATGTTTAAAAATACTTAATCATAACATTGCATGCAATTCATTAATACGCCATAAACAAACTAAGTACAACTCTCCTTTGTGAAGACTATTTGATAATTACTCTGCACTCCTACTTCACAAAAAGCCACGAGGTCCAAGACTCTGTACACTACTTATTCTATAAAATGCTGTTTATTCATCTTGATGCAATATCAATATAATTTTGAAAGTAGAATATGAGCCAAAAAAAACAAAACAAGACTGTCATCTTTACAGTACAGGCTTTTTTATTGTGCTCCGTAAAACATCTTTATGACAACTGCTGCAACAAAAGAATACAGAGCTTTAGCTCAGTACCCCAAATGATGATAGGTCGGGTCAGTGTTGAGAAAAACAGGGCAAAAAAAGAGCAAAACACAGGTGAATTAGAAGATTAACCCGTGCCCTCAAGTGTCAGAACCCATACCAACTGAAATTGCCTATGGCAAGGTCAGATGAGAGGACTGAAAGGTTGGCTGAAAGGTTTGTATGTGACTGGGAATGTGAGAGTGAGACAGATGGAGATAAATGGATGGACAGACAGAGTGTGTGCTGACCGAGCTGCTCAAGCGTTGCTATGAGCCAGCTCTGCTCCTATAGGTCGACTAATCTTTGACCCAATATAAAACGATTCCTGTACCTGTTTTCATCCATCTGCAGTCCAACTGACCATCTGCTACTCACGCCTGAGTGCACAATATATAAAACAATATTGTACACCGTAGATCAACTGTTCCAAGTGTCAATATGAACACAGGACACTAAACACAAGCAGAATCGGATTTAGCAACTTAGACATTGTACTGCAAATATACACAAAGTATCAGGTAACTTTTTAAGTGAGGAGCAGCACCCGGTACTTTACAGAAGACAAAGCACTGAAATGCTGAAATGCACACACAAAACAACAAAGACTGCCCGTCCCCCTGCTGGCAGGCAATGATGAGTCGTCTGATCAACATCCAGACGGCAATTTATCAGCGTGAATGTCATGGTTCAAAACATCAATAGAGGAACAAAACAATATTGTAAGCACTATTGAAAAAGCTAAAAGCACATCATTCATCTATTCAATCAACATACAATACATTTATCATTCAGTATTCACTCGCACAATGTTTAATGTTTTTTTTATTATCTAACATATAAAATAGCATTTTAATTAAGAAGTCTACTGTTGCCAACCTTTTTACGTCAAAGAGTGACTTGTGCCAGCTAATTTCCACTGCTATTTAACAGTTCATAATTCATGGAAACGTGAACTGCTTGGTGGTAAACCATGGGCTTCTGCTGCTTTGAGGTTATGCTTCTTTCAGGAAAGTCGCCCAGCCTCCTGGCTGCTCGGTAGTTACTGGGAGGCTAGGTGACAATTCACTAAGCCTTGCATCCAAAACAACATGTGACACACAGAGCAGCAGGACAGGAAGAGAGAGAAGCCATCCCTAACAGTACTGCAGCCTGTCTGTTAGCAAGAAAGTCACTAGTAGATGGGAGACCTGTGCATGCTTAGACAGAACTAGTCTACAGTTACATGTATGAGTAATAATAAATAAATGTATTCATTCAAGCAGTATCACAGACACGCCGACGACCGGAAATAACACAATATGCTTACGAAATGTGTTTGGAGAGAGGGAGGTCATAAGAGTTCACTAGATGAAGGGTTTGTGTATGACCGAGTGAGCAATGAAGGGAATAACCAGCTGTATATGGTGGAGAGAACCAGCTGTTATGGCCCTCAATTACACATCTGATCTGGCCTCTGGGGGCTGAAGCATATGCTAAAGTGCCAGCCAGAGGAGCTGACCCCACAGTGCACTCATGTTTTACAGGTAACTCTGGGAGCTGCCTATAGCTCGACATAATTTCTGTCATTTTAAATCATTTTAATTAAGATTTTTTTTCTTTTTCTGATCCTTAAATGATAAAAGGGCTTTACATGATAATGTTATAAAACACATTTAAACTGACCTTCTGATCAGGGAATGCTCTCAGCTGTGAAATGAGCGTGTTACTAATTACATTTTTAATTAATTGAATCCAAAATACCCACTACCCAAATATTGTTCTATTGTTAAGATAGTTTTGATATGTCTGGGATAAATGGCATATGCCTGATTAGAGTTAATAGACTACACAGAACCACTTTTGATTTACTGGTATATTAAATAGCCAATTTGCAGCAAATTAAACTTTTTTTCTTTTACTTTAAAATATTGAATGTATATAAAAATGGGCAACATGACAGCTTCCCAAAAAGTGAAACTAAAACATCTCGATTGCCCTTCACACATCGTGCTGATGTGTGTTCAAGTGTTTATTTTTCTGATAACTTTGGTTTTGATTTGTTATTTGATGTTATGCTTTTAAAAGGGGGTTTCATGTCATAATTGGCAGCTGAGCCCTGCTGTGAGTCAGCCCTGTGTGTGGACGGGACAGCGATACTGTGGCTCCAACGCCAATTCATTACTGCACAGACTCAAGCGCAAAATAGCAGCCACCATAGTCTGGATATTGTGGCTTCATTTTTTGTACATTGGGAAGAAGTGAGGACGTGTCATGCATCTTTAGAGTCTTGAGGTTGAAGACTGGCCCAAAATTATCATAGGATTAAACGCTTCCAGTTTGCTTTCTTTAATTTAACAAACATCCTATCTCCTCAATTTAGGAGAACTGCAGAGCTGTGTTATCTGACAGAAGTTCCTTATGGCTAAATTTTGGCAATACCTGTGGATGAGTAGGATGAGTAATCTACAGCATACCTGCCGAGAGAAATTAAAAAAGTGCCAGCAGTAATTTCAGTCTGCCACAAAATGCTTTCTGCAAACTGGAAGCCATGGGGCACTGTGGCCTAAAATCAAAGCAAAGCTGACATAATAGATTAACAATTAACTGACCCTGAAGACAGATTAAATCTTCTGCCCTCTCACTTATCAAATCATTTTATTTCTCTATTTCCTGCTGGGCCCTGATGATGGGAGACCATTTGACCCTGAGCCTGACCCTATTAGAGAAACAAGAGGGAACGAGATAACGCGACAGTCTTCAAGTGGGCGAACATGAGCTCAAGTGCATTATTTGTATGTTTGTGCATCTGAGAGAGAGACAGATACATCCTCAAGTTAAATAGAAAAGAGAGACTGTCACAACACAATGGTAAATAATGGGAAGGAGAACAAAGAAAAGGAGGTGAAATAAAAATAAAAAAGTTGGACACAAATGTGATACTAGCTTTTGATCCTCTTCATGGACCAATGACTTACTTTAGAAATGCTGAAATAGTGTTCTGAAAATCTAACTGCTCTGCAAGTTAAGTCCAGAAAATGCAGTCCAAGCTGCCTCGGATCACATGTGACAAATGAAATAATCAATAAAGAACAAAATGGATGGCAAAAATATCAAATCATACACATCAATCAAACTTCACTAATGCCTGCCATCCCTCACTTGTGCACGCAATAACTACACAAACCTCTATAAGCATACGCATTTGCGGGTCTCCATGGATCACAGTGTTTGGAAATTGGACTGTATATGTGTGTGTGTGTGTGTGTGTGTGTGTGTGCGGGATTTTCTTGACACAGCATAGCAGCGAGTTGTCAGTTTTCATCATGATACAGATTTCGGTTCCAGCTGCAGTCCGCAAGATTCAAAGAGATTATACAGTATGATGCCTGACTTGGACCATCACAAATACCATGGATAGAAAATGCAATAAAACATGAAAACTGTTTGGGAGGAAGACTGCCTTCGTGGTTACAAGGTAATCAAAGGTAACTGACTTCAAAGCAAAGCATGTTTTCTGGTGTAGAAGTCACACTTTGTCTACCACCCCCACAAAAAATGATATAATATAATGATATAACTGTACTACTGGTTGTATAACTATGCTATTTTCACCCTTGCTTCTCATTCACACAAGCACATGTGGTCCCCTCAAAAATTATACAGCATAACAGTTCTTCATACTTTCTTTGAGAAAGAAAGAATTCTCTGTTCTCAAATGATTGAGAATAAATGCATTTTGAGTAACATTACAGTGCGTACAGTATGAATGCTTTACTGCTTAAGATGTTATAAACCTACATGGTATAGTGCATAACTAAGAAAATTGTGTATTTAAAATCTAAAAATGTAGGGCTATAGCCATTACAAAACGGCTTTCATTTTCACAGGCCACATTGATAGCTCAAATGGTTGCCTCGTATGTTTGGCTGTTCAAATATCTGTATATCTGCTGGGGTTTAGTAAGGACAATGTTTGTACTTGAAAACAAAAAAAACAAAAGCACACACATGAGTTGCACCGGAGTGTAGATGTCAGGTGCTCTTCAGGTGGTCTTCAAAGCTACTATGTTGTTTGTGGCCATCCAGCCGTACACAGTAAGAGGCTTTAGGAAAAGAAAGTCCTCTGCTTTATTGTCAGCTGTTAGCAAGGTACTTACAACAACTCTGTGGCTTCTATTGAAACATGCCATGCTTTATCTGTTTCTGTGTCTTTTCCAAGTGTGTCCCATTCATGATCATCTCCCAGTTTGTCCCTCTTCACCGCACACTCTCTGCCAGCATTTCTCTCTTGCAAAAACTGTGCCTTTTCATCTCTGATTTCACTGTGCTTCATCTCTCTCCATCTCTTTTTCCTTTATGTCTCTGATCTCCCTCTCTTTCATACAAAACTATTCTACTTCCACATCTACTATATGTTCAGCAGCATATGTCCCATTAGAAAGTACAGTGGTCTATCGTGGGGGATACGTTCCAAAAATAACCCGCAATAGACGAAATCCGCAAAGTAATCAGCTTTATTTTTTACAATTATTATATGTTTTAAGGCCGTAAAACCCCTAACCACACACTTTAATACACTTTTCTCAGACAGGCGTTAACATTTTCTCACATTTCTCTCTTATTTAAACACTCTCGAAGTTCAAATATTCGCAGATTTAACAAAAATAAGTACAATACTGTATTAGTAAATGAAACCAAAGATCAAAACCTGTTTTCAAGCCCAAACATTTTTAACAAATTTAATTTTAATGATCAATCTACAAGGTTTCACACATAAGAAATGATTAGTGGTACCAGTAAATGCATATTTCACAGTTTCTCTGACGCTGCCTCTTTGTCCTGGCACCGAATTTGTACAGTACTCCCTTAGCTAATCAGGACGCAGAACACAATGCGCGTTCATACTGTACAATACACTGTAAAAAAAGACATGCAAAATTACACTAAAAAACAGCGAGGCCGCGAAAGGTGAACCACGTTATAGCCAGGGACGACTGTACAGGAATTAACAAAGGATGCGAGAGCACAGAACGTGTCCCGTAATCAAAATGGAGGAAGTATAGGGATGAAATGTTGAAAGGGATGAAGGTTGGAGGGAAGGGATTTACAGTAATTTGTTCATCCAACGTATTCTGTTGTTTCTCTCTAAACACCACACTGTGACCTCTGTTGCCCATCACATGAAGAATGTGTAGTTTTGTTGTGTTTGTGGGTCTAAGCCATCATTAAATAAATAATGGTCTGTTTCCTGTATAGACTGATGTGTATATACAGTATTTGTGTGTGTGTGCATGAGGGGGAAGGGAGATACATTGATAACGGCAACATAAACTAATAAAGATGGAAACATGGTGGAGGAGCAGGGAGCTAAGGGATGCTGTAGGGCGCAGAGCTCATGAAGAAAGTGTGGGTGAGTGTGTGTGCTTGCAAAAAACGTTGAGTACATGGCAGGGAAACACGGGAGGGGAGAGAGGACGAGACAACAGATAAGCGTATTGGCAAAGTGAAAAAAGGAAAAAAGAGAAAAAAGTGTGATGACAAGCTCACACACACAAACACACACAAATCCGTAGTACTTACTGGCATTCCCATTAGTGCCAGTCAATAGTGCTAACTTTTTGTGCTCACACACACACACGCACGCACACACACACGCGCACACACAGCCAACCTTTCAGTCCTTTGGCAGTAATGCTCTATAATCATTGTGCTTCTAGCTCCATGTGCACAGATAAAACCTTTATGTCATCGCACATCACATGCGCACACACACACATACACATGCATACTTACACGTACACCCTGTTTGCTGAGATAAGAACATAATGCCATATCTGTCTGGTGATAAAGTTCAAGGAGAGAACTAGAGCCAAGCCCTTGAAATGTCCTTTTTAAGTGCACTGCAAAGTGGAAGGCAAAGGATGGCGTGTCTCTCTGTGCATGCTTGTTTGGATGGATAGATGCAATCGCATACAGGATGTGTATGATGACACAGACTCAAAGGTACATGGAACCTCAGGGGACCCGACAGCAAAGGAATACTGTAAATATCAAATCCAGCACTGCCTCGATCCATTTGTTTGGTCCTGGTCGCGACAGATTATAAAATATGAACTGATAATGGTTGACAGACATGGGCGCACAGGCTCTGATGGTAGAGCAGGTTGTACACTAAAGTCAGAATTGACAGGGCAAATCTCTCAAACTCCAGCTCAAGGACACCCTGACAACAGTCCAGACACCACTGTTGCTCTTGTTGGTCAGCCTTGAATGGCTGACACGTCAACGTGTGTATGAATAAGAACTAAGTGTCATTGCGGTATCTGGTATGTCTCACCATGTCTCAACAAAAAAAGACTAGTGAGTCAGAATTTTTCTTTTGCTCCCACTTCACAGTTTGACAACTTCTATGACATGTTCTGTGACATGGCGCTCTTTGAGGTACGGCTATGAGCACACCAATGCCAAAAGAGAATCTGTATCTATTAGCTCTTACCCTCTGGTTAGGCACATAATACCAAATTAATTACACCTAGGTGTATGCCAAAGCGTGGGTGTGCTGCAATCTCAAACCCCCTTTCTACTGACAGGAAAGGAACAAGACAGAGCCCTTCTTTATCACAGAGTGACAATGAACAGATTTATATCCAAGCAAAAATTTGGTCTACTTAGTGCGGTTATGTGGAACAGTAAAGTCAGACCCTGTTATTTCTTTTCAGTCATTAAATTACATTACATGAAAAACAGCAAGGTATGATTGGGTTGGGTCCAACCTGTAGATCTTATGACTGTGACTTCTGACATTTCGACTGGTCGACAAGATTGACTCATGTTGGTCAAGCTGTTGCTTACACCACTGTCTGCGATAAGCTGACATATGACTATTGCAAATATACCTGATTATTTCATGTACTGCTATTATCTATGCTTTGATTTGTAAAAATCCAAGATGAGTACTTCCTGTGCAAACATGCACATGTGTGTGCTTTAGAGAGCAATGCATGTTTGAGCTAGGTTGGTGTGATGTGGGTGATGTGCGTTTGGTGATGCGACTAAAACGTCAATTTATAGAAGACAGAATCCCCTAAATATTAACATTTAATCAACACTTTAGACTTTCCTCTGAGTACATACACAGCATCTGTTGGTGTGTTTATTCCTCTTTGTTTTTCTACTTAAGAGTATCCTTTTGTTCCCTCTTCATGACCTTTTTTCTTCATTTGCTCTTTACATATTCATCCTTCAGACTCTACATCATCCATTTACGTCTCTTTATCTGTACCTCCTTTCTGCCTTAACCTTCTAAATCACTTTTCCACTGACCTCTATCAAGGAACAAGTATAAATTTCAAAGACATTATGCCTCGCATGTGAGTATTAATTGTAGATTAACGCAAACGCTTGGAGCAATCTGTATAGTGGCTGATAGGAAGTCCATTAGATTTTGAAGTTTCGTATAGTAAGTGATATTTATCAATTTTAATGTATTTGAGGACAGCTTAATCTTTGTTAATCCCCAGCCGTCTTTGATTTCCACGTCTCCCCATGATTTCGCACCTCAATTGATTCCCCAACTTCTTTTCTTTATCTCCCTACTTTCCATAGCTTCATAGCTTCTTTTCTTAAAATGAACTTCATCCCCCTCCCTGTTCCTGTTATTCCACCACGAGCACCATTTTACACCCTATAGCATACAGTACATGTCCTATAATTAAACAGTGAACATTTACTCATTTACTCATGCTCCATTGCCAAAGCAAAGACAACACAGCAGTGATGCACAATCTGTCTGTATCCCCAAGATGAAGATATGCTTAATAAATCAAGGAATTCAATCAAACAACCCACAAATCATCATGTTAACCACCGTCTTTTTCTACCCTTCAATTTACTCTGACAATGCCTGTCCAACCCACCGTCCTCTACAGCTGAGTGGTTTACGTCTGAAAAGTTCAGTGAAAGTTGGCTCTATACTCAAAGAATGGCGAAAATGTTGGCCTTCATGCGTCAGTAAGCAAAAGCAAAAGAGGAAGCCCATTGAAAGACACAATGGATGGGAACATATCGAAGATTGAATTCAGCCATACTGAACCACGGTGTAATACATTTCCTGGTGCTGGAACTTCTCCAATTTCATTGACTTTGACATTTGTTAAAAGGGTTCAGAGATAGTACAGTAATTCTCCATCTAAAAGTACACATTATAATTAACAATGATCAGTCAGCCATATAATAAATATACACTTAATATAATAAATACACACTTTTTAAAAAATCAAGCAATGCTATAGCACTGACGAATATAAGGTTCTTGAATATGAAAGACTAGAGAAAGAGGTTCACACTAAAATAATAATAATAAAAAAAAGGTTGGAAAAAGTATAAAAAGATTAGGTAATTCTGTTAGATCAATTTCTGTCTTATACTCCAGAAAAAAATATAATATAATATAATATAATATAATATAATATAATATAATATAATATAATATAATATAATATAATATAATATAATATAATATAATATAACGATCAAGCAGAAAAAAAGTTATTCCTTTTTTGAAAGTAATTGACAGCCCACATTGTCTTTCACAGGCATATATTTCATGGCTCCTGGGACCAAAATGAATAAGAGGTAATTCATTATGAATTGTGGAAAATTCATGCACAGGGTGTTGATAAGAAAATACATATTCATCAAGCAGGGCAGAATCACAACATCTGATTTAAGGCTCCATTAGCAGTAGAAGCCTGCTAATCCCGACCCCCCCAGGGATAGTTGTCGAGAATGAATTAAAATGTACTTTAAAAGGTGATCAGATCTGTACGAAAAATTACCCATGACCAATAAATTTGCCCTTCCATTTCATGTGCTTCTTTACAATACCTGTAGGCAAGGATGCAATTTTAATGTGAATATTTTGTTCAAGTCTTGTATATTTTAGATTAATGATAACATGTATACCAATAATAACATGAAATCTAATATTTTCATGACCAGATAATATTTTGCTCATGCATTATGTCATAGTCACAGACAGAATGAGTGTGTAAACAAGATGTGTGGTGATGATAATTGATTTAAAATCGTTTCCCTCCCTCATTTGTGTTCCCTTCATTGAAATCCAAATAGATGAAAATCAGGGTAAACAGATGCCTAACTGAGCAGAAATCAACAGGATTGACAATGGATGGATTGCTCAAGGGGGGTGATCTGAAATGTGTAATCAGAAGAAATCCTCTGTGGCTCATGGCTGAACTGCTCCTTCTTGTTACTGGCTTCGTGTTTGATCACGCTCTACATTTACAAGGACAAATGTACAATGTATATGTGTGAACATCATCGAAAGGGGACAGTCATTCACAGAACAGCTGCACACTCATCCAGCATGTCAACGTCTGTCCTCACTTATACAGTAACTACTGCAGAGCTGCTGAATCAGTGAATCTGGCTTGCACTGTTTGTTACTGATTATAAACATTTCAGATGCAATTCTCACCTCATTAAATTATGTAGTAGTAATAAAGCACAGTGAAGTACCTGTGGTTGTTTTATGCATGTAGTAATAATTTGCCTGCCCAGTGTTGATGTACATTATTATACATGCTAGGTTATTGATTTCAGTATATTAACTTTTAACATCTAATACAAATCTTATTTTACTTTTTTTTCATTGACAAGTCAAGTAATAGCACTTTTAAATGGACATGATGCATCATCTAATCATTCCCCTCCCCATTTCTGTTTTGTCTGTCTCTCCATGTGTGTGTGCTGCTGGGCGTGGCCAGCATGTTCCCCCTTACCTGCATCTTCATTATACAAACACCACCTGCCTCCAATTTTCTAATCAACCTGCTATGCATAAAACGCAGGTTCAACATCCAGGGATGCCAGATTGCTCAGCCTCCCTCATGCTAACATTTTATTATTATTATGACAACTTTTTATTATTATGTAAAAAAAAACCTTGTTGTTGTGAATTCCCTGATTCGCCCCAGTCTCCCCGTGCCTCAGGATTCCTGCCTGTCATTTCTGCCACATTCAGCTGTGACTTAATTTATTTTATTTTTTTATTGCTATCACCAGTCTTGAATCTTCTCTGATTCACCTCGTCTGTAAGTACAGCCTTACTCATTTCAATAAAATGTTTAAATGTTGTTTGTTTCTAGACTTGTGTTTGCACATTGGGTCCACTACCATTCACTATGACGCTAATTGACTGCAAGAGAACAAAAGACATTATATGTTATTGTACTTCAGGAGTGGGCAGTGACCTACTGCAAAAACAGGAAAATAAGCATTATCTGTATAGTGTCACATTACTGTATCGGTGAACAGTGCAATATTGAAGGGAAAAAAGTTAGATATCTCTGAACACTGAGAGGTCTCAACCCTTTAGTCATGCTAGAATTTATGCTTTTCATTACACCACTACTGGTCCCTTACCATATACAACAATTATAGTACGCTGTAAGATGCTGGCATGCTCCCCTAACCGACCGTTCTGGATGTAAGAAGAGGTCTCAGTTGATTTGTCTCTGTGTTTTTGTTTTTGCAGCTGTCTATATCTCTTTGTCTCAAAGCAGAATGCATGGAGTTACACACTTTGCCAATGTCTTTAGCATGGCATGTTGTGATCACTGAAACACAATGTATTATCCAATGTACCTGCTATTTTAGCATTAAATATTTAGTCTCTCTGGAATAGCTGTTCGATGTTTTAAAGACTTACAGATTTATTTGAATGCCAGACCATTCAAAGCAAACACACTCTGCTAGCTGGTGTTAAATGTCCACACATTCGCATCTGCTTCTGCTACTCTTTGGAGAAGTACTGCAAAGTCTAGGCTCTAGAGATTTTTGGAGACTTCCGTAGATTTTCTATGACTTTAATTTGATGATCATTGCACTCTAATCAGTATAATCTTAAGTGGAGTGTTGCGCTGAAGTTGAAAATGAGAGTAATAAAAAAAAAATCAGCAAGGAAAAAAAGTGCAAACATAAAGAGAGAACATCTAGGAGGAAAAAAGGTACAATCCTAAACATCGTTTTTTTTTTATGTAACTTTTTTAAAACACAGCAGAGCCACCCACCCTAACTGTAACAAAAAATTCCCCCCACTGAGTAAAATAACGTCCATCTTCCAAACACCTCTTCTTCAGGCTGTCCAAGACATGGAAGGAGAGGGTCATATTTCATATAGCTTTTATACAATTTCTGTCTGAGTTTTGGGAACTGTCAGCAAAAAGAAGAATTAAAGAGACCTGGAAGTATGATCAAAAATACAGTAAGTATAGAACTGCGTCAGGTTAGTGTTACAATTTATCAAGTGACTGAGCCAAGGCACAGAAACAGTCAGCAATCTAAAATGTATTGACGTGTATGCTGTTCACATTTTGTGCAATATGTAGATTGCATTTTCTCTTTGTCATATGGAGATGTCACCGAGACTACCCATGTTCTACTGACATATATACATCATAAACTATTTGTCTGTTTCTGGTCAAACACCTGTACCAGGCTGGATATTTTATGGTTCTTTCAGTCATCAAATACAATGGACAATGATGAGAGCAGGCTTTACTTAGGCTAAAACTTTTGCAGTGGATATAGCCACATTCAGTAAAAATATTATTAAGTGTTTTATACGGAATACGTTCCTCGTTGTTTCATTTGTGACATTTGTCATCTTTGGAATAGTCTACAACACATGTGATGGCCCTTCAAGTCAGAAACGTAAGTTAAAGAGAAAATAGTCCCAAAATAGCAATGTTTTAAAATTTTAATGGCTTGAGATCAAATGGCAAAATTCATAGTTTCTACTTCTTTACATATCTAATATGAAGTCTCTGTGTGTTTGTGGAAGAGAGAAAGCGAGACAGAAGAACAGTTCTGCCTGAGTAAATTCTGACTCATGGCAATATTGTCTAATTTCCAAATAAATATACTTTAATATACATTTACTAAATGAGCGTGCCTGGAAGCGCACACTATATGTTATCCACCGTGCTTCTTTTACTGGAGAGGTGGAGTGGAGAGGAAGAGGAAAATTCATCTAAAAATACATTTGTGAACTGCGATTGTGGCCGCAAATTTCAAGCTACAGAAATCATTTATAGCTAGAAACGTAGGAAAATTTGTCGTCTCACTCACATTCGCCTGCTAAAACTGTCAGATATATAGTTTTGGCGGGAGACGCAAAGATGTGGCAGCAACACCCATCGACAGCCTCATAGACTGCCATGTTAGAAAGGTGGGAAATTTTCTGGAGGAAAGCAGAAGTAACGCTTCTATGAACAACTATGTAGATGTTCAGGAAGGACTCGGGATGCTCAAAGTTAAGCCGGTTTATTGATTGGAAATATAGTTTGGCCAGAGATCTTTCTCTTCGAGGGATGGTCTCAGCATTTTCTCTCTATCTCTATTAGCATTCCCAACTGACATTCAGGTGCAGTAAGGAAGGAAGGAAGGTAGGAAGGAAGGATGGAAGAAAACGATGGAAGGAAGTAAAAAAACAACATGCTTTTTGAATGACCTGTCCTGCAGCTCAACCTGGTTGCTTGGCAACCTCAAGCCTGCCTTTGATTAACTTTATTGAAGTCTCTGTATGATATCAGACTATCAAGGCTACATTTTTAATGTCGGCCATTTTATCCTTCTCTCTCACAAACACAAACACAGACACATAGATAGAGAGACAGACACACCACACACAGGCAGACAGACAGAAAGGGCAGGCACACACAGGCAGGACAAGCACACATGCACGCACACACACACACACAAACAGGACAAGTCATTCAAAATAAGAGTCCCTTCAAAATAAGAGCCTAATGAAAAGGCAATGATGACACAGCTTGTTGTATTAATACTGAACTTACTGACTCAAATTTCTTTGGAAATTTTCTAGTTATTTCATGCTACTTCTGTATGTATGTGGGTGTATGGATGTATGTACTGTATGTAATGTAATCTTTTTTTTTAAATAACGTAACATCCTATAAATACCAATGAGATACACACAAACCCTTTTGTTTATTCTATACTGCACGATGTATTGCCTTGACTACATGATCATAGTGTGTAGATTGTATGCATAATTCATGATTAGAATGAATGAATATGTTTGACGGCATGTTGATGTTATAGGATTATATACTGTGTTTTGATGTTTTTTTTGTTGTTGTTTTTTTTGATTTGAGTTTTAGTGAGCAAGTATCACAGGCATATCTGAAACACATGAAAACCTCACAGCAACAATTGCACTGATTTTCATTCTCTCAGATTCATCATGTTATTGGTCCATCATGAGATGAGTAAGTCCATGGAAGCCATTCATAACTCATGACAAGCAATATTTTTAATAAGCCAATGGTCTCAGGGCAAGACCCTTATGTTGGGTCGTATGGAGATAAAATGATTAAATTGTGTGCTGATAAACTGACTTTTGAAATGTTATTGTACTCAACAGATCAAATTCAAAAAGTCTTTAATGGATCCTGTGCATCATATGACAGACGTCACTGTTGTCTTTACACAGTTTGAACACAAACTGGCTTCATACTGTAGCCTTGCACTCTTCCTGGATGCTCAGTGGCCTGCATCATATGTTGCTATAGTAGCCCAGAATAGGCAAACTAAACATTGTATTGAGCCTTACATTCCAAATATACACTGCTAGATTCCACTAAATCCTACACACTGCCTTTATTTCACTGGATTATTCCCTCAACCTCCTTTCTGCATTTGTTCCTGTGTTCAACTGTAGAGTATTGGTCTTTTATGTTGCTTGCCTTCCTCTTCAAACTAAATCACAGAGGTTGTCTTTTGTCATTGCATAAAAAAAAATAAAAAAAAACCCAAGCCATTCTATATAAGGTTCTCTGATCTGACACCCCTGTCGGCAGAGAAAATTATTTGTCACTGCCTTCCAATGGCTTACACTTTTTTCAGTTCTGTGCGACATACAAAGGAAGACTGTTTCAGTGAACCTACTTGGTTAGGGGAGGTTAGATTTAGTCACTTCCACCCACTCTTGATTGTCTTCCTCTAATCACTCTCTACAGCCAGCCATATCTCTCATCTCCCTTTCTCCCTCTCCTGCTAAGTTTCGTAATTTTGGAACAGCTTCCAGTTCACATCTAAAATCTAAAGCCTAATGCATGAGGATGGGAGGTACTCTCTGTGACAAATGACTTCACAAATAACTTTCTCTGTAAAAAAAAAAAAAAAAAAAAAAAAAAAAACACGGTTCCAGTCTGTCTCTCTCGCTGTCTCAACGTCCGTCTGCCTGTGTCTGTCTTTCAGCCCTTATATATGTCTCTCTCCCAGTTAATCCTCCTCGCCATCTTGTCAGGGAGGGAGAGAGAGAGAGAGAAAGAGATATGCGATCATTAATCTTATCCACCAATCTTTACCATCTCCTGACACTTCATCCCAGAAACCCAGAAACCCCACTCCACTTGATGTCTGACTAAATTAGATTAAATGACTGCTTTGTCAACCTTCCCAAAGGAAAGAGAAACTGTACAAAAATTCATTTGGTTTCCTCTCATGCACTAAAATGGAGGCAGACGCTGCCATATTGTATACGAGTTAAGCAGATTTCCACACCTATTGTAGATCAGATCTCATGAAATGAACGAGTCATAATAATAGGACATTAAATCATCTTTTTTTTAAATTTAGTCCCGTTCACTGTGGTTTATTTTTTATTTTATCAGGAACCATATTTTATATTTAAAACAAGTCACCCAATCATTCCTGTTTTGGGGTGTCAGTGATCACCGGATTTTATTATTTTGCTATACAGTGATATCATAACATTAATTTAATTTAATTAATTAATTTCACAGATTCAATTCAAACTCTGAGATTAACTACAGTGTACATTTAAAGGTCAAGTGTGTAGATTTTGGGACCTAAGTTTACAGAATATGGCTGGGATAGAATAGAATATGATCTTCAGAGTGAGACAGTCCTCCTCCACAGAGACCACCATTTTGTACTGACTTGTTTCTACAGCAGCCCATCATGGACAAACCAATCACTGACCATAGGGAAGGACTTTTTTTTTTGGTGAGTTTTGCTGGTTCCCCTACACACTTAGATGTGGTATGTGAAGTTAAGGGATAATTTGTTGCTTTCAGTCTGCAGCCCCACAGCTAGATGCCACTCAACCCAACACATAGGTCTATTAAGTACAGGAAAAGCGTTCATGCTTAAAGGTTTCCGCAGCACATTTCAAGAGTCCGAAACCTTCAGACACATTGTCATAGTCCTCACAGACACACAATAACACCCAATCTTTCACCCCCTCCCTGTCACGCCTCCAACCAAATTAGATTGTGATTGCTCTTTCTGAGGTCACTTTTAATTAAACTGAGATGAGAACATGGCACACGGGATTAAGCCCCATCCTACCGCTTCAAATTATGAATTCATAACTAAGGCTGGAGCCTATTGCTTTCAACCATGACCTCCATATCATTTATGTATAAGAGCGAAAGGAAGTCCCCTAATTGTCTTCCTCTGCAGAGATAAAGAGCAGGATAGGAGGGTTGGGGGATGTGTGTGTTTCAGTTCACACGTGTAAATGTGGGAAAGCAGTAATTGAAACCTTTGTGTAAGGAAACACATATATTTAAATATATGTGACTGTGCACTCTAAATCAATACTGATTTAACTGGAGAGACACCGGAATAGCAGAATGAAAGAAGAAGAATTTCCTATCTCCAATGTAAATTTTTACAAGTGCCATGCCATGTTCAGGGCAGCATGAATAATACTTCACTGTACTTGAGAGGAGGAGCTACTATAATTTCACCTGATCTGGTTAATTGGTAAAGGCAGAGAGCTTACCTGAGTGAGAAACATCCATGAGTCTGGCAAAATGATCAATGCATGTTTGCTCTGAGATATTAACCTGTCTAAATCTTGACATAGGCCAATCCTGCCTTACTGTGTGTCTGACGACTTTTGCTTTACACCTGGCATGCTTTGGTTGCAGCGCTGATTTATTCAGTTATATAAAGTTTGTCTAAGAAATCGATTCCTGATTGATTCCAGTCCAGTAGGAGCTCCACTAACCTACAGAACTATTTTGTTTTTCTCTATCAAAGCTTTTAGATCCAATACAAGGTATACTAATCTTTCATCAAATAATGCTGGGAGGGTATTATAAAGTCTAAGTTACCTGGTTAGTGTGCCAGTGTGTGCGTTGTTAAAAGGAAAACGTGGCACCAAAACACATTCTGCTTACCTCAGTGATGAAAGCCTTGGCAGTAGCTGGGCTCATGAACAGCACAGCTCTGCGTAGTGTATCCCTGTAGCGATGCAGCTCTTCCACACGCATTGTTCTGAACAGACTTGTGATCATCATGTTGATATTAGATTCCACCTTCTGAAGGGATACGTCCATTCCCTGCTGAGAGGTCCGGTCTAGGAAATCTTCAATACCACGAATATCTGGAGAAAGACAGATAGAGACTTTGTATTTGGCTTTAGAGAGACACACACATTCCTTTAAAAGTATTACAGAAAAAACAGACAATAGAGAGAACAGGCAGAGATACACTCGCTCATACACACAGACTTAGCTTAAATATTAAGACTATTGATTACTTTCCACCACACCCTCTGCTGTAGCTGGCTGATTATCTCTGTGCGTGAATAAGTTCAGTATATCTCAGTCCATGAGCTCTCACTGCGAGTGATTCCTTGCTGTTTCATCCTTTGTATTCATTTGAGCTTTTGTATCAGCACTGTGCATCTGTCAGTCGTGACTGCCTTCTTCTTTCTAGAACCTTGAATATAAAAAGCATTCTCGAGACATGGCATATCTTAGACATACAGAAGCACGCTGACAAAAATACAAAAGCATATGATGGTGACACATTTAAAGTCAGAGAGGCACGTTTTGCCTTCATGTCTAGCAGTGTTGATACTTTGGTCTATTGATATTGACAGACAAAACTATCAATGGCAACAGCCAACATTAAGGTTTTAGTCTGACCCTTAAAATAAACTGCATGTGGAACGGCTCCGGAACTGCTCCACCACGGCGACTGAGCCAATACCCTTGAATGTTAGTCAGTGTGTCGGCTCACACAGGAAATCGGCTACAAAATACAAAATAAAACCCAGGTTGATTTTCAAAATAAAATACTCTCAATACAATAAAATACTCATACTCTGTTCACTGCAGATCGAGTTTCATTACAAGAACACGTCATATTGGGTGACCTGAAGTCAACAGGTGAGAGGTTTTCAGGTGTTTTTTCACCCCGTCGACACCATGGATGAGGAAAAGTTGATTCTGGAGGTCCAAAATCAAACTACCATTTATGACACCTCACATCCCTTTTAAGGACACCAACAAAAAAGATGCGGCGTGGAATGCCAATGCAGGAGTCAAAGAGACTACAGCCGGCAATATCGCGATCGATTATGCGTGAATTTGCAAGATCTCAAACGGATTATGTGTGAGTTGGCAGACGGCGGAGTACACTGTCGTTCCAGAGTGGAGCCGTTCTGCAGCCGTTCCACATGCAGTGTATTTTAGGGGTTAGTGTGGAGAGCGCTCAGGAGAGCAGCATCGGGTAAGCGGGATTGGCACACCTGCATCTAGTTAGCTAACCACTCTCCCTTCCTAACACAGTAGCATGCTGGACCAAGGGAGAGGAGATAGGGAACCAATTTTGTTTGTTTGTATCTGCCAATATCTGTACTGGTATAGCAGAAAAAAAAAGTTTAATCGCTCATATACTGCTACAGGGATCCTAAAAAAACAAATTACACTATTAAGAGCTTTAGATTAAAGAACCAAACCCCTTCAGTTATCCACTAAGAGTTATTTTTGTATGATAAATAAACCCTGATACTTGTGTCAGAATTTTTACTGCATGGACTCTGCCTGGATTCTTAATGAGCTACATTGCAGGTCAAGGTAATCCTAATTAAGGCACTTTGGTTGAGACCACTACTAATGATGTGTGTGCGTGTGTGTGTGTGTGTGTGTGTCTGTGTGTGGTTATGTAAAGCAACTACCTAATGATGTATTTGATATGGAAAACGGATGACATTGTCGTCATTGCCCTGTGTCATGGCTGAGCAATTAACTGGATTGATTAGACTTGTTAGAGGCCAGAGGGCCGGTGTGATTGCATCAATGCCAAATTTTGGAGGTTTAACAGCGTATTAAGAACAGAGACACCACACAACAGTATCGATTCAGGAAGAAAGAAATCGAGAAAGACGACAAAACGAAATCCTGTGCGCACACATGCACGCATGGCGCTGATTCTAACAACCAAGGTGTCAGTTCAGAAGGTTAGGGAAGGGCAGCGGGGGACATTTTTGACAGTTTGTGTGTTTGTGTGTGTGTCTGTGTCAGACATCACATCAACAACGTTTTTTTTTTTTTTCTTCCCACACTAAGAAGATTAAGAGGGGGTGTTTTCAGTCTCTCAGTAAAACCAACATGACATGGTGGTGAAAAACATGACAGGAAAGTAATTGTACTCGGTAGTGGAAAATTGAATACTTTGTCTTGAACTTTCCTTTCCCACACATACAGTATATGCAGCTCATATACTGTAAGGACACGTAGACAATACACATATGAGACATACAGACACACACACATGCAGATGCACATCTTGTCATGCTAACATGACACAGAATGAGTACTTGCTTTCATTTTAGTGAATCCATGCGATCCATCGTGGTCTCAAGTCTTAATACGTGAATCTCTTTGTGTACATGTGTTGATCAGGAAGGTAAATGAGCAAACAAAGACACGGAGATGGCATCTTTAATGGCCAAACAACTCCACTCTAATCTGTCTGGGAGCACAGAATTATCAAACCATTAAAAACTAATTACTATTATTAATTAGCAGAAATCATAATTTGCTTTAATGGTTATAATTACTGTTTAACTATAATATCATTGGCACCACTGGAATCAGTGTCACCAGTGCTGTAACTCCTAATGAGCTACACAGCATGAATCAGCTATAAAAAGCAACAAATGCCGGTCCATCTATACACACAATCAGGCACGGTAACATAATATGGGATATGTATAAAGTCATCTTTTTTCCATGGTAAACAATAAAATGTGTGTGCCCTAAGTCACCATGCTTCTGTCTTTATTCTAATAAAAGCTAAATCTCATTCTCCTCCCTGTCCTCATCCATAAACACCAGAGGAAACACAGTCAGAAAGATATATGATTGCACAAACACATACTGCATACACACACAAACACCCACGGTGCACGTCTATACCAGTCGAAGCTTAGTTCTTAAATCTCAATACGCATTTATCATGGCAAGGCCATTGCCATTTATAATCAATGGTGCCAAGCTACATAAACATTTTACAGTCGGATTTATGTTCTCTTTGGTATGAAAGCTTTGTAAATCAACAGAATCAAAAAGCTTTTTGTCAACAGAGCAAGAAGAAATTAAACAATGTGGAGAACACAGGGAGCATAAGCTCGGTTTGCTTATTCTTATGCATGGCAGGCTTGTTCCTGTTCTTGTTTTACATTACAAAATATTTCATGCCAATCCAGTTTTCACACACATGCCCTTGCCAATCAGCCAGTGCATCTATAAACTTTTGTCTTTGTCTATGCTTCATGTCATGTCTGCTGATTTTTATTAGCTGTATTATAGGCCTCTTCGTCGCCCTTGTTGTTAGTCCACCTGTCAGCCATTCTGACTGCCTGCCTGCTGACTGACTAAAGGGTCGCTCTGGTTTTATTTGCCATCATCAATCCTTTCTCCACACTGGCTTATAGACCAGGTTCTGTGTCTAATGCATTTGCCTCGCTCCACTCTGTGACGGAGCTTATAAAACAAACCCAACTCTCACCCCATGCAGCTCATTAAAACTCCCTAAACTAAACACTAATGTCTTTGTAAATAACTTGCATAAGCCTTGATATTTAACTTGGTTTCTAATGATGTGAGAAATACTTAGATATATATCGGCTATAAACAATCGTGAAATAGTAACTTAATGCTCCATCACTTCTCACCTTGCTGCAGTGTTAGAGGGTGTACTTTAAGACCTGTCATCATGACTGGCTGTTATGACAGGTGAAACAAAGCCACACCCAACCATACCCATCAGTGTTGTTAGGTGTAGTTCATATTTCCAACCACAGAGGGCAAAAAGTGTCCAGTGTTAAGTTACTCGTTAAATACCAAAATGCTGACGTATGCATTGCTAGTTTGTAATTCAAGAGTGAACTCCCGCATGAAGATGGGTGTGGAAACATTTAAAACTAATAATTAATAACATTCATGTCAAACAGCAGAATGGTTAATTACAATAGGGAACCAAAGTCAGATGATCCTACCCAGTGTAACATGTAGCAACGATGTATGATATATTCAGTGTAGGAATATTTTATTGAAACAAGTTTTTTTTTTAAAAGTCATTGACTTTCAAATGTGGATGTATCCTGGTCCAATTTTACACATTAATAGTCAAAAGCATCCTCATTCCCACCATTCAATTTTGATTGAGATCCTGCCTCGTGCCGTTCAAAGGACAAGGCTCGAGCATGTACTCCCCACTGCTGAGCGGATCATTGGCTGTCAGCTGCTTTCCATCAAGTGGTTTCAGGACACCATAGCAGATAAAAAGATGGGTAAAATTGCCACCGACCTTGCCCAACCCAGGCAGCCATCTGTTTGAGAAACATTCCTCTGGGAGAAAGTACCGGTCCATTAACATCATGATCACCTATCACCTCAACAGCTTCTTCCCCGAGCGCTGTCATCTTATTCAACCACTCCTTCCAAGTCTCCCATGCAAAGACATCTTCACCGTCCCGGGCCTCTTTGTCCTCATCTAACAGAGATGGCTGTATTACAGCTGCCATGCTATTTCCTGTCACTGAGGTTTTTGCAAGATTTTTAAGAGCTTTTAGAGTGCCTGTTTGACCTTGAGTCAATTCAGGGTTTGTCCCACCTTGCAATATACCACTGTGCTTTATAACCTGTGCCAAGAAGGTTATGTTTTCAGTGACATTTGTTTATTTATTTGGTCTGTCAGCAGGATTACTGAAAAACTACTGGGCCGATTTTGGAAGGCTGTAACATGGACCAAGGAAGAAACCATTACATTTTGAAACGGATCCGAATTATGGGCTGAACACGGAAATCATTTTTCATTTTCGTTAACATTGGTCAGCTGTAACACTGATGTCTATAAATTTGTCATGTATGCAAGAAACCTCAATTAAAGTGAATGGTTTGCTGTGACTAAACACACAACACAACATAACAGCCACCTTAGACATCACGGTAGAAACAAACTGAAAAGGCGTTTTGCAAAATTAATCACCTGGACTAGTTTCCTCAATTTTTTACAAAACAAGGCAGAGATTTGGATGTGCGGTTCTCCATGTGTCCTCTTCCTCAATTCGTCAGGCTTCCTTTCTTTCCCCCATATCCCATCTATCCTCCAAGTCTCTGGCTCAAAGTGGAGGCTAGAGTTAATGTAGTGTAGCCGCCAACAGCACGCAGGGATTTCACCTGCATGTACCGACCAGCTCGGCGGTACTCTGTCTGTGTTCAGAAATCTCCAGTCCTTTCTTCCCTACTTGCTTTTCCCTACATCCCTCTCTCTTCCCTTGGCTTTTCATCTGAAACCTCCGTCAGTCTCCCTTGTTTGCTTTCTGTTCGCTCTGGCTGAATCTCATTTTGAGTGTCCAAGCTGTTATTCCACTTTGAAAAGGCGGGCTCTGTGTCATGTGTAATGCTTGTCAGTACTAAAGACTGGTGTCAGTGCTGGTTTATTTAACTCTGAAAAGTGATTTTTAACCAAACCTTTACCCCATAACATAAGCAACAGCTGTGCCATTTCTCTAACCTTATCAAAGTAGTTGCCTACACTAAAACATACTAAATACAGCCAGGGTGAAATATCTAAAAAGTAATTATTAATTAATTAAGTTATTAAAAAAACCAACATCTTTGTAATTAGTCAGTAGATTTGTTTTATGCACAGAACAAAGCTTAAAATGAGTCTTTTTGTGTCTGTGTTATGACTGGTCAAAGCCATGCACATAATTTTAGGGTGTTAGATATCTTTTAACGGTAAATACATTTTCTAAATCTAAACCATTTTAAATGGTAAGATAGTAAAGGAGGACAACACATATAGAGCTTTACACTGTGAATAAATTAAATGAAGCAACAGTCTCAAAGACGCTGTTAACACATCGGGTACTAGAGGAGATTCCCCTGAGTGTAATGTAAGAGAAATTCATCAAACATCTGCAAATGAGATTCAGCCTATGTAACTCCCTGGTTGTCTGTCTACCTGTTCCTCCTCTCTCTTACTCCCTCTGCTTGACTTACAAATCTGTCTCACCTTCGAATTATGAAGAAAATGCCAGACTTTGGGATCTGCACACACTGCATCTGACTTAACAGTTTAATGCCTTTCACCTTCCCATCTTCCTGCCATGTTCAAACCATCCTCCTCCTGGCAGAGGCATCTAAAGTCTGGGCTTGTAACTTTTTGTTAGAATGCTACTGGGGAATAACCAAGCATATGTGGAAGTGACTTTACAAAGAGTTCACCCATCCATCCATCTGTAGTAACAGGCTCACAGAGCTACCAAAGCTACCAGAGTTACAAAGTTTTCTCAATGATGGGTGCTTGCTCTCCAGGAAGGAGTGGAGCTTGATCGCCCATTGCCCATGTCAGGTTTTTTTTTTTTTGTGCTGCCGTGCTGTCGTCGATGCTGACACAGATTAGTTTTGCTGAAGTGGCAAGGCAAGCTCAAGGTGATGTGGGGGAGCTAAGGTGTGACCTTGCATCACTTTCTTATCCATTTAAAGCCGGAGCAATGTTTTACATGACAAACTGGGTCCTGGCCAAAGTGGGTAGCAGGGTAAGAATTTAATTTCAGTAGATGGCAGTATATTGAAGTGTTTTATTCAGTATATTACTTGTTCCTCTTGTGCAAGTTTTTGTTTCAGTAATAATGAAATAATGGCATTGAGTAATTCATTTCAGCTACAAACATGATGTAGAGTTTAATTAGTCCTAGGAGAATTACATGTGATATTATTAAGATGTTTGTTTGACCCAGAGAGACTTTGGATAGGAAGCACTATATATCTCCTGATGAACAGTTGGTGTCTGGCATGGCAGCCTTTGCTAGTGTATGAATGTGTTCCTGAATGGGTGAATATGATGTAATTTGTAAAGTGCATTGAGTGGTCAGAAGACCAGGAAGGCACTATATAAACACAAGTCCATTTACCATTTGTGCAATTGCCTCTAATGCTATCTTCACCTTATTCTGTTCTGCTGTTAGACCAATATCCTTATCTCTTTGTTTTGTCTTTCCCCTCAGCCTTTACCTCTGGCTACCTTTATCCGTGCCCCAGGCATTTCGCTGTTGTATGGTTCAGAGGCAGTGGTTCTTAAAATATGGATTGAGCCTCAAATGGAATGCAGACCTGCTTCTTATAAGCTTAGGCCGAGAGAATTAATTCATCAGCTGAAGTTGCAGCTGAAAAACGTTCAAGTACGGAGCCTTAAAGGTGTAAACCTAAACTTAGGAAGTTTACCTCCATATAGGAAATCAAATGCCTTAGGCCCAGAAGTAAATACTCTATTCATTTAGATCTGTCTATGTCTGTAAACCACTCTTTTGCTTTATTTCCCTCCTTTCCTCTTTCTTTCACTCGTTTTCTTTTTCTTTTTTTTCTCAAAAGCCCCAGGCTTCCCCATGGAGAGCTTAACCAACACTTGTTAAAAACAACACTCTATAAAAGGCTTGGCACCTTTTAGGTGTGCATCACCTTCCCCATCTCCCTAAATCTTCTCCAGCTTTTAACCCCACACCTTCTCTGACTTTGAGTGTCTAAACGTCTTTCCCTTAGCGCTGTTCTTCATGTTTTGTCACCCATTTTGACATTGACCTTTGTACGTCCTGACCTGCTTTGGCATTGTCTACTTGAAGATTGCCAAAATTCAATTGCACCGAAAGACTTTAAACGTGTGCATGTTTTCCTCCATAACCTCTGTATGTGGTTGTGTTGTATTCAGGCTCAGTTGGTGCTGACAGAGACAATCAATTGTCATCTTTATAAGGCAAGAAATTCTTCGGTGAATGTAAATATATGCCTTTGTTTATTGATAGTTTGTTGTTGTTCTTGCATATATGCCCCGTCTTCTCCTGGGGCTGTGAACCAGAATGATGCGTACTTTTGTTATTCTTTCTGCCAATATATTACATTTAGAAAATTCAGCTATGACTATGAAAGGCACATACACAAAATATATGTTACTATGCTGAAATTACCTGCAAATGTATATCCAACAAAAACGTTGGAAAAACAAGTTGTAAAAAAATCTGGAAATGTGCTGAAGAACAGGCAAACTGAAGATCCTTCAATTTTGAAATGCTACAAATGAGACAGAGCTGTGCCACAACTAGAACATGAAGCAGCAACATTTAGGTACACAGGATACGATATGGTGAAAAGAGACATGGCTTCCTTTCTTCATTTATTTCATTTCTTGCGGCTGCACTCTCTCTGCTCTATCAGCAAAGTTTTTGTTTTACTAAAAATGAGAATTGGGATCTTGAGCTTCTTAGGGTTTCTTCTATAAAAATGTCTTCCAAAAAGTATTCTGCCATACCTCTGTGTTCTTAATGCTGTTAGATCCTGCTCTCTGCTTTGCTTCAGTTTCTCTCTCTCTTTGCTCACTTTCTCACTCAACTTCCCATTGCTAAAGACACATTTCACCTCCAGTGTCTCCGAGGATTCAGACAACCACTCTGGGGTCACACCCATTTGTAAAAGGTTTTACACCCTTGTCAGTTGTTTTTGTGTTTATCTGCTTGCCCGAATGCTTTTTACTCTGCCCCACCAAATCTACAATGCCTTCAGATCTCTGTCCCGTATCCCCTCTCTGCTTTACTGTTTCTGTTTTCTCTTGTATATTCAAAATCGCTTTTATCTCCTCCTCTCCAAAAGATTTTACTCTGGAGAAGACAAAGTAAGACATGACCTCCGTGTATAAAGCTTGTAGATCTTTGGTGTTTGGCTCATGAGTGTACCTGTTTGCCTCCATTCCTGAATCTTCCTTTATCATCAACTTTCCCACATCTCTTCTGGCATAGCTTTTATGTATTTTTCACCTCCTCTTTCATCTCCCACCAGTTTCCACCCTGCGGCGTCTCTTGGCTTCACTGGCGATAAAAAAATATCCATCTGTCATCATTCCTTGTTCTTTTTTCCCTTGTCTCTATACACAACTTGATTCTTGTCAGTTTCTTCCTGCCTCCACCTTTAACTTGTCCCACTCACTCATTTTTTTTTCATTTGCCACCCAAATGTGGTTCAATCATAGCAACCATTTACTTCTAGGTAAACAACAAACAAACAAACATCCATGTTAAAGGCTTATGGATCTGCAGAGATTTGGCTTATTGACCTGTTTCACCCTCTTTGTATGGCACCGCAAGTGCCTTTTGTGTCATGTCCTCTCAAAATATTGCACCTGCCAACTTCAAAGTAAATCTAGTTTCAGAAAAAAATATCAAATTGGATCAAATTAAAATATAAATATATTATATTTTAATTTGATCCAATTTGATATTTTTGTGGTTTTAACTATGTTTTCTATTTATAAACAGTATATTAGTTTTCAGCTATTGTGCTTATACCTAAATATTTTGAAATATATCTAGACACAAATTTAATAGGTGAATTTTAAGAAAGTTTTCAAGCATGTCATTCCCCGTCTCTCTCTCTCCCAACATTTCCTGTCACTTATAGCTGTCTCTATCAAAATAAAACTTGAAAAGGCCAAAAAAAAATCTCACTCTTACTTGTCCTGTATTAAGTATTTCAGTTTTCATTGAAAGTCAAGCCCTTTGAAAAAAAAAAAGAAAATCCCAGAAGTACCTTCCCCCAAGAGCCTTCCTTTTCTCAGTTTCTGCTTGATTGATATTTCTATATGAAACCCAAAGAGTTCAGATGCATTTTTACCTCCAGTGAGTATTCTTAATATGGAATCTTGACATTTCTGTGTTCATTAAATGCCTCATCCCTATTTTCCTGGTCAAGTATTTTTCTTCTTTAGCAAGGCTACAAGGTGCCTGTTAGATAGGGAGCACTTAGAACAAAGTCACAAAGACAGGCTAGGCTAATCTGGGAAATCCACGAAGCAAGCAGGACGACATCATAGGCCCAATATGCTGCAAGTACAGTAAGGGTCCTAGACCTTATAGAAAGCACCTATTTTGGAGTGAAGCATGCACGTGATGTATTCACTAGGAATGCAGTCCGTAACAATTTGTCAACCAATCAAGTATTTTTCTGTTCCTTCTCTACAAAGGGGAATCAGCAAGAAGATGAGGTGACACTCTAGCGCTGTAGCATGAGAAGACACAATACGACATACGCTGCTCTTCTTAATGAGAAAATTGTTTGGAGGGAGTTTAAAGATAGTTACACAGGTTGACTTCAAAGTATGAAATGTTGTTTCTAAGCTACCACTGACATATGTTCCAATCTAGACTGTTTCTGTGCAGCCAAGGCTTCTCACATAATTATCCTCTTGTAGCTTTATCTTATCGCATTTGGTGAAATATGTATTTCCAAGTCCATTTTTTTTTATCAAATAAAACATATTTGTCAAAACATATCACTTGTATTGTTTTCTCTTAATAAAAGACTGGCAACTTAACAAGCATCACACTTTTAAAATGGCTCCATGGTCCGGCTCTTTGGTTCAGCTATAACCTTTTACTATTGTGCCTCGAGCCCCCTCTTGTCATTGGCTAAAAGCTAGACAAAAACAAATCACCTTAATGTCAACAGTGTCATTACCACTAAGTGGTACTTCTCACATTTACTCAAATGTCGGTGTTGCTGTAGTTCGGACTGGATTATGGTGCAAGGTGATTCAGCAGGTAACAGATTTGTCACTCACATTTTTTAATATATAACAGGTTTTACCAATGTTGAACATGAGACACCTGTGGAAACACTCAAAAGACTAAAGGGATGTGGAAGTGAGAAAAAGAAAGGCAGGAAAGAAAGGAAGCAAGAGAATGAGAGATAATAGAGAGAAAACATGTGTTCTCGGTGTCCGGAACGCGCCAGTAGAGCTGAAAATAGGGTTTGGGACAGTTGCACCTTAGCTTCATTTGAGAGGACACACTCGAGTATCTGCTCTCTAAAGAAGTCTCCTTGTACAGAGGCTAGGCCTTTTGGGAACACTGCTATCATCTTAAAAGGCCATCTCTGTCTCTCTCTCTTTCTTCACATTGCTTTCTTGCTCTCTTCATTTCTTCACTCTTGCTTTCTCCCTTCTCTCCTTGAACAGGGGGTGACGCCATTAGGGAACAATGGTGATATCTTTAAAGACCCTTCTGTGGCTGAGAGAACAGCACCGCCTAAAACCCAGAGGATCCATGTGCTGAATCAGTAGCCACAGGGCACAGAGGGGATTGGGGGATTTAAGTGTGGTGTGAACATGTGTGTGTCTGCATGCCTATGTGTGTGTGGGGGGTCTATTGTGTAGGTATTTTGTGTGAACTATACCATTTTGGGGGACAAATTCTAGGGTTAGGAGGAGTAAAAGCCTTTTCCCCAATAGGCATGAATACATTTGTTGGTAATAAAGAAGTTGATTTCGTGGTATGAAATTGAAGCTTTCACAGTACGGAACTTCTGGTTCCAGGAATCACATTTGTTGCTTTAGATTAGAGTATACTGTACGTAAAGAGGCTTCAACCAACAAAGTTATCCCAGTAACTGCTTGATTCGACAACTTTAAGCACACACAAGTTACATATCCAAGCAAATGTTGCCTGCTCTTATGTCATTTTTCATCACGTGTGAATCTAATGATTGCTGTTCTTGGAGAGTAGTTTATATGTTGTGGTAAAAGTCAATAGAAAAGAACATTGTAACATGAGTAAAACTGTAATCTACCAGACTGAAATTATCTTTCCTGGACTTGCAGCATTGATTTAATAATGGTATTTACTACAATGAGGTGTGAGACTCACATTTCCAGAAGGGCCACATTAGCTTCTATTCAATATCCATCCAATATAAACCGCTTGGTGAAGCTCAATGCTTAGAACATACTTTAATGACATATTCAATACACCGATAAAATGCTTTACTGTCTTGGAGATTAACTTTAAGCCCGCAGAATGCACTGCAAAACAATTCAACTGCAGAAATTGGATTGGAGATCAATACATATAACACATTAATTGTGTTAATTGACTGCAATGAGTGAAATGGAGCCTTATTATAGATTAAATCAAGACTGAATCACCTAAGGCAGAAAACGATTGTACTGCTCTCTAGAGTCTGAAACTTGCATTATACGTCTGTCCTGAGTGATGTCACAGCCGGTATTTTCCATCAGAAAAATACCTGCTTTGACATCACTTATTGGGGTGCGATACAAAATGCAACAAACAAAGTGTCAGCCTGTTAGGAGCAGTGCAATGGCAAGTGTTCTCTCCTGCACGACTCAAGTTAAATTACATTCACACAAGACTGCCAAGACAAAGAAGGCAAAGCGGAACCGCGAGACCTCAAAGCATGGTGACAGACAGTCAATCTAGGAAGCAAACCAGACCAATGCAGGCTCTTGACAGGGTGACATGAGCTCTCTTTCCTTTTAGATTAAGTTTGTGACCCTGCTTTCAAAGAGAGTAACGGCTGAGTAACAAGATATGATCGTATTAACTTGTTGTTAGAAGGTAATGGGTGAAGCCGGGGTCAGACAGGACATTTAGACACAATATGTACAACATGGATGACATACACAAACACACCTACACATTATGAATACAGCTGTATACACAGAAAAGAGCACAGCAATATTTTATTTCTTTTTTTTTTTTTTCACAGAAGAAAGCTAAGAGCTTGAGGAAATAGAGTGGCACTTTATAAAAAGGGGCAGAGGATGTTGCTAGTCTAATGTTAGAGTTAATGGACTGGAAAGAGAGAGGGCGAAGAGACAGAGAGCGACAGAGAGGCAGGGAAAAATGCGGCAACATACACACTGATGTGTCACTGGAATAAAGATGCATAAGGGTACATATGCATGCAAGTGCCTCTCTCTCTGCATATGCATACACATGTCCATGTCTTACTGTGTGTCTATGTCTGTTTGGCAGAAAGAGAGTGACACAGCAAGCAAAGTTTCTGGCTTAACAATACATCCATTAACTCGCTAATGACCTACCATGCTGAGAAACCATTCATACTGTTACATTAGATAAATTCACACCACCCCAGCTTCATAGACCTACTGTGTCTCATGTTGATAATAGATATCTCTATAATTATTAAAATCTGGGTATGGATGTATGAATATTAGTATTAATGATGAGTTTGTTGTTTATTTCCTTACCAAAATCGGAATCATAGAAGAGGATGAACTTCTGCCAGCTGTACTCAGACACCACTTGCATGATGACCTCATTGAGATAGACAGGTGGGCGAACCATTAGGGTGTAGTCATCTGTTCCAGGCATGCGACTGGTCGGCGGGCAGGCGGAGCGGGGTGATCCCGCTGGGGAGCGCTGGATAAAGAGATGGGGGATATGCATGGCATCGGCCAGAGTTTGAAGACTGCCTGCTGACATGCAGCCGATTGAACTGACCAGAGCCAGGATACCACGGTTCATCAGCTCACAAGCTGGAGGAAGAAAGACGGAGAAAGAAGGAACATGTTATTTTTCAAAGCATGCAAAGGGCATTTTTTTCATTTATTCATTTCATGCCAAGAGTCACCAGTGGTAAAAATATCTGTTACATCTGTGGCCAATACCAAGTCATAGTTTGATCATAGTAATTATTCGTGGTAACAGAGCACCAAGGCAAATAATTCCTATTCTACAAGTCACCACGCTACAGCGCTGACTAAAAGAGAAAGCAAAAAGCAAAGTTCTTTTTTTGTTTTGTTTCTGCTCGTTTTTACTTGCATTGCACAGTTATTTTGAGAAGCAAAGCTGTTACAGTCATACACAACCTGATCTGTGGTAACTAGACGGAGCGAGGAAACTGGATACAGCAGTAAACATAGATAGGTAAAGGTATATGGCAGCGGTACAAAAATAACAAACACTATGACACAAAGGAAGATAGGTACGGGAGTATGGGGACGCAAGGCACACCTCAACTTTAACTGCCAGCAGAGCAACACCCAGACCAAGCTTCCAGAAGCAAACCCTGGCCAGCAAATCTACGCTTCTCAAAACTTTAAGTTGCACATACTGTAGGTGAAAATGTACAGTTATCTTTATGTTATGAATTAGAATGAATAAATCTTGTAAGTATGAGTTGCTGCACTTGGAGTATTAATATTGAAAATAACTTGAGTAATTTATTAACCAGGCACCTTTTTATTTTTACTTCAGTAGGTTTCTCAAATCCTAATTTGCACTTTTACTTTTTTTACGTTTTTTTTTTTTTTTTTGTAAAATGTACTTTTGCTTGAATATAGATTTTAAGTATTCTGCCCACCACTAGTTATATTATATAAATTATAAAATTAAAATTCTAAATTATCTAACACATCTACTGTTAGATACACACTGTACTTTTTGGGCTATTTTATGTTACTGAATACTGAGTGAGAGCACAATGACAGATGCTTTTGCTTGTTCCTCTCCACCGTGTGAGCCTCATTTCTAATTTCCAATCCTCACAAAAGCAACCATCTGCTGACAACAAGCACTATTACTAGCTATTGAACCAATGTTAAGTCAAGCCTTCAGCCTAGAGTGTAGCAGGGTCGTGTTAATGTCCACATTATTGATTAACCTCCAGGATACTTCATGAACAATAATACAACATAAAGCAATGCAGTGTAGAAAAAAAACTATTAAAGTATACTTCTATGAAAAGTCTTTTCACAGTTGTACTGTAAAACCATGTTGTAAAAAATGCCCTTCTTGCCATACAAACTATCCACAATCCCCCAGTTGTTTGAGCTCTACTGCCTAAATGCTCCTCGGCTTATTTCACCTCCTTTTACTCCCTTACCCTGTTTCATCCTTCCTAGACCTCTAGTGCTGTCAAAAACACCTCTACCTCCTACCCTCTCAACCCACTCCCCTGTTATCTCCCTTCTTGTCCAAAACAGGCCCTCTGAGTGCTTACCTTTCAGCCCCAATAATTTCAGAGCCGCAGTCTCGCAGTGATTTTCATTTTAGTTGCCTTACAGCACCACGGAATGTTGTACACTGTCCTCAATTTGGAGTCATCAGCCTTTGTCTTCTACCCTCTTTCTAACAACCCATCTTCGGCACCTTTTCCATTCCACCCACTAATCTCAATCTTTTTACAACATCTTTATTCACCCGCCGTTTTCTCCCTCATCTCTTGTTTACCCTCATGGCAACACAGACAGCCAGCTGTCTTCTTTCCTCACCTCACTCCACCTATTTCCCAGATTAATCACCTCTTTATTACTTCATTTTCTGCACACTTCTTATGCACCCCTCAGTCTTCTCACGCATGTTGCCCTTATGTCCTCGCCTCCTTTTCCATCCCTCATTCATTCTCATCTTTATTTCATCCCTCACTTCTGCTCCCATGCTAGCTCACTGCATCCTTCACTGTGTACTGAGCACCTGGATGTGTTTATTTCACTTCTAGCTGACTAAAGTCCTGCCACTATGTCACTGAGGAAACAAAAAAGTAGTGGGAAAAAAACAAGTTTAAAGACAGTACAGTCAACACTATCACACACATTACACGGACACAAATACACACACACAGTCAGCCTGTATAATGCCACACGGACTAATCTGTCGACGCTGCAAAAGTAAAGCCAGAGAAAGAAAGAGAGAGAAAAGCTTGAGGAGACATATTCATGGTGCTGAGAAAAGCAGAATAAATCCTTGTACGTGTGCATGCATGCATGCATGTGCGTGTGTGAGAGGGAGGGATCATGAGAGCTATGACAATATCAACTGGTTTGCACAAAAACAACCTAATGAGTTTGATTTCAAAGTGGTTTGTGGGGATGAATTCTCAAATTGTGACAAATCCAATCATGCCTGTGTTCGTCTGTGCATTAATGATGCGCATCATGGAATCTGCCTAATTGCCTTTGATGGCTAATTACATAGTTCAAGCCGTTCTGATATGATTTGGATATATTGCCTTTTGAGGCGTTCGAGTCACCTTAAAACTAATTTATGTGACATTTTAATTGTGGCGAACAGTCTGCATTTGCAAACAGAAAAGCATAACACGGAAGATTAAAGACGAGCCAGTTCACTTCTCTGGTAATAATGTTACAGTTATCACTCAAGTCTTAAGCAGTATACTGACATAAATCTAATTTGGAGGTAATAGCTATAAATATATGAACAAATGCCATTCTCTAATTAATTGGCAATAGATTGTTAGGCACGACTTTCCTTTTTAGCGATAGCTAAAGGGTTATTTCATGCAACCGTTTCCTCGTGCATTGATGTCGGTGATTAATGAGTAGAGGCTTAAGCAGTTTCAATCTCACTGCTCATTGTGCAAGTCCACATTTTGAGGAATTAATTAAAGTGTAACAATATATGATTAAAGCCCACCGAGTCTCAGCATACTGCTTAGTCATGGTCATTATTCTTAAAACCAATGAGCTCAGGATTAATCTCCTATCTACTATCATCTTAATGTCTGAGCACACGCCCGTGGGTGTGTGTGGCGTAGGACAGTACACCTGTGGATTTATTTGTGTGTGTCTCTGAATATCTGAGCCGAATAAGCGAGTCACGTATCATGAGCGCTATTATCCAGATCCCTATTAGAGCAGTCATGCTAACACTTTGGTTGCCTCGCTCTAGTCTAGCTACACTACGATATATAGCGCATTAGCTTAGCATCATCAAGGCCAGCTAATGGAAAGGCTTTGCTAATCCTCTACTTATTAGGGCACTTTGGAGAATTAGTGGCCTCATCCCCTCTACATCGCACGCTCTTAAGTCTGCAGGGGGCTTTCGAGCACTAGGCTCATTAATGCTCTTTGCAAATGACTTAAAGGGCCCGTTACGTTAACCTGGCCCTATGTTACATCACTCTGCAGTAAGCAACAGTCAAAAGAGGAGAGGGGTTGCAGCAAAACATGTCTACCTAAAAGAACTTTGCGTACATTATGAAAGGTTTTAAAGTTGTCCAAAAGTCCTGCCCGAGTGACTAAGTATGGGTTCAGTGTTGAGCTATATAGATGGATGTTGTTTCCTTATACCTTGCCAACACTTGGAGCACAAAAACTGATTTTTACTACAGAAACAGAGGTGTGTAGGAGTGCGGAAAAAAAACAAAACAAACTGTAGCCATTTGGAGTTTCTCAGTTCACATCATCCTGCTCCAACCATAACCACCTACTGTTCAACACTCACACACCACCACCACCATTATCATCGCCAACCCACACACAAAAACACTCACACATCTGAACCCCATCCTGCACAAGAGTCGTATACTGACTCATGATAAATCATTCTGGGATCAATTTCGCTAAAGCAGCTAGAACCTGTCAAGGTTATATAGAGGTGTTTATTTGAGGGATATACATGTCAGTCACACGGGCGGATAAGAGTTCAAAACTGTCAGCCACAAGGATTACTGTAGGGCTCATCTACTTTGTAAAATTATCTGCTCTGTGTTTATTTATTTTGCTAGGATGTCATCATGTATGTGTGGTAATCCATCTCTGCACACTTTTTTTTTTATATATATATAATGATCCTGCATGACCCCAAACCTCTCTTGGCAACTCAAAGACTTGCAAAATAAGAAAAATAAATAGCTTCTCGTGATTTTTCATGTATTCAGAGTATATTGAACTGCTGCCTCACCCTGGTCTTGTTTACATGCAGACATTTTTGATGCATGCTCTGTGTGTTAGTCTGTATTGTACATGTGTTGTCTGCAACAGAGCATGTTATTTGAGCTCTCTCTCTCTCTCTCTTAGTCTCTCTCGCGCGCTATAGCTTCTCGCGCGAGAGAGAGAGCGAGTCAAGAGAAGATCTCTAGAGCGAGAGCTCGCTCTCTCTCTCTCTTCTCCTCTCTATCTCCTCTCTATCTCTCTCTCTCTCTCTTCCTCGCTCTCTCTTCTCTCTCTCTCTTCTCATCTATCTCTCTCTCAATTCACTGATCCAGTGTGACGTAGTCTCTTCTCTATCTGTGTCTCTCCACGCATTTCTCCTCACCACTGCACACTCACACACACATATTTTATCACGCTGATACCCTGTCCTACAGTTTTCTGTGGCCCAGTGACTGAGGATGGAAAGAAGAGGAAAGAGAGTGGGCTAGGAAGCAAGGAAATCAATACTAGAGGAAAACCAATAAAAGTCTCTGTATGCATGTAGCTGTAGAACATTTCTTGAATAAGTTCAACCAGATACTGTAGTATAAGAGACTTAAAACCTGGAAATGCAGTTTTAAATATTGTATAAAAATAAAAATAAAAAAAAAAGATTTGTAGAGTTGTAATGTCTCATTTAGCATCACTTTAACGATCACTCAGCCCATACGAGCAAAGAGTAAAATGGGGGTCTATACAGTAAAATTTAACAGAGATGTGCAGAAATAAATACTTAATGAGTGGCATAGTAACACTTATATGCCATAAATAGCAATCTCATTATCATAACAACAACATCTGCCTGTACCTCTAGCTTTGGGCAGCCACTTTAGCAACACTAAATGACATTGCATAAGACGATACAAGAAAACACAAGTTATATCTGAAAGGAGTGAAACTTTTAGATTGTCCGAATAGTTATTGGTGACTAAATGACGGGTAGGTTTTGGTGAGGATGGGTTATAAACTGCAGTTTGTGCAAAATCTGATATGACGATATGCATTTCATTTTTGATATATTACATTTTATAATATGGTAACAAGAAACTTTATAGATTGAATCACCAGAATATAAATGCCTGTTGCATTGTATTATCCCATAAATTACCTGAGAGAGGCATAGAGAAATAAATATATATATATTCATATTCCATTTATATCAACTATGCACCTATTGATTTTTTTTTTCAGGTCGTGGCTTAGCTGAGCTGACGGAGACAGCTCAGTATGTTTTCACTATGAGGGAATTATTTCATTATGCAAAGCAATAAGCTGAATGGAAAGACACAGAGTGCTGCAGGCTGTAGGAGTAATCACAATCAAGTGTTTGATTTCATCAGAAATACACTGACAGAGATCAAGTCCAAGTGGGCACTCACAGCACAGTCGTAGCCAAGAGTGTCTATGTCTGGAGTTGTGTGTGGATTTCTGTTTGTGTAGATGACCTACTTGTGTCTGTGTATTGTTTCATGCATTGTTCCCCAGCTCCAAACTGCTGCCATCCATTGTACCATACACGGCTAAGCACTGAGTGGCAGAGAGAGATGCTTACTCACACCGCTGGCAGGCTTAAAATATGCTCTGTTCTATATATGCCTATGTGTGTCTGTGTGGGCCGTTGGCTTGCTGATATACACTCCTTGAGGGAATTAGCACTTGAATTAATGTGGTCAGGGAGGTAGAATGAGCAAAAGATAACATGTCCTTTTCGACTTTGTTTCTCTTGAAATTCATCACTGTAAGTTCTCTGACTTCTGGCACTTTCTGTTGCTGAAAATACCAGACCACTGATTTCTTGCAAACACAATCTGTTCTTATTTCTGCCCACAGTGTGCCTCCCCACCTCCTACCCTGTTCCCATTAACATTTAATGGACCCCCTTTGGTCCCTTCATCTTGTCACATTTAACATCATCTATTCCTAGCTAGCTCTAGTCTCTGTGCCCCAGAGATGTATACATCCTCTCTTTCATCCAACCAGCTTTTTTTTTTTTGTCTTCTCTGTAACTCTATCTGTGCCTCCTCTCCTCATTCCCTTCAACTGCCCCTCAATTCAGTATCCTTTACCACTATATTTATCCAGTTACTGCACTCACTGTTATCACACTCGCCAGATGAATGCCTCTTCTCACTTTTTTCCAAACTCCATCTCTCTTTCCCTGTCACTCTTTTTCCTTTAAACTTTAAACTCTGCCACTATTTCTACTTGGCTTTCTCTATTCTTCTTGTTATTCTTTCTTTAAATTCTTATTAAATTGCCCTTCTTTTACACAGTTCATCTTTCTACCTTGTCTTTTTTTTATTCCTTTTCTCCACCTCCACTTTCCTCAGTTCAACATGAGTCGACAGCATAATTTCCTTCATTTTTGGCTCCCAGTGTTGTTGAGCATGACAGATAAATGCCTCCTCTCTGCAGCCTGCTCTCTTTACTCTTCTGCTTCCTTCACCTTTTGCCACCCATCCAAACTAAATCCTTCACTCCATTATCTGAGATTGGTGCATGCACAGTAGATCATTCAGGGCTAGTTCATTTTTTTCTCCTCCGCACCATCCATCTACTCATCCATCCATCAACTGAACTGTTTGTTAAATCAAATTAAATTGTACCATGTGCACTGCCTACTATATTTTCTCTTAATATTTCTGCACTCCCCTTTTTTATCTTCTACAAATCCTTCCTCTATCCTTTGCGCTTTAGCGCTGCTTTATCCATCTAGTTCAAGTTCAAGTGTTAATCCAAACTAACCGTCAGGGATACATATTTCATAATTTTGAAGAGCGGATGAAAGATGTAGGATGTCAGAAGAGCATCACCTGCTTTAACTCAAATCGTACCATAAAATCCTATGTGAAGAAAATCAGCATTATATCAATCATGACAAGGTTTGATTGGCAAGTACCTCTGTATGTGCAAAAAATAATAAAATCTGAAAGGGTTTTATGCACATTTATCTTTCACACTATTCTGGTGTAGGGAGAAAAGTAAAACAAATAAATAAATAAATAAATAAATAAATAAATAAATAAATAAATAAATGGAAACATCTGAACATTGACTGCCTCCTGCTGTGCTCTATGAAATAGGAGAGAAACTCCATATTCTTTATGTAATTGTATTAATTTTCTTTCTTGCTGCCTCCACATCCTCACTACCTTTTAGCCCTCTTTTTAATATACATACCCACCGTCAATGTTCTCAGAGTTGTCAGCAGTTTTCTACCCCTATGTGCTGTGTGTGCTATGAAAGAAACAAATACAGATCATATTCATTGGTCACATAGATTTTTTATTGAGCGCGAAAAAAGGCACGGATCCAAAATAAAGTGAAGTATGATCAGAGTTGGTGTGAAAGGCCTCGGCTCACAGTGCAACAGTTTATCCTCTTTCTCATTCCTTGTTTCCTTCGGCTATTCCTCCCTCCATCCACCCCCAATCCTTTCAAAGAGACCTGATGCTGTATATATCTTTGTGTCCAAGCTCAATCCGTTGTAAAGTCAAGGAGATGAACGTATCCCCTGGGAAAATCCACAGCTTTTCTGTTTACAGCCTTGGGACTTTTACAGCTATTACTTCACCAGGACAGGTCTCCGCTCTTCTCTCTCTCTCTCTCTCTCTCTCTCTCTTCTCAACACTTGCACTTGTATTTTTGCAATTAAATAATAGATTCTAATACGAACCATTGGAAGCCATTTTCCAAAATGAGGCACAAACACATGCACACAGCATGCTATTCTGCACTACCCCCAGTCTCTCTCTCTCCCTCTCTCTCCCTATCTATCTTTTTTATATTTTCTTCGTCAGCTTGACTAATGACCCATTTGTCAATGCTTTAATCATATTTAGAAAATGGATCGGTTGTTGTTCACTGCTAATGGCTCGGTGTGTCTCTGTTTTCAATGCCTGTGTACACGGCAGATGCCATATCTTTCCTCTTGGTGTCTCAATAGTTAGTTGCGCACAGGTGTGTGTCTGTGCATGTGGGGTGCGTGTGCTTCTGTTTATCAATGTGCTTTCATGCCTGTCCATACATGTCATTGTCAGAGAGTGAGATATTGGATAGTGTTTGAAGGAGATAGTATGTGACAGGGAGCTGATATTTTTCAGATAAATGAACGCGATGAATAAAATGTCACTGCTTATCGTCTGTCGACACCATCCAACCAGGCTGGCTTACTGTTTTGTAGGCCGTATTAAAATTGGGGAAGTGACTATGCATAATCACTGAGCTATTCATCTCTCCATCCCACATAATATTTAATAGGATTTTGACAAAATGTCTGGGCGCATCACACCTTAGTCACTCTAATCTGTGCATGTAAACACAGCAGTGACTGGCCTGGGTTAGGGGGCTGAGGCATGCGTGTTTACTTGTAACTGACTGACCTGATGAAGGACTGTCGTGTGACTGTGTGTCTATATCGTTTTCCACACACAATTTGAACTGCTATAGTTGATATAACACACACACACATATTAGACATAATATTTCAAGTGTTTACACCATTTACCAGTACACGGTACTCTTTACTGCTTTAGCTCATTTTCCTGAATCTAGTAGTATCTTGACCGATGAAATTACTCAATTAGCTGCTGTCGCGTACAGACATTTGGAGGCGAGAGGGCAGACATGGATGGACTGAGAAGTGGCAAGTAAAAATAGAAATGTGACTTTTATTTTTCATTCCATAACGAGTAAGTTAGGTGTGTGCATTTCACGAAAACGCATAAATGAAGACTGGAAGGAGAGACAGGGTGATTTTTTTTTTTTAATTGATGTATATTGCGGTAAAGAGCTCTGGAAAATGAAGTATTAAGGCCTGTAGAGACAGATGCAGACAAATGCAAATCAGCAGCCAGGACAGAGAGAGAGGGTGAAGGCAATGAAAGGAGGGAGGGAACAAGAGATGGATGAATTATGGAGAGACTGTGGGGAACTCCATAATTATACATGACTCTATCAGAGCTACTTCAATGAGAAAGAAAGTGCCTGCTCCCTCACTGACAGAGGTGGGAAAGGAGTGAGGAACAATAGAGAGCAGTTGACATGCATGTAATGGAAGGTTAGAGTGATTAACCAAAATTAATTAATTGAATAATTTAAGTTTTTTTTTTCTTTCTTTCTCCTCGGCGAAGGAAGAGGAAGGATCACAGTTTAATTCCTCTCAATTAGAACAAACAACATCCTGTATGTCTCACGCCTATATTGGAAATTGAGCCACCAGCGAATTGATGTTTTGTTGCCTTACATGACAGTTTTAATTGCTTTATGCTCCTCAAAATCAGATACGTAATATTGGCATGAAAAATACTTAATTACCCAAACCCCTGAGATCCACACAATCCATGTATAAATTAACTCATGCACACACACACCCACACACACACGCACACACACAAACTTATCAGTATACAGTACTATCCTCAGCATATGTTCATATATGCTGAGAATGTGAATTTTTAAAAAAAGGGGTAATGCCGCTCTCTGGTGTTTATAAGTAATGAGGTGAGTTAGCTGGAATATGATGTTCACACACACACACATGAGCAAACATGCACAGACAGAGTTAATGCATGCATCCAGCTGCCCATGGGTACTTGTATCAAATTCCAAATCCTGGTTTTGGCACACAAGACTGTGAGGGGATCTGTAGCCCATTCCCTCTAGGCAATTACCCAGAAATACATGAGAGCCGGTGTCTTGTGTTCTGCCACTACAGACCTCTTTGCTCTACCTTCTTTGTTCCTTGCTGGTCAGCACTCTACCTGTTATCGGCTGTTCTCTCTCCACTGGCTCTCTAATGGAGCTATGACCTTCCAAACTCATTAAAAATGGCAGCCAGTAATCTTTTCCAAAAACGTGAAAACTTCTTTCAGGAGTATCTTCCATTACCCTCGTCCAAATAAATGATAAACTTGTTCATCTGCTCACGCTAATTATTGTCTGAAAAGAAATTCTGTTTCTTTTGCCAGAATTTAATTATTTCATGATGGTTCTATGCTCATATAAAAAGGCACAATAACCTTGACCTTTCCTTTCCTATACATTTAATCCCAACACAGTGTTACAATTTAAGAAAGACTGCATCAGCTAACTGTATAAATATGAATGTAAATGTATGAAAAGCCTTTCCATATATCAGCACACATTAACCTCCAACCAGCCTTGGTTGTAATTATTAAATACTCCTTTTTCTATTTCCATATTAAATATTTTCATAGTCGAGGCAGCATGCCATTAATTACATATTTCAATGAAAATAAATACAAGCATTATCTTCCTAGAATTGACTTTGCACCAAAGTAAAGAATCATCTCATTAACATTTGGTACAGCTGTGATATTATATCCTGTTATCCTTTAGTTTGGAGTGAGTTTTGCAATGTAGGCGGATGACAATAAAACTCACAATGACGCTTGGCCTGCACGAGGCTGTGAATTGGCTCTTTTCTAAAATGGGATACACGCAAATGGATACAAACACTGTTCTTCCTGTCCTGGATTAATGGTAGAATGGACAAGTTTAATTCTAAAACGAATAAGAGAAGAGAAACAGCTTCCCAAACAGCACTTTGTACCATGTTGTGTGTGTGTATGTGCGCACAAGTGCACACATACACACAAGTGTGTGGGAGAGAGAACACATAGGTCAAGGTACTTGTTGCTTGAATGGAGTCTCATATGCCAATACTATCCAAATGAGCATCTGAACAACAAGTGTGTGGGTAGCATGCTTACAGTAAGTGAAAGTGGCATCATTAACGACCAACCAAGAAGCAGAAGCACAGAAATGATGTAAAGTCCTATAATAACACATAACTAATAATTGTTGCCTTCATTAAATTTAGTTGACAATTGCTAATCAACAGTTACCCAGCTATGTGGGCAGGTTCTTTAAGGCTGTAGTCTGTTGATGCTGCGATCTACTGTACACCACACTTATATTGCACCTTATACACCTCTAATGAGTTTCTATACAACAAAGCTTGTGGACCTATGAGTTAAAAGCACATTAATGGATGTAGTCTGGAAAATTAACTGAATAAGCTATTTTTCTGACCTTTAGGATGAGGGCTTTAGAAAGGATGATGGATTGATATGTAAATATTGAACTATTTTGAAGGATAGTGGTATAATCTTCAGGCTTCTATCTCAAACCTCCCTTGTATTGAGTCTACTTGGAGCCACATACTGTATACTCAAGTTGCATGTACAGTCTGTGGCACTTGAGATAAAAGCCGCCCGCAATTGGCATCTATGAGAGATCGAACAGAGAGACAAGGGCCATCCGGTGAAAAGATTATTTGGGGTTATAAGACTACTCAACCTGTCTGTGATGAAAAGAGAGGGAGAAAATGAAAGTGCTTTGAAGTGCTAGTGCCTTGCTAAAGGCTACATTCACCTTTTATTTTAACAGAAGAGTCCGATGGAAGGGAGAGAGGGGAGGGGAAGGAAAGAAAACTAACAGAAACGTGCGTGCGCGAGAGAAACAGAAGAGAGACGGAGAGAGATTGATACAGCTTGACAGATGTATGGTTAAGGCAGGCAGGGAAAGAGATGCACACAGATCGAGATACAAAGAGACAGAGAGAGTGGAGACAGTGAAAGAAAACAGTGGGGAGAAAAAGGAGAGATTAAACAGCAGTAGCATCTGAGTAGTGACGGATACAAAAGAGAGGGGGAGAGAACAAGATATTCACGTTTTCTCTGATGCATTCCGGATGTATATGGACACTCTTACAAGACTGCTGATATGGCATTAATGCCAAAAAAGCATGTTTCATTGAAGTGATTCGCCCTCACTCTGGCAGATAGGCTGCACTCTCCCAGTCTCTACACACAAATGATTCACAGAAATGGATATCCACTACAAATGTTCAAGAAGGAGTGTAGTATCTGTACATGTTTGTGATTAGATATGTGCATGTGCAATGGGGTTGCAACAGTATGAGGCTTTACCATAGTAACTGTATGCTGATACAACCCTATATGCATTCGTTAATAAATCTGTATGTGTGTGTGTGTGTGTTTTTTTTTTTTACTGCAAAGTCTTTCCCAGAAGAGATTCAGTTCACAGGTCCTTGTCAGGGCACAATAACGCATTGCTTAACTGCCACTGAACTGGATATCAAGAGGAATACAAACTACAGACACACACACTCGTATACAGCACACACACACACAGTTTACACTCCGTGTCCCAGAAAACTAAATTGAGAAAAATATACAAGACCACAGCCAAACCCATTTTTCTGTTTACCCCTCCCTATTCTCTCTCTCTGTCTCTCTCCCTTCCTCCCTCTCTCTTTCTCTCTCTCTCTCCCTTGACAGCATGTGTGATAACTTTTATGTTGCTGTAACAAGAATGAATGAGCTCAGAGGGAGGAGAAAACGCGTGCATGAGGGTGCGTGTTTGCGCGTTTGCTTCTGTGTGAATGTTCGTGCCACTGCACATTTCTTCCCAGATCTTTTTTATTTGTGTGTGTGTGTGTCTGTGTTTGTGTTACTCGGCTCATATACTGTATACACTGTGTGCATGATGTGTGACTGTGCACCATATGACAGATGGCAAGCCCCCCCGTGAAGACCTAGAGAGAAGCGGGGAGCAAGGGGACTGATGTGTTTCAAGTTGAAAAGCGACAGCAGAATCTGTACAAAGCGCTCAGTAAAGCCCCTCAGCTGTCACTCTGTTGATCCATAATTGAATGAGCAAGTGTTTATAGCCAATCACGCAGCATGAAAACATTAACAAACAGACAAGATTTGTGTCTTTTTTGGGTCCTTGACTGTAGTTGTGTTTGATAAATACCCATTGTCATTAAAGTAGCTGTCAGCTTTGGCTTTCAATGATTGCAATGTAAATCTGTGATAGCTGTGGGTTTGTGGAAAAGCTTGCACACGTCGAGTCTGTCAAGGTCTTTAGCCTAGTGTGTTTCCTCCCAACTCTTTCTTCTCTCTCATTCTGTCTGCTGAAAGACCACCGAATAATGAACTGTTCAATGACACACGTCATTCACTTTCATAATGAAAACTGACCCTGAGTTTCAGTCAAATGAGTGATGCATGAGTGTTTCACTCCGTGTGTGTGTGTGTGTGTGTGCCAGTATAAGGCAGATTGTCACTGTAGGAAACTGGCAGGGATGGGATTATTTTAGTGTGCGAGTGTACAAGACATGTCAGATATCGTTCATTTCGGTGGAGACATCTTTAAATAAATGTGGTCAGTTACTGAGTGAGCAGAACCCTGTATCTAAAAGTCATTGTGTATCTTTTTTGTTAAATAGTTTTAGCCTGCTATAATGAAAGGGAACTGTATGTGTGTGAGTGTTTGGTTATAAAACATGCAACATGATTAGCGGCTTATGCAGTGGTGTTCACAAATGTTCCTGTGTGTATCTATGTGCATGTTAGCAGCTTTTTGTGTGTGTATGTGTGTGTGTGTGTGTGTGTGTGTGTGTGTGTGTGTGTGTGTGTGTGTGTGTGTGTGTGTGTGTGTGTCTTTACTGTCTGTAGATGGTTTAAGCAGATAGTTACACTGACCGGGTGTGTTCGTGTGGGTCAAGCTGCAATCATCACTGTCTTGTCAGCGTGATTGGCTACACCAATTCATACGCTCCCCTAATCCACTCACTGGACTTTACAGTACAGCACGTTCCCATTCCCCTGTTTGACTTTGACTTGAACTACAATGACTTAATAGACACATTTTCTGGACTGCTTCTTTATACGGGAACTTGAACTAAAAGACTTTGTGGTGCAATGTTTATTTAATTTATGTGGATTCCTCTGGTGTCTGTTTGAATGTTTCTGCTGAGACTGGGGTTATGAATACAAATGTATCTTGAAATTGAATCTATTTCCATATTTTTCTTTAGTTTTTCAGTTCAAAATGGTCACCTAAAACAAACAAGAGTAATCCTTCAAGTATTGGATACAAATTGGATTCATGTTTATTGTTTTGATTTTTATATTTTCTGAATACATGGCACCACTTGCAACACAATCAGTCCTGAGTTGTCCTTAAATATTGTCATCAGTGTAATCAGCTCTCCTCATTCAGCATCTACTGTAAACTTCGGATCACTCTTGTCTAAAGTGTCTAGTAGCTAATATACTTGTGTCTGCTTTCAAAGGAGAATGAGAAACGGTCGAAAGCACTTATTGGATACTAACAGCTGAGATTAATTGAACAAGTGTTGCGCCGCATGTCAGTAATGCGAACAGTTATCGAATAACAGTTTGAGTTATTAACTTCACTCGTTGATTCACACTCCCCCACTGAATAACACCCCTGTTCACAGGTTTGGGTTTTCAGCTGACGGATATGTGTTTGCTTAGATAATAGTAACTGGGGAGAACAATGCAAACTGCTTCAACACAATGACAACCACGACAGCTTTTAGCGCTGCACCGCTGAGTGGCACGAACAGCCAGGTGGAAATGGAACAACAGACGAACCACGCGCCAGAGAGAGCTAGAAACACACATACACTAATACACACAAACAAACACAGACATAACAATTAGTGCTAAACATTGTAATTGCATCTCGTAATAATAACAAAGATGAAATTAAAAAAACTAAAAAAAACATCGTACATCCACCATACTATATGTACTGTGTATTGACAGAGAATAACAAATGTTTTTTGTTTTTTTTTCTTCATTTGTTAAAAATTAATTTGAATTTGATGTGTTTACCAAAACACTGATTGCTTTAACGAGCGGCACATTGTTGAGTGGCTGTTTGTATGACCTCCTGATGGAGACTAATTGACTTTGAGTCTAAAACTTTGATTGGAAATGTTGTCTTCCTGGAACATCCCTCGAGCAGAACTGAACTGGGAGGTAATTTTGATTCTGGTGAAACTTTATATATTGTCTGTGTGCTTTAAAACTTTTTGTTATTGTTTGCATGAAGTGCTGGGCTGAATTGTTGTTTGGGAATGAAACAAAAACACAATTGCCTGAGAAATATGAGAGGGAAATTGAATATTTTATCTCAGTTTGTTGATGAATTGCTTTACCAACACAAAGCAATTAACAAAAGCAATCACATATACGCACATAGCTATCGGCCAATGTTATATAGCTATAAATAGTTTTAAATCAGTAATTTTCATACTTCTTTAATGTTTAGACTATAAACTATAAGTTCATTTAATCCAGTTAAATTCAGAACGCAGGTGCAAACCTTTTCAAAAAGATGTCTTTGACTATATTTGTTCATATTTTTAATATTTCTCTTTTGCCTTTCTAATTTGCTAACACTGTCGTTCACTGCTTGTAATGCAAACTCAACACTTCCTCGATTTCCCTCTTATCAATTTAAAACCAAGCCAGTGATGCTGGGGCTATAACCCCTTCCATCTCCATGGAAAGCTTTTATTGTGAAACATCTGCAGAAATTTACTGAGAAATTACTGAATATCCAGAGTCTAAAGAACCAATCAGACTGAACTAGACTGCAGACATTTTAACTTGTCAAAAAGGTAAAAAAAAAAGATATATAACACAGGTGGTCTTAACAACAACAGTTCCATTAACAAGCGTCCCAGTAACAGTGACAGCATACACAATAGCAGGGCCTCTGCTAAGTGGAACGCAGCAATCATAAATACACCTGTGAGTTTCCTGACATGACATGTCAAAATGTCATATGTGCAACCAGTCCTGAGCAGGCAAGTGGCAAGTATGACACCCCGTATGCTGAATTTACCATGCGAGTCATTATATTGCAGGTATTAATAGTTTTAAAGTGGTTTCTCAGGGCTGATGCATCTGATGCTGAATTGCTATAAATCACAAGTCATTTCTTCTTCCATCAGTGTTAATCACCTCAGAATGCGACCGGATGTGTTGTATGCTGCTAGATCGATGAGCTTGATTACTACATCCTCAGCTACATCACACACTCAAATACACAAACGCGCGCACACACCTTCAGTTTTGTGTGAGTCCGTCTACTGTGAGCACAGGAAGCTGGAGCTCAGTGAAGGAGAAATGACAAGTGTGTTAGAGAAATGACATATAGAAACAATGGGGGAGTGCAGGTGGGCGAGTTAGACGCTGAACAACAGCAGTGTGACGTGGTAGAGAGACATAGAGTAAAATGTGATAGCAGCTCAACAATACTGAGAGACGGGCAAAAAAAAAAGAAATATGACAGACCAATTAAAGGCAAAACTCTGGGACAAATCATCTAGAGAAAAGGTGATTTCAAGCAGAAACATTGCCAAAATAAATACAAGGACGCTGCTGAAGTTTGGTTACATCTGGTTCACAAAACATAATCGATATACTACTATCAAAGATACTATTGTACTCATTCATCATCTCTACCTTCTTTGGTCACCTGTGGTTGTTGTGCGTTTGTTATGGTTTGGACAGTTGAGACATGGGTGAGTGTTGTTGTTTGGAAAAACAAAAAATCATTTTACATTCACAACTACTTTTTTATTTGTTATTGACAATCAATAAAAAGACCTGTGAAGAAAAGATATGACTAATAGGGGAGGTCTGGCACATCAACAATCAATGGCTTTACTTGAACAGTGTAATGGCTATCTCGACAATTAAACAGGGTTACTGTACAATTGACTATAATAACTATTATTGTACAACATATAATCCTAACTATGCGATAAACATAGTTATTCCATAGATATGTTACTGAATGACTTATGTGGTCACTACTTTGTTACTTAAAGGTTCACTGTGTAAGATCTAAGAGGCAAAAGTGGAATGCAATATACATGTGTGTATGTTTTCATCTGAAATAGGAATCCTTGTGTCTTTGTTACATTAAAATAAGTCCTTCATATCTACAGTACAGACACCGCAGATCTTCATATTAGGGATCGACCGATACGGGTTTTTTGATGGCCGATGCGATACCGATTTTTTCCCCATGGCCCATGGCCGATACCCGATTTCCGATACCCGATTTCCGATACCGATATGGGTTAAAAAAAGTTTAAAAAATGACAAATATTCCAGGTCTCAAGTTAAAAATAAATAGCCATTTATTTATAATAACATGAATAACAGGAAAATGACAATCATGTCTGAAGCCCATTGAGCATTTTTTTTTTAAGTGTCTGCTTAATGCTTATACAGTATTATATCCACTTAAAAGGAATAGCCCACATACTTCGGTGCTTTTATTCATTTTTATTTATTTAAAAAATATATATTAGTTTGGCTTGACACATTCAAAGGACTGTGGCTTGACAGTGGCAACAGAGCTTGACTGCACATTTGAGAAATGTTGGGGATGACACAAAGATTATTTAGAGTAAATGTTTAGGCCTATTTTACAACTGTAGGCCTATATTGTACTTGATATACCATTGCCTTTGAAGCAGGCAGTGACAGTAAATAGCCTGACTTGATCATCATCCGCATTGCAAAGTGAGTGAATGAATTGTAGATTTGTCACTTTTTAAAAAAATAAACAATGGGCACACCATAATTTGTTTTAGTTGTGGAGAAACAAAACCTCGCTGCTTGCCCCCTGCTTTGTTTCAGGAAGAGGGGAGAGGGGCGGGACAAATCACAACAATCTCCCTTTAGGTTTGACGCATCAAACTTTATCCATTTCGACATTGTCTTAGTTAATATCAAATCCCACGCCACCTCTAACTCTAACGAAGTGTACCCTTATATTGCACACAATATGCGTGGCGAGTTACGTTTAGGAGGGATTTAGAAGTTTATTCAGTGATAATCACTCGCATGCCATTATTGCTCCCGCGGTGTCGACATGCACTGACACGGCGCTACCCCATGTGTTGAAAAATATTCCCGTACGTAAGCTAAAGAAGTCTATGGCTTAGCAAGCCTCTTCTCGAAACCCCAAAACGTTTCATTAGGTCCTGGACTGTTGGGTTCGTTGTGCAGTTATCTGATTACAGCAACTGTTCCGCTCCGCGCTGATCACTTTTTCTCGCTCCATCTGTCTCTCCCTCACGTGCGTGCACACTCACTCACACACACACACACACACACTGGGCTGCTTCACCGGTGTTCGCCGGTTTAACTCCTGCAAACGCCGAATTGACAGTGACTGATAACAACACCGACTTCATTTGAACTTTAAACTGCGGGTGATTGCATCATAGCCTACTCTTAGTGTTACAGCTCCCTAGTTTAGGTTGGCAGTTTAAATGCGACGCACTTAAACAGCATTCCCGTTTTTTTCGACTCACTTAATGACTTTCAGGCACACGCATGCTACTGTATGCAGTGCAATGCCATGTGCATACTATGCTGCGGGGGCTGCAGCAGCGTGCATAGCGGGTCTTCACAGAGCTGCCCTTGAACGCCTGTCTGTAAATGACGCTGGATGCGTATCGGCCGTATCGGCCATGTGTATCGGCCGATGCCGATACACCTAAACAACGCTAATATCGGCCCGATATATCGGCCGGCCGATATATCGGTCGACCCTTACTTCATATATGACGTTCCACGTGCTTCTCTGCCATGTTTCTACAATAACCTAGAATGGACAAACCAAACACAGGAAGTCCTACACACTGATCCTTTATTTATAGGCACAAATTATTAGGGAATTATCACTCCCTCTTTAATATTCTGATTAACCTGCATTATCAATGAACATTAATCATTAGAGCTTCGTCAAAAGGCGCATTTCAGTGAAGATTCAAAGTCTAGGCTTTTAAACTGAACTGAGGAGAACTAAACAAGGTCAATAATGAAAGGAAAACTTTGTGGGGTAATGTACTGAATTAAAATCCTAGAAAATATTCAAGACTGTTTCTACAGAGATTTGTGCAAGAATGGATTACGAATGGAATAATTCATCCAGCTGTTTTGCAAGGAGAGAGGGGATTTTGGGAAAGTCTGCCTGAGCCTCTGTTTGTGTCTTTGTTGCTTCACCTAAGATGGCCTATTAATCTAGCTGATGCAAATTGATCCTGCTTTCTCACACACGCATGCACGCTTGTGATTCTGGCTTCTGCATGTCTGTCCGTGTTATGTAGGGTGGAGGATCGGCTGGTAGAAAATGTCAACACCAACTGCGCTTTTAAGGCAAGCGTCCTAATTTGTCACATTAATATCTTATGCAAGCAGATTGTACACATGTCACTGTAACTTAAGTCAATGGGCTGTGAACGGACAGAGGAACATGGGAACATAGAGATACACATTATATACCACAATCAGGAAACACAAGCAGCTACACTGCACATGCACACAGAGAAGTCAGCAGCGGATATATGTACTGTGGGTACCTGCATCCAAGTTAACTCTATAACAGAATGATCAATGCTTGCATGCAGCACCACTATCTGATGCTGTGTAGCGACAAATGTCCATCTTGTCTCTCCTCCTTTCTCTTTCCAGTCTCTCTGTCCTAAGGGGATAAACAGAGCTAGATTTTTAAACAGATGACCTCGTCTACATCATCAGTTTGACCAAAATCAAAATGGTTCATGTGGTAATGAGCATTTGAATCCTAATGCTTAATCTGAATGTAAAAATAAATGTAAATAGTCGGCCTGCAAAATATTGTACTAGGTGGATGACAGAGATTGACAGTCCAATACCAATACATTTTTTTCTTCATCATATTCATGTCTTGGAGACATGGAGAAAAAATAATGACTTTATTTGCAGGTCTATTTTTATTTCCCTAGTTTACATTCATTCAAAACAAATTACTTTGACTTTGAATTACTGACATATCGGAAATTGTGAATGAATGTGGGGAGTGTACATCCTGTGTCTGTGCTGTCGTCATTTGCATTTGTTTATGTATGCAGTGGCAGATATTATGATGTATGACAGCGTGTTTCCTAGAGTTACACTGAATAGAAGAGAAGGGACTTTTTTCCGGTGTCTGACCTCTCTGACCTTTTTCACATATACTTCTGATATTTATCTCTCACACTGTTCCTCTCCTCCTCCGCCTTTCCTTTAACTCCTGCTCACCGGTTTCCTCACTGTTTTCTCCATCTTCTCAATCTCCTGCTGCGACTGTTGTCTGTTTCCGTCTCTTCCCACTCTCTACCACCTGTCCGCTTTCCCTCACCAAAATCTCTCCTCTATAATCTATCCCACTCACTCCCTCCTCTTGCTCTGCTCTGCGCAGAAACAAGACAGATGCTAAGGTTTAATGCTTTAATATGGCTGGCTGGCAGCCCTTCAATCTCTTTGATACTTGTACACCTAGTCCCATCGAAGACACTGTGATCCAATTTGGGAAAGATGGCATTCGCTCAGACAGAGAGGGGTTTGTGCTGTTTGAGCGTGTTGGCATATGTTTGCATATATGTGTAGTTGCGTTGGAAGGAGGGAAGAGACACAAAATGAGAGAGAAAATGAGAGAGATTTATCATTCGGCAAATGTCATGCAAACACAGGCACTTAACACAGGTAATTAACTCTGCCAGTTTAGGGAGTGCAGTGTTTGAAATACTAGTTTGACGCAAGCACAACCCTGGAGCTTCATAGCACATGATGAAGTTGAAAAGGGCTTGGTACAGAGTTATTTTACTCTACTCTATATATACTATTAATAGTAGGAATACTTGGGTAGCATGTGAAATTGGAAAGACTCCAACAATAGACAATCAATCAGATTGGCTCCTCTTATTGCATTTAACCTCACCATGACATACTGACAGTTTTCAGATGACAATAGCAGCATCCCAGCCTTTTTTTTTTTCATTCAGAAAACACAACACAGGATTCCTCTATCCTTTCAACACTTGGCATCCGTTCCAGCAGTGTAATGGGTTGGTGTACAGAAAAGCAGAGAGTGCAGGTTTGTTCACAAGATGTAGCAACAATAGAAGAGTATAGATTCATGAATGGATAGATGAATTGGAAATAGCCGTGGATGACAGTATTAGAAAGAATGATTCATTAAACTGAATGAGTACAGATTCTGCATAATAAAAAAAGGTGTTGAATCAGTAAGTGCGCCTCTGCCAGTAAAGACTATAACTCAGTACACCTGTGTTTGCTCTGAGCTCGCTGGCCAGGCAGCGCAGGCTTAGTTTCATTCCAAAGCTGCACGCACAGCAACTGTGTTCACAAATCCACAAACAGGTACTCAACATGCAAACAGAAAAATAAAGCGCTGTGGATTATTTTAAAAGTTACAATGATGAATACCAATTAATCCAATCCAATTTTACGTCACATACGTTTTCCTTGTGTGTCTGTGGTATTCCCACAAAAAAACACTTTTTAAACTGCCACAACTTGTTATGACCACAAAGGGTACTTTTTGTGCCTTTATGATTCTGTTTTTTTTATGTTCCCTAAATTAAGTTTTAAGCTGACATGCATTCTAAGTCCCTTTTTTTAAAAATGTGACAGTAGAAAAACAACATTTCTCTTTTAGTTGCAGACATCAAGGCGGAAAGCTCATGTTAATAGGACAGTCCTTGTCAAAAACATCACAAGAAGATGAAAAGCTCCTAGCACTAACACGAGAGTAAGTTCAGTTGGAGAATGTGGCACAAACTAAATCATTACCTCCTGAAAGACTGTGATCCAGTTTGGGCAGGTCAACAGCCGCCAGAGGCCAGTGTGTGTTTGTGTGTGACAGAGTGTCTCAAAGTTTCTAACAAAGAAGGTGAAATCATGCCAAGTCCAAATGTCAGAGAAAGACAAACCAAATAGCAGATGGAGAGGGAGAGAAGTTAACACCCAGCTCATAAAAATCCATCCTTTGTTTCACCTCTTCACTCCACAACCCCCCCTAACCCGCCCAGGCATATAAACCTTTTTAGGCATGTCAAAGACTGATGCTTTTCAATTGTTTTCTGGTTTTCTTTAATTGCAAAATGAGTACTTAAGCTTTTAAGGGCTGACAAAAATACTGCTCTGTGTTGTGAGGCTTACAGTGGGCTTATCTCAGAGGAACAACACCGTGTTATAGTGTGAGTATACTGTATATACATGAGATGTCTATAGTCGGCACAAAAACAAGAGGGAATGAGATCTCTGTGTTTCCATAGTAATCACATTTTGATTATACGGCCTACACCAAGCACAGCTGGAAACAAAGAATGCAATAAAATAGAGATTTATTTATATAAAATAATTTATTTATTTATTTATTTATTTATTTATTTCATCCATTTGTGCTATTGCTACCTAAATTGAGTCAAATGGGTTATTTGTATTTGCAAAGTTTTACTACAGTAGCTAAATTAAGGGTAAGAGCTTGGAAGCTCTTAGAAGCAAGATTACATAGCATCTATAAATCTGTTTAAAGTCCAGGTGTTTCTCGAGCTACAAAGTAAACTAATCTGTAATAAAAAATAAAAAAAAAAGTATGATAATATGATAAACCAAAAATGTATTGTCTTCGGGGACAGAATGCCAAAAAGTAGTGAGTCTATTGAGCTCTGTGGTAGAGCGATGAAAAAAAAAAGCAAAGCACAGGTTCATTCTGAAAAACAATGTTCAGTTCTGAGGCCTATGCAGGAATCCTGCTTGAATGTAAAGAGAGAAAAATACATAAAACATGTTATGCTCAAATGAAACACCTTCAGGCCATTTTTAGTCTGATGTTATTTTTAAAAGACCTGGAAGTCCCTGCAAGTTCAAACACAGAAAATGTTTTCCACCATTTAGAAAGTGGCAAAACCAAATAGCTTTTCTATGTCCGAAACGATCCCGTAGTACCCAAAGTACCATGCACTTCAGTTCACCCGTTTTCGCACCTCGTCTGAGATCGAGGAGTTGCACTCCCCCGTGTAACAGAACACAAGTCTCCAACCATCATTACAGCGTTCGTTAATTTGCTCTTTGCTAAACACATTTTCACATTTGCTGTAATTGAGAGTGTAATTCAATTAATTCTCCAATTAATCAGTCAGCTTGTGTCAATCAATGTGTCCATTGCAAAGTTTATTGCAGGTCTCCACCATGATTACGTTGGTGTGTGGTGGTGTCCATGGTGATGCTTTCACAGAGTGTGGGTATGCTGTGTGTGGGAGGCACGTGGAGATGCACATGTGGGCCTACTTTTCTATCTGAACTGACTCCACTATAAAATTCTTCAGCTTTAGTTGTTATGACAATATGCTTTTCATTGACCCACCGTACAGAACTGAAATGGAAGCGCTGTTTCTGTCACGAAACACAGAAGCACATACTTCGGGAATTCACCTATGCAAATCAAAAGAAACAGAAGAAGACAAGAACAGATGTTCTGTTTTGGCCTTTGCTTCTGCTGTGGGACGGTTGGGAAGCCCTTGTTTCTCCCTCTCTGTCTTTCTCAGTCATGTTTCTGCAACTTTTTCTTTAAACTGAATTTCCTTTCCTTGCTTCTCCCTGTGTCAAACGTGTTTCTGTACCTGTGTCTCTTTTTGCAATCTAATGCAGAATTGGATTAGATTGAGAGAAGAGAAGAGAAGAGAAGAGAAGAGAAGAGAAGAGAAGAGAAGAGAAGAGAAGAGAAGAGAAGAGAAGAGAAGAGAAGAGAGCATGGTGCAGCAAGAATATAAAGCGTGGATGAAGATGAAAGGCTTAGGTGTCAGTTGACCACTTAACAGGTGTATCAGAATCTATGCGTGTGTGTGCTCCTCTGACCTTTTCATGCGAGATGTGTAATAGGTCAATGAGACCTTTCAAACTGTCCTTGTCTAAGACTCTCTTCAGCAGTCTGAGCATACATGCACATGCGCAACTGTTTTAAACAAACTCACACCACACAAAGAAGAGGGGGAAAAAAGAGGGGAACATACATCCAGAAGGGTTTCTTTATAGTAAACACGCTAATACACACCAATCACTTCTGCTTTGTTTTCCTTTTGTATTAAGCAGCACCCTGCCAGAAAAGGGGGTGGATAATATACTCCAAATCAAAAGAAAGATGTGAAACATTGATGAAGGAAGTGTTCCATTGACGAAAGGTTAACACAAAGCAAAAAGATGACTAAGATGAATTTATGTTGTGAGAACAATATAGCCTATTTGAGAAGTCTCGTGAGTAATTTATGATAGCATTGTCGCAACAATGAAAAACTACCTAAATATTTTAAATGGAATAGCCAATTAAAATGAGAAAAGATAAGAAAACAGGGAGGCTTCTCCGTAAATAATGATAAACGATACTTATAAAACAAAAAGAGGAAATTAAATGCAAAAGTAATTCCAATAAATTCCCTGGGCACTATTTGTGAATTTAATGTTCTTATCGGCGCACAAAAGTTTTGTTCCGCCACGAGAGGTTCTATAAAATATGTATTATTAAAATAAAATGTTGTGACAGTGAAGTTTGGTTACGTGGTAGTAGGATGAATACTGTTATGACATATGTGAATTTCTTGATATGAAGGTTTTTCCTGTGAGTTAAATTATTAAACTATGATTACCATTATGAGGCTATGAAATTGGGCTTTGTTCCCAAATTGTAAACCATATCCATTTTGTGTCATACTATGTAATTTTACAAATCCAGTCTCCAGCAATGAGTGCCAATTTTACATCATCTTGTGAGAACTTCTTGCATCCTCTTTATTCCTAATCAGTCTTTGGTTTTCCACCCCTTTCATTTCTCTCCCTTCTTTTTGTCTATCCCTTTTCTCCCGTGTCCACCATCCATCTATCCTCCTCCTCCTTCCATCCCACTCCATATGTTGCTACATCCATGATTTCTTCACTGTTTGTGCTGAGTACATGAGCTGAATCTCAACAATGTGGAAACTCTCACTTGATTGGGTGCCTTATCAGTGAAAACACAAGAGCTTTAATTAAAAAAAAAAAAAAAAACTTTGCCACACATTACTGCACAGAGATAGCCAGGAAGATTGAATGTAACCGTCTGTGTGTGTGCATATTTTTATGCATCTGCGCAAATTATGAAAACATTTGCTTGTGCGTGTGTGTTATTTACTTGCATTCAGATGTATCCATGCATCACTTTCATCAGTAGCATTTTAATTACAACACAAATTTCTAATTGCTTTTATATCACAGTGAGCATCATGATAATTCTAGAAGTTGTCACGCATGCATTCTTGTCATCAGAGCATCCAAGGACGTAATGTGTTGGTGGTGCACTAAAAACCATGGTGATCATATACACATTAGACTTGGCAATGGTTGAAGGATAATGTCGTAACCTTCTATTCAAACTCACTATTGTATTCTGAAGGTGACTGACATGATCAACAGAAATTGATGTTGTTTTTTTTTTAAGATCCAGACTAGGCGAGACCAGAGAAGAGAGGAGTGGAGATAAATGTAATTAATAAGAAGAATGAGAGAATGACAAGGCCATTACGGCTGCAGTAAGGAGCAGAGAAAGGAGATAGGACCCAATAGAGCTGTCGTCTTAATGAATTTACCTTGCTTCCTTATAATCGTCTAGAAAAAAACAAAAAACAAACAAAACAGACATGGTCTTTCTAAACACGGTCTATTTTTATTTTTAATTTTAGATCGCTTATATTATATGAGAGATCTCTTAAATGGATTATATTATACTTACAAACACGTTATTCAGTTTACAGCCATGATTCAAAAGATTGGGTTTCTTATTTTGTAAGCAAAGTAGCAAATCACCCTGACACAGGTTTCAAACAACATTATGTAAGATCTCGCTTTTTTTTTTTTTTTTATTTAGTACTCCCAATTTCAGTATGCAATTTATTTATACACCACTGTTGTCAAGATGGACAGATGGACATGCGAATTTATTATTATTACATCACTTATAATTGAAAAGTCAATTGAAATTGAAAATTGAAAGGTCAAGCAAGTGCAACAACATGAGACCCAGCAGCCATCTACAGTAAGACGCCAACTCTGCATATGTTTTTTTCAGCCTTTGATTTCATGAAGCTCTCACCAACAACTAACTAACTTATTGCTCAGTCACTCTCTCCTTTTCTCTTCTTAGTTTACTCTGTCAAGATTCTTAGTCTCTTTGTCTTCATGTCAAGTTAGAGGCTGCTGAGACCAGTTACATTGCACGCTTGCCTGGCTCCAGGTCTGGCAATCCTCTCTGCATTCCCCCCCATCCCATGCCTAAAAAAATCTCCCCTGTCTAGAGCAGTAATGTTACAGCGAACTGAGCTAACTACGTCAACCGGAGTTCAGAGCATTTACTCTACTGTCCTTTAGGTAATTCTGTAAATCAGAGAGGAAAACTAGAAAACATTTTAAATCAAGCACGGACAGTCTCCCCCTCGGTGACACAACCACATTCCAAAGAATAATATTTTAATATATGCACAAGTACATATATTAAAAAAAACTGAAATTACCTGCAACTGCTGAGTACACACACATTTAAACAATACACAAAGCATGGAAAGAGCAAATTTCAAGATTCCACCCAGAGCACAGATGTACACAAATAAATATTGTTCTACCTGTTTATGTGTGAAATAAAATAAGTAAATAATAACTATTTTGCCGCATTTAAGGTAAATTATTCCCCACCAAACCTCCTTAAGCCGTTAAGCTTCACTCCCTATCCCTGACAGTTCAAGAGTCGTAGGAAGCCTAAATGAAAGTGTAAATGTTGATAAAAGAATGATCGAAGCAAAATAAATTGATATGCATTTCCCTACATTATTGTTCATCATGCACATTTAGACTCGTTAGTACAAATGAGAGTCAATTTTAGATAGGTTTTCACGCATGCTAGGAATTTTTCAACATTTTAAGTACTGTAGTCATCAGAACATTTCACTGGCTCAATTGGTTTTCATTCACAAGGGATTTGTATTAGCAAAGTTTTATTGCATATTTTCCTGGTGATTAGCAATCATCCTGTGGTTTGGGTCTGGTAAACACTACTATATTACTGAACTCATTTGTTTATGAAAAGCCAGACAAATATTCCGCAACATTATTTTGGAGCAGAGCTGGGGCAGAGTACGATATTCGCATTGGGAGAGAGGTTTTTTTTTTTTCGTGTTAACAATACTGATGAGAGGAAGATTTTAAATTTTTTAAAAGGCGTGGAGCTTCCTGTTAGTGCTGGTGATGGAGCAACCTAATTTCATTGCATGTTTATGTGTTGTCCTTTGAGACAGTTAGTTGGCTGCAAAGACATGTAGACATGTCAACACATTCACAGTGTAAACATCTCAAGGACTGATGAGGTTTCACTGGAGACTTTAGTGTCTGCACACCCACCCACGCAGGCACCACTGGCATGAAAGCAGATGTATGTTTAGCAAACACAGGCTATAAATACACACAGATAAACATCACATGAATATGCCATACTTTCTCCAGTCCAATAGATTTCATTAGCCCTTATCGTGGCAGTTGCATTGGTGTAAAGGGAATGGCACTGCATGTTATGATGGAGAGGAAAACATTCTGTGCCTAATTCAAATGCCTCTTAAACTGAGAAAAAAAAAAAATCATTTGTAACACTGGCCCGGGAGAGACTTGGTGCCATATGGTCTAAATGCTTTTTAAGATGCCTTACAACGGTGCCAAGAAACATTTCTTGGGGAAAACAGAGGTGCAAACACAAACACACAGTATGAGTCTCACTCCCACGTGTCCCGGGGTGCACTGTTGTGCTTTCCTTTTCCATACCACATGCTACCCTGCTTTCTCCTTCTAGCTCACCGAGCTGTTCCTCCTTCCTCCCCCTTTTCTGCATCTCTCCTTCTTGCCTGACTTTACCTCTCTTTGGATTCCCCCAACTCCCTCCAGGCATACTACACTCTTTCTCCATCTCTCTCAGTCTGATCTCACAGGGGAGCACCCCTGTCCTGCTATTATTCCTCCTCACAGCTTATTTTGCTTCAGGCCTTTCCCTCTCTCCAACACAGCAACAACGCTTCTTTCATTCTGTCCTTCCCTTTTTCCACCTCTGTGGGGAAATGCCACATCCCTTGTTTCTTCCAGGTCTTGTCTATCTGCAATATGTTCCTCTCATGACTCTCTTTCTCTCTTTACGGAGGCCACCCTCCTGGAATTACCTGCCACCTTATTGAAGTTGAAAGGGTTGTTCCCATGACCTTGGGGTCAGTGTTGTCTGGAGCATTATTCCATGATTGGATCTCTGACGGAAAATTGGATCCCAGGAGAATTTCCAGACAAAGACAGAAACGTTGACGCCTACAGAAAGGTGAGCTATCTCACCCGGAATAGGAAGACCAGAGCTCAAACCTGGAGCTGGGCCTGAGAGGTATGGGCTCACTGATCAGTGATCAGACTTAGATGTATGGAGCTCAGTCACACTTATTTCAGAAGGAACAGTGTGGGCTGGGAAAAATAGACACTTAAGCTTTTCTGCTTAATATGATGTCATTACAACCTCCTGGATCAGTAGACAAATAATGATAGATGGTTGGTGGATGGCTGGATAGACTTTACTCTTTTCTTTCATCCAACCCCTTTCATTGCTTCAACCTTTCTACCTTGTATTTTCTTGAGGACTCCCAGAATCTCTCTTTACAATCCAATAATTTGTTTTGTTCGAACTGAACAGCCTCGATCTCAGTTGTCTTTTATCACCACGTGGATTCAGGTCCGCCCTTCACATCTGAGCACAAATAAAATGGCATCTCCTGTCCCGAGTCTCCTTCCTCTAAAACCAGACTTCCTCTCCAATCAGAAAAATCACACCATGGTTGATCAGCGTGGTTTGACTTTCTTCCTGCCCTGCCTCATTTTCATTTACCCTGCTTCAGTACATTCTTTTCTGAGCTTCAGACGGAAAACTATTTCTCCCATCAGTCTCACACTGAGCTATTCACTCTCCAGACCCCCCACATGCCTATCATACCCTACACACTGGCTCAACATGCATTCCTGCCCTGCCTGTCACCTCTCCTTTCTTCCTCATCCTTCACATCTATCCACACTACTCTGTCCTCTCCAGCATTTTCCTATATCCTCTCTTGCTCCGAGGATCATTCACAATGGGTGTGAGTTCCGCTGACTTTCTGCCTGCACTTAGCACGAGCCACCACCTTTCCTACCACCCTCTCCTGCACACTCCCTTCACCTGCCCTTCGTTCATATTCACACTCAGTGGGCCTCCTCTTCTCCACCAGTTATCACTTGCTGTGTCCTCTTCTCCACATCCTGGTTATCACTCCCTCTTTTACCATCCCACCTCCTTAGTTTCTCCCTTTGCTTTCACACTTCGGTCTCTCATCTCCACCATTCTTCACCAGTGAGGCTAACACTTCACACTGAGCAGTTTTCTGTCCTCCTTTAAACTTCCCATCCTTGGTTACTCCTTCCTTCAGCAAGAAGCATTACACTTCCAACAGTGAATGATAGGCGGTCGGATGAGTAGCTAAATGCACTGTTTTCTGTTTGTGAAAAACAGTTTTACTCACTCACAAACACTTTGGCACCACTCTAACAGCAGATATTATAGTTCTTTGTCTTCTGTCATTGTCTCCATTCGTCTCTGATCCTTATTATGTCCTGCTTGCATCGTCTGTCCCTTCACAACCATTACAACAGTGTCTCCATCCCTCTCTGTCCTCCCTTGCTGCTTTTATGTCATTACACAACTTTTTTTTGTTTTGTTTCATTTTTTACAAGCAAGCTGTGCCTACCATCTTTCCACAAACGACTGCCAATAAACCCTTGAGCAAAGTCATTTTTCACAAATTGCTCAGATAGAGTTGCTAATGGTTATACTGGACAGCCTCCATGTGTGTGCATGTGTGCTAGTCCCGATTTGTCCTGTTATTTCACATAGTTACAGAACTTCACTGCATTTCCAGGAAACTCTGTAGTGTGTAATGTGAAAATTTAAATATGAAATTTCTAAAATATTTTTTTTCCTCCTTGTTGGATTTGGAATCTGCAGTGGAAATTTGAAAGAAAGCCTTGGCAGCCTTTTCAGCGAAGGCTCAGGAAGCTCGTCACCCATTCAGTAAATCAAATTAGAAGCTCTGTGAATTTGAGTTGAACACAGACTTCAAGTGTTTCTGAATGTCCCACGTCGAGTTGTAAATTCTTAACTCTAGGTAATTGTAGTCCAGTGCAGATATGACTAATGTCTGTAAAGTGGATGCTATGACAGGACATCTGTTATATTAATGACCATTTTTAATGGGATCAGAGTTCTGTGGAAACGGTTCCCCAGTTTACAGAGAACAAGGTGCCTTTTTTAGTGTGCATTTTTTGTGGTTAATGCTCCACAGGTTACATCTACCCCACAGTAGATGAAATAGTAATAGGCTACACTTGTATATGCGCGCGTTCACTGTGAACATCTGCCCTACATCGTTAACTACCTGCTCCTGCGGTGACCCAGTGCTTCTCCGTTATAGAGAGCAAAAGTACAGACACAAAAACACAGTTAGGAATTTAGACAATAGTGGAAATTATCTCATACAAAGAGGGTCTCAGGTAAGTTAGTGAAGTGCGCCTGCAGCCATGAGTGTGTGCAGACATGAAGGAAAGTAGGCATGCCTGCTTCTCTGTATGACAAGCCTACAGACATGTTTAGTAAGTGCCCTTGGACACCTCATTCATATTTCAGCCGACTTTAAAAGACTAAAAGGACAGCGTAGTAACAGATGAAATATTTAATTTGAAACTGCACTATTGAACCAGTGGTATTCATGACCGTGTCCACATGTCTAAGAAGTATGCATATGTATGTCGCCATAGCACTAGAGTCAGTCACTGTAACAAGATTAATGCTTGACTGAGACAGAAGTCAATTTTTATTTCTAAAGAACAAGTGAGAGAAAAACAAGCTTGATGGCCTGTAAAGTATCTCTCTGCCCTCATCCCTATAGGATCATCTCTCCCATCCCTGCTCTTTCTCTCGCGCTCTCTCTCTTGGGTCTACTCTTGCAGATTATTATTGTGGATCCTCTTTCTTCTTCCATCCTTCCCTCTGCTCCACTCTCAGCTCGAACAGAAAATAATCCCTTCTCCCACGAGCAGCGACAAGAATAAAATAGTTTAACAAAGCTAATTAAAAAGTGAAGACTGATGTATATGTTCACGGACTGAGTAAGGAAGGAAGAGGTAGAGAGTGATTTGTGGGAAGAGGTTGTCTGAATGACTACAATCACTTAACTTCACTGCTTCCACTGCTTGTGTGTTTGCACGCGCGCACATGCACAGCTACACGGAAATAAGCAGGGCCGCAGAGAAACAATGCACAGTACTATATGTCCACGCTGGTGAGCACAGTTGCACACACACAGCATAAATGATGATATATATTTTAATGAAGGGGAAAGCGTGTGACTAGGCAACAGCGTCATCACTGCAACTATGAACGCTTTATGGCTATTTAAACAAGTCAATTTCATGCTAATGTGACCACTGCTTACCATGCTAAAAAAAAATTATAAACAACCTTCTGGTGTGGGAGGAGAGCTGAGGGTATCTAGGGAGTGGAACAAAGTCGACAGTGATGCAGAACAAAAAGAAAGACAGAAATCTCTCAATTTGCCTTTAGCATGTGCGTCCCTGCTACTTTGGCAGCTGAATAATGATGGCTTTCATGAAATATAATGAATGAAGGATTAGCTTCCCCAAACACCATCTTCCTGGCTGTGTCTGTTTTTATTTTACTTTGCACTCTAAATATGTGTTGATCATATATCATGTTGAGACAGTAACAGTCCACCAGTGTAAGAATACAGAGTGCACTGCAAACAGCATGGATCTATTTTTTTTACTTTCCCACAATACCTCCTGTTGTCTCTTGTCTCAGTCTCTTTTGCTTTTAAAATTGTTAATCATCTCTTTGGAGACTATGCGCACACACACCAACACATGTTACTTGGGCTCTCCTTTATCATTGCAGCAAAACAAAAGAAAGCTTCCTAAATACAGTGGAGCAGAAAAAATTCAGCCACTGAATCAAAGAGGGTGAGTGTGTGTCTCTAAAAAGGGAGGGAGGGGGGGGGCATGGAGCCATAGTATGAAACAGCCGAGCTTTTCTCGAATCATTACCCAGAAAGCCATGGACACTTTATGAAAGCAGAGAGCTGGAAGAGAAGACTGCGACAAAGGACGGTGTGAGAGATAGAGGGCTGAACCGAGAGGAGCATGAGATTGATATTCCCAAATACATTTACGCAGATCTGAGATGTGAAACAATCAGGGATCATTCTATTCTGGAGTGAATATTAGCACGACAAATCATCCATGATATGCCTATCAAATCCCATTTGCTGTGTAACACAGCTCTGCGAGTAGAATACCATAAGGATTACATGGGTTCTCCTCATTCTCCCTCTTATTTCACTCTCTACCTCTCCTGCTTTCACTCTCTCTGTCCTCTGGAGCCCTAACATTATACAGCATAATGGAATATCGACGGAGTCGCACTATTGTGCTTTGGACACACACACACACACACACACATCAGATGAGCCCTTTTCCATTCTAAACTGGGAACCAATGTGCTTATAATGCAAAGGGGCATAAAGAGTATGGCATAGACTGTATCTATAGTAACAGATCGAATATTGCAATCTAAACCTTATCATTGTGTGAGGTGCACGGTTGAATCCTTAATGAGCGCACTGCACTCACTAAAGACTAATTTGCTCCGTCTCTCTTATTCAGTCCCTGTCTGTCACTGTCTCAATTCTTCCTCCCTCACACGCGCATATAGTCTCTGTTTTTCAATGCCATCTTTTCAGTATCTTTATCCCATTTGAGCCTGTCAGTCTGTTTTCTCTATATACATCTCTTTTTGTCACTCCTCTCTCTCCCTGCAGATTGCCATGGTAACAGGTGATGGAGGCTCAGGTTTAGAAGGGCCCTTTGCCACTACGAGTGTGCTATCGATTGGTCACTTTGGCTAGATTCTGGTCATACGTTTTGCTAAAGGTCTGTATTTTTGTTTTACTTTAAGATTATCCTGTTGGCATTAAACTTTGAACTTTCATTAACTTTGAAAAGATGTGAATTTATTTTGCACAGTAAAAATAAAATAGAGTAAATGTTACAGACGCATACTGTGATACATTAAATGTACAGGCAGTAAACCTAAATGTGCATCTTTGCTTATTATTTTCGTTACTTGTACTGACAAAACATCCAGTAACTTCTTTCAATATTTAACTGAAGATCATTTGAAAGCAGTATGTCTGAAAATATTATTTGTTTAAGGGAAATCATCCAGTTATCATGAGGACACGTGTCAAAGGGAGGGTAAGCTGACGTGACCCTTTACATACAGGATAATTGATCCATTTTGTCTCGACTTAGCAATTTCACGACTCAGTCTCCTGCAGTGTGATGGGCAAATGTGTGGAAGTAAAGCAGCCGATTTATATAATTGTGCTAAGTAAAGAAAGGCAAATGATGATTGGGTCAAATGAAGCAGAATGGAAGGAAGTATGTTTGTGGGTTTCTACGGGTCAACAAGTGTGGTCTAATCACTGCTTTCACGCCTTCAGTTGAAGATTGCAGGACAGGGTTGTTAGTTCATTGTAAATCCATTAAAAACAAAGTCCAATAAAAAGACTTATATTTTAGTAAATACTAACAAGTACTTTTTAGGGTACTTGTACTTTACTGTAGTATTTTTGTTTCATTTCTACTACTTCTACCCCACTACATTTTGGAGGCAAATCTTGTATTCTGACTCCACCACGTTTATTCTGATACTATAGTTATGCGCTACTTTAAGTCAGATCATCGTTAATACAAAATATAAATCAATTAATAGGTGGTAATGTATTTTTGTGGATTTAAAAAAAATAATAATAAACTTGAGATATAAAGCTTCCGGGTCACTGAGTAGTGAAGCCATTGCAGAGGTGCCCAATAGTGCCCTAAACTTGCAAGCTTGTGAATAACCAGCAGGGAGTTACTCCATTAGCTGCAAAAAGAAGTATGATTGTTATGACTATAATTGAAAACTGACCCTACTTCACACTTGTTTTATTATGTATGTCAACAGCTTATTGACTGATTAGCTAGTTGGGGACTAATTGTCGACCTCACAGTGGGTTTGAATTTGGGATAAAGCCTTTCGACAGTACAGAAATTGTAATGCTAACTTATTAATGCATCTATGAATATAAACAATATACATAATCCTGAAATTGGCCATGCTGCATAATAATAATAAAATGTTTTGTACTTCTACACTGTAGTCTTGCTACCTATCTGAAGGTATGTTGCTGAATGTTACACAATATTTTATTTTTGCTCAGAGGTTTCATCTTTTATTATCTATATCTGCATGTTCTGCATTCATTAAATATCTCACTTCACCCTTTCCTCCGTAACTCTTCCAGCCGTCCCTCTAACAGTTTTTCCTTTCCCTTTGAAGGTATGTGCATTGTGTAATGACTTGTGAATCCTAAATATCCAAACCATCTATCCATTTATCTCCTCACTTATCTATTCATCTAGCCGCCTGCCTATCCATCCACCCGTTTACACATTAATCTCACCATCCATCCATCTCTTTGCCATTTTTTTCATTTACTTCTCTCCCTGAATGAGCTGAAGGATGAACTGTAGGACTGAAGGATTAATGGTCACCCGCGTTTATGATTTCCCTTTAACGTCATTGGCCCACCCATCTCTCACTCCGTCTGTTCCCTGCTCTTAGCTTCCTTCCTTCGCTGCAACCTCTTCTATCCTTCATTTTCATATCCATCAATATGTGCATGGATGTGTGATTATGTGTGTGGAAAAAAAAGTAGTATACTGTTGTCATAGTGAATATGTGAAAATATTGAGAGAATTTTCTTAATTACAAAATGCACCAAATATTGCACGTAAAATCTGATTAGGAAATCAAATAATGGACCAAAGTATGAAACATCAATGGGTAATCGAGGAGGGTGAAGACAGGGAAGTAAGAATGTAAAGAACACAAGTTGTTATGTCACCTCAATTTAACGCTCGACTACTCTGTAATCTTCAGTATGTCATGAAGAGTAAGTGGTAGAAAAGTGCCAGTTATTACCTCTGAGAGAAAGGCCACGACACAGGCCATCCAATACCAGCAGCCACGCAGGTTATGACAAAATATATACTTTATTTGGTGTCAAGATTTTGCAACGAACTTTCCACAAGGACATATTGAACTGTTGTCTGAACCATACAAAAAATATATATATATATATATATTGCTGCCCCAGCTTTTACTCAGTTCCTACATATTATATATGATTATGTTTTGGAGATACTAGGCTTTAGCCATAATAATGTGAGACAGAAACACAAAATGTTGTACCCGCATGATGGGCCTAATATGTGCATGACTGGTTATATCATTTAATATTTCATAGTAATTTTGAATGTAACATGATTCCATACTGAAGTTTTTATTTATGCATGTAAAGAAAAGGAAAAAAAAATAATGGACTGAGTTTCCTAGAAACAGTACAGCACATTACATCTCCAGAGGAAAGTATATTAACCATATCGCAAAAGCCATTCCCCCAGAATGAATACCAGATGTATAACACTCTGTGTTATTTTTTGTGTTTAATGCCATGCAAGCCCATCAATGTGATTTATGTCTTATGGTTCCTATGGTTCCAAGTATATGATCATTTTGTTCGGTGATTAATTGTTGATTAGTTAATGCATGGTAGACTCTTCTTTCTTTGCGGAATTGTTTTGAGTCAGACTTGTGATAGATGGGTGTGGTACTGTATATAAATGATTCATTTAACTCTGACTATTACCCCCAGCCTGAAGTTTCTCCTAAACAAATTCAATAAATCGCGAGTTACTTTTTATCTAATTATTCACAAATTGCATTATCATCACAGCCTATTGCCCCAGATACTGCTGTGCCTGCCAAATTTTCGTTCTCTGCAGCTCCTTTGCTTGCACACAGTTTGAGAACTGTTATCTGATGTGGCAAGGACACCCACGCAATCTCATCCTAGACTAATACTGACGCAAGCCTAACTAACCAATCAAAGCACATGTTATAAACAGAATTACACAGACTACTTGCTAACAGTAACTTGTGGTTGCTATGGCACCGGCCTATCAGCAGGCCTGGGGCTAAATCACAGAGTTGTATATAATCCTTCCTATGATTCTAGTCTGTTTCTCTGGGCAACAAGCCTCCTGAGATGATTTATGTATCTGTCTCTGCCGGAGTCTGCAGAAACTTGCTGGGGGTAGCGAATGAGAGAGCAGGAAAGATTGAGAAAAGAAATTAAGTCTAATCACAAAATGTGTTTCTTTTTTTTTTTCACTTTCTTAAATCTTAACTTTGTGCCTAGAGGAGAGAAGCAAAGATGTGCGACAAAAGAGGATTAATATAAGGGAAAATATAATATAAACTTCCCTTCTCACTTATATGTCTTTTGAACAGCTCACTGAGGAATAATCTCGTCAGAAAAACAACATTCATGTAACTTTTTTTTAGTTATTATAGCAACCTTAAAAATGATTTGACAGTTGGCTGATTTTGCTCGATTCATCAGTCTTACTTTGGAAGTTGCGCCGTCAAGAGATCTCTTTTTTATTGCTAGTAAAGCTGCACAACTTCTTATCTCATCATGGCAAGGACAACTCACATGGAAACACGTTGTCCTGCACAAGGACAAAACTCAAATCCCTTTGTGCTCTGCCTCTTAGCCACTTTCTATACTTTACATAGGGATTCTAAATCTGCCCTAATAGTCTTATGTTTGCTCCCAAAGGACACTGGTGTGCTATTTGAGTATCTAAAGCATTCTGCCCAGTGCTAGGTTAGTACCTAAGCCTCTGAAAAACCATTGTGATAAACAATGACCTGTCCCCAGATTTCAGAGGCTTTTCATGGCTCAGCTGTGGAAAATAGATGTTGATACACTTGTGAGACACCTCATTTTCGCAGACACACAAAACTACACACACGCCACTTGACTCTGAAGAGCAAGGGGGGCTAGCTCAGAAAATTCATGGATGGTGATCTATGTTTACGGTTCTATATTGTAAAGTTTTGAAGACAGAGACGGCTCTCACAGATGTCGAATATAATCACTGGGTTGCAGGAGGTGCGTGTTTGTGTGTACGAGAAAGAGAGCCTGCAGACACAGTGGTAAGGAGGAGGAAGAGGTGAAACAAGGACAACGAGAACGACAAGCAACACGTGCAAATGTTACACACATCTGCACAACTCTGCACTCAACAACACTACATACATAACATACCACAGTCTATTTAGCTGTATCTTGGATCCAGTGATCAATCCAATTAAATCCAGACCAATTAAAATGAATGACGCCTTCACTGTTGACTCCCACTCTCCTCCTTGATTCCTCACCCTCTTGCCCACTGTCCCAAACCTAACTCACAAATAAAACACTGGGATTCTGTCATTCTCATCTGATTTTGGAGTCAGTTTGCAAAGCTTCAGTGAGTCGGTTGCCAGGTGTTTGGATTACCGGTATTGTTTGCTGCAAAACAAGTGGATCAGTACTGAGGGAGAGACCAGAAGACCAAAAGAAAATTGCTCATTTCAATGAAGTTTCTCCTCAGTGAGTGTGCTATTGAAATAAATGAAAAGAGCTGTCTCGAGCTATAGTTAACTTTTGTGCACTCAAACCAGTTTTTGTGCATCCTAAATGCACTGGCCTCACTACAGTGGATGACCATCCAATAGGCGGCAATAATGATCAGCTGCCCTGAAACTGTAGAATAAAGCCAAACACAAAGACAGAGCGGAGCTTACTCACGTTGAACAGTAAATATGCAAAGCAGAATATTTATTCTAAACCAGCCTTCACTATTTATACTATCGGAGGACAGTATGGTTATTTCAGGTAAGTAATAACAGACATGGAATTAGAAGAGTACAATATGAAAATGCAGCACTGGTACAGCATATTCAAAAATGTCTATAAATATATTGTATCTCCGGAAACACAGATATTTTGAGATTAGTGGCAGATACAGTTGAGGCAGCTACAATCAAAATGCATTCAACATTTTCACCTTCATAATCATAATCAAAAGTTACTGAAGTCAATAACTAGGACAACAGATAGCAAAGGACAAGCTGTAGGGGCCCCATTGTGTACACTATATATAGACCCTTATTATAATAAGACAAGCAAAGGTGTAGATGATTAAATAATAATGGCTAGGTGCTTCAGTTCCATGAACCTGGTGCATGGAAATTCACTTGAATGTTTTATGTGTTTTGAGTTTGTCAGACCAAAGAAGAAAATGTTAATAACCAACCAGCCAAACTGAAAATAAGTTTATGAAATTAGGTGTCAGGACCGTTTAAAAATTACTAGTATTCACAGCTCCTGGACTATGGGGGCGTGTCCAGTCGTGGGAGAAGTCAAGCAGCCATTTGAAGCGCTGAAATGTGTCAGACGAGTTCAGAAAATGTAATGACTAACTTTGAAACACTCTGAGTGAGATAAATTAATCTCTTTCTCTCTGCTAGTGGTGCAGAGGTATGCGCCGGGTGGCCTCAGCGTGTCATCGAGTCACCCTTTAGGACCGCCCACAAAATCCTGGACTGAAAACTGATGAAAAACTGTTTTAATCACTAACTCCACATTTCAGTCACACATCGTTCAAAGTCTTTCCACATGTTTTCAGCAAATGAAAGAAATCTCAGAACTGCCTTTACGCAGACTTTAAAAAATATGGGGCTATTTCAACGATAAAAATTAGGCATTAGTGTATTGTAACACACATTATGCATTATTCAGTAAGGCTAGTCCCTCAAGGCCATTCGGAGAAATGAGCTGATTGATAAGTAAACACTTTATCCTTTTACTCAAACATCGAGAAAAATAAAAAAAATAAAAATCTGTCTCTTAGTTCCTTTGAAGGCAGCATTTGACTTTCAGATGAATCAATACTTAACACCCATTTACAAAGTTCGATCTGACAGATTTAAACTAAAACAAACAAAAAGTAAAGCAATTATATGCTGTAGAAAAATACTGCATCTTGGTCGACACCAATCTGATCACAAGTACCATCTAAATGCATGAAAACAGTTGGCAAATGAAAGGATGTGAGTGAACATGAAAGGCTGTATAATGTGTGATCAAACTAAATGAGCCCTTATGTAATAAGATGAGTAAACAAGCGCGCCGGCCAGCATTGTTGTGTTTGCTTTGCTCCATAACACAGCATTAAGATGTCAAAGAAAATCACAGTCATAGAATCAAACTTCCCATTGCTTATGAGTTTCCTCAGTGCTGTTAAATTAAAGCGTACGTGTCCATATATCTGTATAAGCACCCATATGTGTAGTTGTTTGTCTTGAGAATGATGCTTTGGCTGTAATTTACACAAAATCCCTTCATTTTAACCTCTCTGAGATAAAATGCTCATTATCTTATTGATTCAACTATATTTTTCTGTATCTTAAACGAGTAAGTGTAAAGAGTAAAAGTGCTTAGGAAATGCTTAGTAATATTGCAAAGAATAAAGTTTCTCATAGATGGTCGTGAGTTAAGATATCTTAACATGACATCTTTCGGTGTTATTCCAGGTATAGCAGTGATCGTCAATTGGCAGTCTGTGGACCACATCTGGCTTGCCAAAGCTTCCTTTTAAAGTATTGCAATATTTATATATTTACAGTATTGCAAGCTGATTTCTGTAGGAAAATTTCCTGGGAAAATGCTGTATTCGTTTTCTGCTAATGCAGACCAATTATTTCTTACTGTTGCAGCTTCACATTCACGGCATTCAACTCGCTAAACACTTAAAAGTTAGGTTTTGTTATAAGTAATCACAAGAAATGCAATGTATTTGTCAGTAAGCTTGGTGCTTTCCCCTATTGTTCATCAAAAATGCTTCAACAAAAACAAGACAAATGGTCATTGTCTGCAACTTTTTGACAGCAGATCAGTTTGAAATATTGTAGGGAGTATTGCAACAATAAGAAGCAGCCACACTGAGCTGTTAGATAAAGAGCTGCAGGCGACAACTTCTCAGTGAGGTAGCAAATTCCTTTCACTTTTGCCGTTTGCAGATTCATGCTGTTCGCAGCATAAATCCGGACCACGGTTGTGCTACGGAATGATGTGAAAAGGCCAATTACTGCTTGATTTCTTACAATAAAACAACAATAGTTGTTCTGGCCCGTCACCACCAATAACTACAGGTAACACATGCATAAATTGGTGCAACTGCATAATAGCATCAAAACAATTTAAAGTTATTTATTATTTCCCGCCAATCAGGGGAATGCATTCTGCCATTACATTTCTGGAATGGCAGAGTTCAGTTTTTAAAGGCTGGGCCACATGCCCCCAGATACAGAAAGTAAGAATTACTGCATAAATCCATGGAAGTGAAATAAATATTTTTTTTACAGCTTTATATGGATCCAAATAAATCTGTTAAAATAATATAGATGATTGCCTTCATAATTAATTTGATTGACATACACAGGAGTGAAACCAGCTTCATTCCAGCTGGAATGGCCCAATCAGATTCAAGCTTTTGAAGTGCAAGGTGTCACCTGTGTTGCAGTCAAATGCTGTGAGGATTTGACAGTATTAAAGGTTCGCCACAGCTGGGAATAAACCTCAATACTTCAGGATTTAAAGGATGTTTTTATTTTTTAATTTGTTTTTTTTTCTTCCTTAAGTCTTTGGCAACCAGTCCGTTCAAAAAAGCAGGAACCTGCTGAGAGCGTAGGTGGGCTGACTCGCAGGCAAGTAATTTAGAAAACACTTAGAACGTGCCATAAAACTTAGTGCTAAAATGGAAAAAAAAGAAAGATTTGTTAAATTTGTAAAGATTTTGAGATTTAGAGGAAGGTGGAAGTCTTACCCTTCAGTAAGTAAGTCTTTCCCTTATTTGTAGTCCTATAGTAGTTATAGTTTTCGGAGACCCTTGACCAATGTCCTCTCAGTGTACATGGGTGCACCTATGACTGTGTCTGTTTTCAGGTTGAATAAATCCAGATGTGGGGCTAATTAAACCAGCAAGCACAGAGTGGATTACAATCTTATATATTAGAATGAACAGAAGCAGAGTCCTTCTTAAAGCTGAGGCAGGTTGATTCAGCCTACTACCGGATTGTCTGAAAGCACTGTTCAAAACCTGCATCCACCCACCCACTGCACTACCTGTCTCTCCCAATGTTTCCTGTTTGTTGCGCTCTGCAAGGCACTTTGCACACTGCCAGCCAATGAGTCATAGGCTTGAGCAGACCAACTTTTTACACACAGCCTTATGCGCACCCTCACAAGATGAATAAACCCAGGCAAGCACAACACAGTCATTCACACACAGCAGAGCATGCAGGTTTTCCACAAAAATCCAAGCACCTCCTGTGCCACGTTAACCCATATTAATGTTTGTTTGGCTAAACAACCGAATCAACCATGCCAGGATTTACCAGCAGCCGACACACAGGTACATCAAGTTATCACGTAATGGGTTCAATCTGCAAAGCAAGGCTTTACTTTAAAAAACATTTCACTGATGATGTGCCACAACTCCATCCAGAGCTTACTGACATGAAGGAACAGACATGTATACATAGTGTATATACGCTTCCTTTCAACACACAGGGCTGTGCCCTTCCAGGCAAATCCGAATCACATCATAAGCCCTTTAGTCTCAAGGTATTTCACAAGCCTGAATAAGCATTAGGCAAATAAACAGGCAAGTCTTCCAGGTCTCTAATGCTGATCATGGACTAATTGCCAAGTTTTAATTATGCTACTGATGGTAAGAAAGACAAATGAATAATATTTTTTTTTAAATGGAGTAGCTGCTCTAAGGCTAGGATGAGACATTCTTCTTATTCTATTGAGCTTGTTTTATAATTCTTAAAAGCAAAATCCTGCAATTATTCTATTTGCTTTTGATTACCCAACAAATTATACTACTACTATTATGATTGGAAATGAAATTACACAGCAAATAGAATTATTTGGTTAATGTACTGCTTTGAGCGTCTTACTGGCTTCCTGCTGAAGGATTTCAGTCATACAGAGTGGGCAGCATATCTTTGGATGTCCCTAACATTTTTTCATGAATGTCAGCGAGCTACTGTGCACAGTAGCAATACTAGAACCGCACAGTATCATCTGATTTGTATCAATGCTCAATCTTCTTGCCCGTTTAAGGATTCTTTTGTCAATCAGAGTCAAAAGACTGTGAAAAAAAAAAAACGTAATTTTTATACTTCAGTGACTCCGATTGGATTGTCTGCCTGAATGACTGAAAGACTGATTAGATGGATGAAGCTATTCTCTTGCTCGTATGATACCATTTAGAGGCTCTCCAGGTGGGAAGACAAATATGCAAACTGTTCTAGTGAGAAAGAAAAGAATGATTCTTAGAGTATTAAGACACTGATGACTTCTGACAAACTTGAAAGGATAATAAAATAAAATAATTTGGAGTATAAAGTGGTAGATATGTGGTTTTACCACTCTGATTGTGAAATGACAGCACTCTCAAACATGTAAATCTCCTCCTCCTCCCTGTCCTCCGCTGTGCTTAATCATAACTAGCAGAAATAGCAGCAATATTCTAGTTCTTGGGTTCTATGTTTTCCTCCTATCATAGATGTCTGCAGCACATTTGTTGTGGCTGATTGCCCTCTGGAAACTGGAATGAAATCCTGAGTGCAGATATGGAGCTATATTATCAGGGAGAGCTCAGTTTCACAACATCTGGGAACAAGTGTTGTTCCTTGTAGACAAGAGAATAAAAGGTCACAAACTTTCTGAGATATGTTTGCACACTGTAGCGCTGCACTGTATTTTCCCTCTGCTGCAACAACTACCTGTGTACGTCCTACCAATATTCATGTCAGAGCAGCTGTTGCACAGTAATGATGGCGTCTACTCAGTGCTCCGCTAAAAAACACTGACTCTATGCTAAACAGTTCCACTTGGGCACAGATAAAGTTTGAAAATATGTTTTGCTCAGCTAGGGATAAGAAGAAGAGTAGCAGCTTGCAATCAGAAGGGAAAATGTGTTGCGGTAAAGGCCAACAAAATAAATAAATGCATAGAATAAAATAAAGAATAAATGAATTATTTAGTTTTAGAAGATTGAATTTTATTTGTACAACTTTTGGCTTTACCCCCATGGAAAACAATAGTCTTTTTAAAGGTATATATATATACATATATGTATATACATTGTTAGGCAATAGGAGGTCAGTCTCTGTCTCATTCAGTGCAAAAGTAAGAACTGTAATCCTCCTATGGTGATAGCACGAATGCCTTGCTGCTACGCAAAACTAAAATTTGACTAATAAGCAAGTTTGCAGGTGTGTCCGCAGTGCAAGTCCCTGATCATTAATTTTTCCATTTCTTCTATCTTGCCTATAAATCAACCGACTGACATGAAACATCACATCTTCCAGATCTGAAACTGGCAATTACTCTCACTAAACAATCATATTCATGTGTGTGCAAAGCTGTGCGTCTGCGCCTGTACGTCCCTGCAGGGTGGTGTGTTTCTCCGGCGTTCCCATCTATTATTTAAGGCATCATGCAATATTTATCTGAGGTTTGTCTCTCCAGTGCCACAGACTGCCAGTGTGTTCCTCGAGCAGTCTGCGTTTGGCACTGGTTCCCCTGGTTCCTCTTGACAACTCTGCTAACTCATCAGCATTTCAACGGGCTCTCTCATTGGTCGAACAGGGAGAAACTTTAGCTAATGAGCTAAAGAATAGGCTTGAATTAAACATCACATCACATAACTACAGCGGTAGGCAATTTCTGAAATATTTTATTTGACAATAGTTACAACTTGTATGCCTGTGACAACACTCAATCATATCCAAGAAGACTTTTTCTCTTTGGTATGTGAGGATGCTGTTTGGATTGGTAAATGAGTGCAGGTGGGAGCCTATCACAAAGTTGCCTGGTGACCAGGGTCGAAGAGACTCATGCTGACCACCAGCATGAGTTGGGCAGAATAGAGACTGACTCATATGCATACCCGATTGTATGTGAGAATGTCTGATTCTCCTTGATAAAGCTTTTATAGATATTACAGCATAAGACATCAGAGGCTCCTGAACGGTTTCTTCACCTCCTGACATGGTGCCATTAATTTTCTGTGATTTTCTTCACAACACTTAAAACAAGAAATCAGCAATATGCAATGCACTAATATCAGGGCAGTAACAATATATCTGTTGTAAGAAATATCTGATTTCAGGATTTCTTGTCACACAGCCTATATTTTCAAAGTTCTCCTGTCATTCCACATTGATGCCCCCTACTTCTGGGCCATTTCTTCTTCCCTTGGACTTTTGCCTTTATTGGACCACTAAATGTTTGGACAGAGAAAAGATTAGATACCAAACAATCAACCAGCCAGGAACAAATGCAAGACTTTGCTTGAGAAACTGAGAAGTATCAATAAGAGAGAAAACATACAACGTGCCAGAATTCACATTCACAAGATTTATTCTAATGTGTGAACACTCGCACACACACAAACACATTCTTGCAGAACACACTTTGAGAAAGAAGACAATCACCCAAGGAACGACAGAATTGTTTGAGGTAGGGCCACAGTTAACATGCTACCTTCAAGCCTAATTGCTCAATTAAATTAATGAGTTGGCTCGAGAACCCAGAGAAAAAGCCATAATAGCATTACCATCCATCCCCTCAGAAATTGTAATTATAGAACAATCTATGTCTCTCTATTTGCTGTCTCCCTGTGTCTCTTTGAGGCCAGTCACTTTCTGGAAAACTATATTGTGTCAGTTGGAACAAGTTTAGTTGAATTGTGTCCTGGGGGAAAATAATTTTGCCAAAATTCTCAAATTAGTTAATTGCGACTTTGTAAGTATCTCCTGACGTGGAACAGAGAATACAGGTCATTTGTTATAATGAAGAGTGATACATGAAACAGTTTCACCATCTTGTCAGTCTCATCTTTGTGATTTCTCATGCATGCTACTATAACTGTGCCACATATGAACCAGATAGTCTTTTTTTTTTTCTAAACCTGACAGAAGAAACATCTGTTACCTTTAGTTTTGTTGACAGTTTCTTTTTTTCTGTGCGCAATCAAATGATTTTTTTTTAAGGGGTATTCATAAAGGGGTGTGAAATAAGGTCACACCTGCAGACTAGATGGTATCAATGCAGTCGAAATATGTGTTACTGAATCGCACTAAAAACCCAACAAGTGAAACAACTCGATGTTATTTTTGCGGTTTGATTATGCAGATTGTTACAAATTACACATTTTAGAAATCAGTTCAGCTTTGAAGAAAAGGCATCATAATTAATGTTACAAACATATTCCACTGACACTTTATATTAACTCACCTGTCAGCTTCTCTTTTATGTTGTACATAGGAACCAAAAAAAGCACTGAAATAAAAAACTATGCAAACAAACAAATTATACAGATCCAAACTCACTTCCTGGAAATGTTAAAATTAATGGTCAGGATGTAGAAATCATTGAGTCGTGCGAAGAACTTGGGAGCTACACTGATAAACTGAGGTTTGATTGTAACACCAATATGCCTGCAGCATCTTTTTTATCTGAGCAAGCTGTTAAGTTTAGTGTTGAAGGGTGGCTGATGACTTTGCTTTACAGATCTTTTACCAAGTTGATTTTTACTTTTTTCTTTTATCTGTTGGTATTCTTCTCTCAATCTTGAACAGAAAAATGCTCTACATGCTCAACAAAGATGATCAAAGCCTGTAGACATTTCAGAGGTACTCAACAGAAAAGTCAGTTTCATCCATATAACAAACAGTTGAAAGCAGAATCCATCTTGTGTGACAGCACCCGACCCCTACACACTGCCCCTGGGTTCCTGCTTACCCATTAGCCAAAACCAACAGAAACTAACCTAATATCCTCAGCCACGTTACTGTGAAAATCCAAGAGTAAAAGGTAGTACCTCTTATTATATAGTATTTAATTGTCTTGTGTGTGTTTTTTTTTTAATATTGTGTGACATTAGCCTTCTTTCCATCCACATGTTTCACCAAATTCCGAGTAGTGCGGCAAAAGAAAATGCAAATAAAAGCTAGTTTCCATCCACCATATCAGGAGTTGCTCAATAAGATAAACAGTATACTGTTTATCTTATTGGCGGCACCAGTTCATCAGATGGAAAACCAGGAGACGGGGCAAAATAAGAGCACCAATCAAACATCAACCTAGGAAAATCAATGCAGAGGACGTCATAGAACTATAACATGTCTGTTTGTGTTATGTATGTAATGTTACATTAAGGTTACATGAGATCTGCACATATAAAAAAGCCATGGGAGCAATGAGGAAACAGTTCATAAATTATACGTTAATAATACGTTTGCTGTCTCATAATTTGTTTCCATCGCCCATTCAGCACATTTAAATATTTATTTTTTTTAATTGAGGTAGTTTTCACAAATGTTGTTTCCATTAAATTTTGATTAAGTGTGCACAACCGATTGCCGCCCTAGGGACAAATAATGTTTGACTTGTCTTGTCATGTCTCGTCGCCAAGTCTTTTGCAGAGGGGTGGCCCTTGTAAAGTGTGTAATGTACGCTGCCAAGAGAACAAAATATTTCGAAACAAATCCCCTTGGAGGGGTGATGAGAAGTGTGCAAGTAGTTCAGCAAGCCTAGAAGAATGGACTTTCTACCATGGGTACATCTATATGCCCAACACTCTGAAGTTGTGCAATACACAAGAACCCCTTCTGGGAAGCCTAAACAACATTTTTTATTATAACAAATTCTTTATAGGCTTAGCTCTTCTTTTCAAACTCGTTGTCTTTGAAGTTGAGTGTTTGTAGTGCCTTCTTTGTAACAGCTGCCATTACACTGTAGAAGCATGTAATCTGGACCTGGGAGATAAATACCATGTAGAATGAAAGAAGTTTAAATGAAGAGAAGTGAGAGAAATAAAACAAAGATAGCCCTACCCTGCATATCACATACACAGAAAAGTTAATCCTGCATGTGCTTGTGTGTGTGCTTGTGCATGTCCCTTGTGTCTTCTTGCCCTTCGACTTAACTGGACTAAGGAAAACAAAGATATATAGGGGTCATGGTAGTTTTCTCATTAGCTAGTGTCTAAGTGCATTGGTCATGCCATCCTTAAAGCCCCTGCAGCTTGCTCAGTATGGTAAACACAAGGGTCATAGTACATTTTAACACAACGTGTTTGTGTTTTTAATTGCATGTATGAGTAACTGAAACACAGCTGGATGTGGTGAAAATATTTCATTTTAAATATGCATAGTATGTCTATGAACAATTCTGTCCTCTCACACATGCCACATCCTTAATATACATATACAGTGTCTACATTTTTGTGTCAACACTTCCCTGGACTGATGGGCTCATGAGATGCTCACATTACAACAGATTTCTTTTTGAGACATGAAAGTCTGGACATGATATTGCTGCGCCAGGATGTGCTGCTGATAGGTACGTTTTCACGCTGCTTCAATTTTAATTGCCATGTGGCCGCACTGTCTGGTTGTGGGCGAAGAAATTCATCATCATTACTTTAATGTGGTCTGTTGCATACAGTATGTATTGTATATGTGTACTGCCTTCTAATAATTATGTTGTTTTCTTCTTTCATCAATTCAACTCTAATTTGTCTTTCAACCTAAACAGCTGGCCTTAATTATACGTATCGTATGAAAATAATTTATTTGAATAATTACAACAGAACATGCACATGCACAAAAGTATACAACATATTTGTATTTTGGTATGTCCCATATGGTCTGAGACCGCATGGAATTTACATACACATGAAAACAGATTCATTTCTTTTCCACTGACCTGGGTTTACTTCACTAATTATAGTCCATATGGCCAAACACACACACACACACACACCACCACACACACACACACACACACACACACACACACACACACACACACACACACACACACACACACACACACACACACACACACACACACACACACACACACACACACACACACACACAGCACAACAAGGATGCTAACTACTTTATATTATATTCCTCATTATGTAAAACATCTCAGTCATGTAACATCTGTCCCTACACCTAATATCAGTCTATTGCCTAAGATCAAAGTGTATGCACACAAGTGTATGTGACATTAAAATAACGAGTTAAAGTCCATTAGGAATGTACTCTTGAAGCGGTGTGATTACCTGTGAGAATCAAATCTCTGGAGAGCTTTACGATGACAACATGCCTCATTTGTTTAACTAACTCATTTGTATATAGAGAATGTGTAATATCAGTCATGAAAAACATTTTAGATGCAAATTAGACAACAGGTAGTTATGACAGCCATTTGGCTCCAATGTGCTGCATGTACTGTATATAAAATAGATTTTGGCTAGTATTTCAGTGTCAGCATATCTGCTGAAAGAGTTATAAATGGGCCACAGTTATGTTTAAATGATACATCTTGAGTACCAGACACTTGAGGCATCTGTCATTTTGGAAAATATGCTCAAAATGTATGACAAAGGTTTTGCCAGTGATGGGGATTCTGCAAGTAGACACATCATCGGGGTTCAATATTCATGCCCGTGTTAAGATAATACTCCAGATGGTCCTATCCAGCTCCTGTCTTGAAGCAGCGACCCAATGGCCTCATCCAGACTAATCCTAGCAGAACAGACATGGCAGCATGGCAGAATAATTGGAAACAGTTGTAACCCTTAAATGAATCCAGGAAAAAAAGCATCTCTGACTACAACAACGACTATATAAATGAATGGCTGTAGGACATTATTGCATAATGTTTAGTGCAATCAGTATATAAAGAGATTAGCCTCTGTCAGGTCAGACTCTCTGTAAATCTAAGGGATAAAACTGAAACATTTTACTTGAGTATTAGCACATTTTTAAATGTATAAAACCCAAATGTATACGAGATATAAGGTATAAGATATGAAGTGTATGTGATGCACAGAAAGTGTATACAAACGGTGCATATTAATAAGCACACACCATTACAGATGTGTATCTGAATTTTTACATTTACTCTATTGATGGAACAAAACACAAAAGAAAGTGTCTCCCACAAAGTACCAGCAGACAAGTTGTTTCAGTGTTTCACCACACACTGTTCTTCTCTGTGCTGTCCACATTGTGTTGTCTTGAAAGTGACACATAGGGAAAATCTGCTTTGAGCATCCGGGGCAACTGAACTGAAATAAATCTGATTGGAATCAAATCAGTTCAAACCCCGTCTAACTATGGCAATGTCTTTTTTTGCCCAGAATCTCTCAAATCAATCTGGATAAAAAAAATTGTAAAGTCTAAACAAGGCCTCAGAAAATACCTCTGTCATTTCACAAGTGAGCTGAAGTATGATAATGAGGTGATAAACGTCTCAACAAGTCCTTGACAGGCGCACAGTTACAGTTACAGTGTATGCAAACAAGCATGAGCATAACCATGAATGCCAGCCAACTGTGGAACAGACACATTCATTCTGTCCTGGTCATGCACAAATGAACATCAACGGAAGCATCTGTATTAATACTAGCCATACAAAGATGAGCTCAGCCACTTACTGACTCGTGCTTTTACATATGGGAACATTGAAAAATCTGTTTACAAGTCACGCGCCACAAGTGCTGAAGTGACGCATGTGCAACTTACCAGATGGCATCACTGTTTTTCCAACATGGCAGCCTTATTTCTGAGCAGTCAGCCAAATCTGCCATGGCTTTAACCATACAGAACACGCTTTACACCCTTTACACCCACCCACACACACACGTGTGCATATGTACAACCCAGCACAAAAAATATACAGCAAAACACTTAAAATACGTACACAAATCAAAACTGAAAACACTCCATTCTGTACTATTTAATGTTAGGCTCATAAGATATTACATTATTTCAAACGACTGACTCTTTCCCTCTTTTTGGAAAAGAGTAAGATGATATCTCTTTTTCTGGGTGACGTGGATATATTGGATAACATTTTGTTTTTGGCTTTACAGTATATTGGTTTGACTTGTCTACATGTGCGGAACTAGATGTGCTTTTACTATTGTTACATACATTTTCCTGTAACAAGTTCATTAATGTCTCTATTGAAACACATGTTGCACAGTTGCTATGATATATACAGTATATATATGTTTTTTTTTTCCACTGGGGTCATGGTCTACAGTGCAAATAACTACCTAGTTATGCCACTTATGTAGTCTACTCAGGCGTGCTGTATCTAGATCACAGTTTTGGCCTAAACCTCTTGAACCCTGTCAACTATAAAATACACATAATGAGGAAATTCACAGAATGAGGACTGCAGTCCATTATTGAGTTTCTGGCTGATAGTTTATTAATATTGCTCTAACTTCTGTAAAAGTGCTGAAAAAGATCCAACCACAGAGTTTCTGCTGTTCATCCATCCATCAAACTAAGTGTGGGTGTATATGTGTGTGTGTGTGTGTGTCTGCGTGCGTGCGTGTGTGTATAGGTGGGTGGGTGGAAGACGATTTCACCAAAGGATTCCTGCTGTCCCATCATCCGTCAAACTAAGCAGCATTAGAGGAAGCTGTGTGTCCCATCAATTATTCCCCTCAGCACATCTATTATTGATGACTGCTACTTAAAATAAGACACTGAAAGACTGACAGGGCCCTGGGATCGCTAGTGTATTCTGTGAGCGTGCATGTGTGTGGAGATGTTTGTGTACAAGTGTGCACATTCCTGCATAAATTCCCCATCTGTAGTATTCCCAGTGGGTTAGTACTTGTCAACAGTTGCTCTTTTAAACTGTTGAGCCAAAACCACATATACAGTTTGAGAGTGAATCGTACATATGGCTGGACACTGGTCGTTGTCCTACATCTGCTATGTCTTCTTTCTGGAGTTCATTTCCCTACACACACCTACACTATTTCTGTATTCCTCATATAATGCTGCAGTCCTCTGACTCCGTCTCCTTTTTCTCATCCTCTCCCCTCCTCACTTGGTCTCCAACCATGCAAGCATCCCACGCACCTCTGTCTCTCTCCCTGTCTCATTATGTCTTGTCTCCGAGCTTGCCTACAGTCACCTTCCCTTTACCTGTCAAAAAGGCAGAAATTGAGCTAATTATTATTGAGTTCACGTACTTTGATAGGCAGACAAATCTGTGCCTCCCCTCCATTTTAAAAGCCTCTAATGTTGTTTCTCTATCTAATGACAGAGGTGGTAAACACGTTCTGTACAACTAATTTTAGCTCACAGCTTCAACAATTATGTTGAAATGGCTGCAACTAATTAAACAAAAGTATCACACATCAACACAGTCCTAATCCTTCATTTATATGCAGCTAGACTTTCTCTGAGCACATTAATTATGGTTTCAGTAAAAGTGAAAATTAAAATTAACTCCATTCTTAAAACGTACTGGTCTTACATTTCTTGAGTTGTTGGGTCAACAGCAAAGTAGCTTCAATAATTAAAAAAAAAAGACATGCAGTAAATAGATAAATCTTTGAGCGTTTATTTCCAAACCTGTATTGCTCGGTTAGAACAGCATGCTGTGAGTAAGTACGTAAGTAAGCAGAAAACTCTCCTCTGTGCAACCCCCCCGACTCCTTTGACTCTTCTTTCTTCCGTGTCTGGTCCTGTCTTGTCTCAAAGCATGCCAGTGGCCATGTCTCCCTCCGTGTGGCCAGCTGTGTCACAGGTGATCCATCACCACAGGTGGAGATTTATTGTTGGCTGAACCCAATGGGCCCGCCGATCCTGACAAATCAGCTGTAAATGCCAGCCCTCAACCGAATGCTATGATTGGTTCTGACAGGCACAGCGGGCCTTATGCCAGCTTCATGCCCCCTAGACCCCAAAAAACAGGTGTAGACAGGTATGTGTGTGTGCCTGCCTTTCTCTACTACAGCGCCTGCTGTTACGGGTTTAAGTCTCTGGTTCCTTCTCCTTGTCCCCTTGGCTCAACAGTACACCATATAGCGGTCAGCTGTGTGTGTGTTGGTGTGTGTGTGTGTGTGTGTGTGTGTGTCACAGCACACTGCAGATTTTATGCCTACATGCACATTCAGCGCTTTTCTGCTAAGACTCAACCGAAAAACCAACTTTCCTATGTGACCTGCCATTCCTCCAGAAAACTTTTCTGCTTAGCAAAAGCTTTGGGAATTATTTCTTGCACATCCCCTGGTCAAAGTTTGTCAAATAAATGTAGTCTTTACCGTGCAGACACCATCAAACTTAACTTTTTTTTTTTTTCCTTCTAGTGCAAAGATACTATAAAATATTAGATTGTGCAAAGTCTGGGTTATCTTAAATGTTACTGCATGAGACGTTTATGATAGTTTCATAAAAATAGAGAAATACCTTTTGATAGTGAGAACTCTCTATAAAAGCAATATGGACATTTTAAACATGTTTTTTTTTCCCCCACCACAGGCTGATCTGTATGGAGCTGCTTTGCGCTGGAGTTGATGATCCACAATATCCCTACATCAAGCCATTTACACAAAAAGGCAAGCATGGGATGGAAGTCAGGCAGCGCTTCACATAAACTGCTGTGTTTACTGCCAGATCAAATTGGAGACAAACAGTGTGGACGGTTTCTCCAACATGATTCAATTATTTTGTTTTACTAAAAGCAAGGGGGTAATCTGTCAAATAGAAGGGTGGAGTAGAAACACTTTATTTGTGCCATATGTTTACACGCAATAGCCAGATTATATACTGTAAAACTTTTTCCAAGGAGTATTATAAATGTCACTTTTCAAACAGTACGTGTCATAGACTTTCAAACCACAGACCCAGACTGCTGTATCTAAATGGAATAACACCGGCTTGCTGTATCTGTTGAGCCTTGGCACATCAATCAACATGCTCCGATGGCTATGAAATAAATAATGTAAATATGAATCAGGTTTTCTGGTCAAAAAAACATTGTATTATGTATCTCCCTGAGTTAGGTATTTGTTCTGAGTCAGCCTTTTGTCACAGAGGCCCATGATGTTAGACTTTAGAAATTAATGCTATACCTTTAGTGTGGGTGATTTACACAGATCACTGGACATTGAAAATATGTGCACAGTTACATGTGACTTGTGTAGAACACAAACAGAGAGTTTGTTGAACAGTTAGGATATGCTACAACGTTTTATGTCTTTTTTAATGGGCATTTGAATTGATACAATGTTACAAATGAAAGAACAGGATAAGTCAATTCATTCTATAATTGACCGTATTCTGCTGTGTTCTTTTGTTTTCCATCGGTCTCCCATTTTTTCATACATTTTTACTGCATTATGCACAAAGTGCTCAGATGTCAGTATTATTTATGGATAAAAGAGGATTAAAGGCATTTCAGATTCATTTTTAAAGGCTTTCATCTCCTGCCTTATCATTATATGAAGTTAAAACCAGCCTTGTTTAGTTCTTACCCTTCATGATAGCCTCATAGACAAAAAAAAAGAAAAAAAAAAAGGCTTTAAAGCTGCTTTTTGAGGGTCTATGATTCATCCGTTTCCGCTAGCTAAAAATAAGTCTCTCTGATGCCAAGTAAGCAATAAGTAAGTTATGGACCATTTACTGAGGTCCTGAGGCCAAGGAGGGCTGACAGTCATCACAAAATTCATGTGCAACCTGAAATATTTCACTGTTTTACATGAAAATGGAGAGTGAGATGAAATGGGAATGAGAGATGAATCACTGCATTCCAAAAACATTGTTATTGCTCTCACAAAAGAGATTCATATACGTTTTTTTTTGTTTTTTTTTATCTGCTGCCTCAAGGTTTGCATACAGTATATGCACCTAAGTTATGGATAGGAAAAGATTGTGCATGGGTAAAATAACCTTAACTGGACTGTTGGTAGATCTCTAGTGTCAAAGTCAATGTTTACACATAACTGTCCACCCATACCTCTTTCTCAATTTTGACCCTTACTATAATAACATAAAGTTTGCTCTTTCCTTCTGAGAAAGAAGTCATTATTGGCATGACCACAGAAAGAAGTGTTTTAACAAATGGACAAATGACTAATGCTATATATGCTATAATACAGAATGAGAAAAAGGACAGTACAGCCCAATTTTTTTCCTACAGTACCAAGTGGTTAAGAAATAAAAGTCTAACTTGTTACACAAATACAAGCTCACATCCCCCGTTTTCATGTGTGGGACTGTGTGTGCGAGTCAGACTTCAGCCCACTCTGACGGCAGGGGGTCTCAGTCATAGGCGATGTTAAACAGTTAGACTTCTAACAGTGATTAGCTGCTTCCAGTAATATTTTTATTTATTTATTTTTCCACCTCTACTTGTCAAAAAAAAAAAAAAAGTGAAACTCAAGAATCAGGACCACCTACCCAAGTGTGTTTGTCAAAAAAAAAAATGCTTCTAATTGAAGGTGTCAAATGTGGGATGTGGAACTTGTTAATCCTGTTTAGGTGCTAATGCATGGCAGAGGGGCTGCTAAAAAAATGAAAAAAATAAAAATGGCACTTGTCCCTCTGCTTTATTTTTCTATAACCTAGTGTTTTGATATAGATACTCTCAGCAGGATTATGGGTTATTTGTTCAAGAAACTGTAAATCATCCATGTTTAAGTTCATATGATGATACATACAGTATGATACATATGATACATGTCACTTTAGTTGCTTAAATATTATAGGTGGCACAGCATTTTTTGGACCATTTATATATTGATTTTTTAAAATATTTTTAGGGCTATGTACAGATTTCAAACTGTCTAACTCAAACTGATGCCGTTGAAAGAGAAATTTTATTTGGTGATATTATCACAGTAAAACTTAAAGAACTTACGCAGTAAAAAAAAAGAGAAGAGAAGAGAAGAGAGGATGACTCATATCTAATAAAGGGCCAGAAATCAAGAGCTGTCAGAATGATTAGCGTGAGCCATTTTAACTGCTGGATGGGTTCAGTAGATGTCACTGATTTACGCAGCAGGTATCTAATGTCTTCACTCCTTGATTAGAGTGGAGTAGTGAAAATCACACAGAAGCAGAACTACTCAACAGAATCAAGACTGGCAAAAAGTACTTTTGATTTTCTATTCAAAATTTAATTTATATCAGCTTTGACTGACCTGTACAATAATAATGCTTTTGCCCTCTATTTATAAATAATAAAAACAGGGCATATAACCAGACAGTGGTAGGGATTTTGGTCCAAAGCTAACACAGCGGTGTTATTTACTGTAAAAAGGAATGTAGCAACAAGGGAATCCCTTAGTCCCCAATGAACTGTCCTGGGCTTTCAGCCATATTGTTGCTCTATTTTCACTTCAAACAGCACACAAACGGTCACCCATGACCCCAAAGAACAGAGAAGAGAGAGAACAATACAGAGAGGGAAAAAATAAAAAAAGTGTGAGCAACACACAAGAGATTAAAGATACAAACGGCAGATAAAGACAATGAGCGGGGTAGAGGGAGGGGGGGAGGAAAAGGTAAGAGGAGGGAAAGGGAGTCGAGCCAACTAAATAAATAAATAAATAACAGAGATGAGAAGAGAGTGAAGCCACGGAGTGATCAAAGCTGCTGGCTGCTCAGAGAGTCACTGGAGTGATAAGAGAGACAGCTGTGTGTGTGTGCGTGTGTGTGTGTGTGTGCGTGTGTGTGTGTGTGTGTGTGTAGTGAGCAGAGCAGACAAACAGCTTCCTCAACAAAAAATTCTCTTTTTCCTACAAAAATTAAAAATTATAATAATAATAAAAAATGTTTATCATGCATTACAATTATTGCTGCTCCAAATGACAGCAAACATTTTAATAATAATTTCCTACTGTGCGTTGCAGGCAGCCAGTGGATTCATTTGATTTTAGTTTGCTGAGGCTGATAAATTGTTTGATAATGATAATAATATTAATAATAATAAATATAATAATATTCAGTTGTCTCAATCACGGGAAGATTAATGCTGTGTGATCATGCAATAACTAGCAGCTACATGTGTGCTTTGACATCTGGGATTTGAGTCCATTGACAAAAGTCATATGAGCTATGATCTGAAGTACTACACATAGAAGACACGACGTAAGCAAACACAGATACCATATAATGTTGAATTTTGAATGCTGAACTTTGCAGTTGAATTCACAAAATTTCCTGCTTGTAAGTGAAAACTAATGAGTGATCCAGATGAGGGTGTGAGTAAAATATTTATCTTATCTTCATGTTCTAATGCTTCCGTGGAGCATTCTCTGGTTAAACTCCTCCTAATGTTTTTAGGTTATTCATTTCCAGCAGCCTAATCTGCTTTGTACAGATTGTCTGTCTAACATTGCCAGAAAATAGCTTTGTCGCTACATCGCAACCCGTAGATTTAGGGTTTAAGTTCTTCCTCTCAGAATAAATCAGGATTTTAAAATCCCTAACTTTCAATTTGTAGGCCTAACAGAGATTTAAAAGAAGCCTCCAGTCAGCTGCACCTCGCATCCACCATGAGGAACAATTATCAAACAGTGACTGTATTGTACTTCGTATAATCTGAATTTAATTTAACACCTCCTAGTTTGTGCGGCGCAGCGATGCACAGGGGTTAGCACTGTCACTTCACAGCAACAAGGTCTCCGGTTTCGAACCTCAGCTGGAGCCTGTGGGGTTTGCTGTGGGTTGTCTCCAAGGACAAAAGACCAAAGGCATGCATTTACTTTAGTGAGTGAGTAGTTGTTTTGTTTCTATGTGCTGTGTGATGAACTGGCGTCCAGGTGTACTGCACCTCTCGTCCTAAGTCAGCTCAGACATGCTACACCCCCCCACACCACGACCAGGATAAGCGGTATGTGTGTTTGTGTAGACGCATATTCATGTGTCACTTTACATCATAATTATCTTTTATCCAATGTTTACGCAGTGTGTTATTTGAGTTTAGAGATGTGCGCATTTTGTCTTTTAAAAGTGCGTCGCTAATTTTGTTGACTGTTCCCAAGTTAAAAGCCAAAACATGTCAGTGGAGATTAACTGAAGGCCTAATGAGATTGTTTGGGAGTTAATTGACTAAAGGTCACTGTCTGCACTGCTCTCATCAAGCGAAGACACTGTTAAAGCAACAGGTTCTTACGAACTTTGTAATGGGGCAGTGCAAAAAGAAAAGAAAAAAAAGATGGTATATTCACAAAACTCAAAAAGCAAAGAACGGCAGTAGTCCTCACACTTTGAAATCATCATGACAATTGTGTGGTAATGTATGCATAAGCTGCTGTTAATTGGAGTACGTCGTTCCTGCTCTTCAAATAGCACACTATTATACAGTGCTTCATTCAGTTTGTTCATCAGCGATAATTATGGTAGATGATTATCTTAGGTAATCAGAGCATGTCTCAAGTCAGGAGAAGGGAAGTGTATTTGTGTTGGTGTGTGCGTCCATGTGAGTGTGTGTGTTTTTGTCTGAGGGTTATGTTTTGGAACCTTTGCAAATCCCTTTCATGTGTACCTCCCAAAATCCCTCACAGCAGAAAGCAAAAACACAGAGCAGAGGGATGGTTCTTATTAACATATGCAAACACACACACACACACACACACACACGCACACACACACACACACGCACGCGCACGCTATAGTGGCACTGGCCTTCAGCCACTTCCTTCCAAGCTAATCAGAGGAAAGGAGAAAGTGCCAAAATATCAGATGCAGCACAGCAGGTTGATGACCTATTGGGATGGAAAGATGTGTATGTGTGTGTGTGTGTTTATGTGTGTCTGATGCGGTCATTTGACATGACACTAAGAAAAAAAGGAAGGGAATTATTAGGACCTTAATGATAATATAATTTTGGAATATACCAAAGACTAACGTATAACAGATAATCCTGTGTGTGTTGTCAGTATTCAAAGACAACAGCTCAGCGAGACACAGCTGCAATCAAACCCATTAAACTCATATAGTGCGGAAATGATTTTTCCCCATACTGATGGCAACATAGATTGGTGGCTACTAAAAGACTTACACAGATCAGCCCTCTGGGGTTGTTTTGCACATTTTCAACTGGGGAGAGTTCTGGTCCTCTGGAGAGTCATTCCTAATTACCTCAAACCTCTGGTGAATCCAAACCTGGACTCCTTACTTACTTTTCAAGTGCTTTTAACAAAATACAGCCATCACTGCTAAGCAGGAAGCTGGAAGGGAACCTGACTGTGTGGACTATCAAACTACCTCACCAAAAGACCACGGTATGTGAGGCTTCTTGACTGTGTGGCTGATGTGATTTGCAGCACGGGGCCCCCACTGGGTATGGTGCTCTCTCCTTTTCTCTTCCCCCTGTACACATCAGACTTCAGACACAACACTGACAGCAGTCACCTCCAGTTCTCTGATGATACGGCCATTGTTGAATGTGTATTAGAAGAAAAATGAGCAGGAGAACAGGGAGGTCACCACAGACTTTGCTGAATGGTGCGATCTCAACCACCTTCACCTCAATGCCGGCAAAACAAAGGAGATGGTCTTCTGGAGGAAGAGGCCTCAGACCACACTGGCGAACATCCAGGGATTGGATATCGATATGGTGGAAGCATATACATACCTGTGCGTTCACCTCAACAATAAACTGAGCTGGTCAGACAACAGACATCCTGTACAAGAAGGGTCAAAGTCATCTCCACTTACTGGAGAGGAGACTAAGGTCTTTTGGAGTGTGCAGTACTCTTCAGCAGCTCTTTTAGACTATTACTCCCACTCTACTATCACTCTCTAACTTTTCCTTCCCTCCTCCCCTACGTCACTGATCCTTCATTCCAACAGCTGTCAGATCCTATAACAACAGCACGACTGAATGACTTTCTTCAGCTTGACTTTTCCTCACGTGTATTTCTTACTTGTAAGTCGTTTCTTATCAACCTTGTGTATATGAGCTACTGTGACAAGTGCGTTTACCCAGTGTGGGATCGTTAAAGTAAAAAATGAGAGGTACAAGTTGGCTCTGGATGCTTGGTCAGAGGCAAAATGAATAAGTAACTGAAGAGTCCGTTAAATTTTAAAGTCAAAGTGTCACACAAACAAAAGGCAAGTCCATTGAATAGATTAATTTAATAGTAGTCAACCTCATCGTCCTTACACTGTTCACATCTGGTGAGAGACAGTCTCAGTGGCTAAATACAATAACCTTGTGACTGGAAGCGGGAATGAGCAGAGCACTCACACTTCAGGATACTAACAACTTAGCAACAAAAGAAGAATTGCCTTTGTATAACATGCCAAGTTAAAGAAGGGTGAGGAAACTGCATTTACATTACTGAAGTCATTTAGCTCAGAAATATTAGAGCAGAGTGGAGTGGGCTTTTAGCTTTTCTTTTGTTCATATCTGTTTCACAGGCAGCAGTACAAGAGACACTTTAGTGCCACTGAAGCTTTCTTGTGAGTTAATAATGAAATAACTGCAGCTTACAGACAAGTCTTGTTTCTGTGTATCATGATTTGTTAGGCAATACTGCCGGTTTTTAATACTCTAAAGAAAGAAAACACAGTCTGAGCTGTTGCATGAGGTGGTCTATGCACAAACCTGCATAGACGCGATTAAGTGACTAAAGGCTTTTTTTTTTTTTAATTCAATATCATGTACCCAAGGAGCTGATAAATACTTCACAGATGAATATCACTTCTACCCGCTCAAACGGAAAGAGATTTCCTTTCACTGGGGGGAAATTCCCATCTCAAATCTGTCCCTTGATTCTCTTTAAAAATAAAAATAAATAATAAAACAATGAGACTTCCTATCAAGCGTACAGCCTAGCTAAAATTAGAGCCAACCCGTCGAGACATGGTATCAGCATGTTTAAAATGGTTGCCACATGGCACAAAATGTCTTCCCTCTAAGGGAATGAAGAAATTAAGAGGCCCAAATCCCAGCAGAAGCAGTAATGGCCTAGTGATTACCTCAAGCAGAAGCTATAAAATGTTTGCTACGCCCCACACACTGAAGTCGTGTAAAATAGTATGAGTGCTTTGATTTCTTGTCTGTTTGTGCGGTCTTAGTGAAAGAATCCCACCGTTAGAGTTAGAGATACGGTAACATTGCTTTTGTGTTGCTGAGGGAAGGGAAGTACCATCATCACGTTAGTAATCTGACAAGGTGCTGACAACGTGATGGCACAGTACTAACAGGTGTAGAAAGCATATAAACGCTTTGCTCTTACCTTGTTGGAGAGAAAACAGGAAGTGACAGGACAAAAGAAGGAGGGAGGGAGAGAGAGGAGAGAGAAAAAAAGGGAAGATTAATGCTAGATTCTGACAAAATCAACAGATTAATTCATCTATACGTATGCACAGATGAATGCAAATAAATTGCGTGTGACCTGTTACAATGATCATCATTTTGGCAGTTGTTACATAACTTTTGAAAACTTATTTAGCACTTGCATATTTGATAAGCTAAGCATGATTTCAATGTATCTAATGGATCCCATTGATGTATTTTCAGGAACATTAAAACATACCCAATTATAAATTAAACTTGATATCATATTTTCCATACCCTTGCATGGTGTTAGAAGGCTGTTGGAAGACATAAATGTTCAACTCAATTATGACATTTTATCAGAGTATGCAAATAATGTCAAATATACATTTATAGGGTAACAGTTACTTACATAAGCAAGTCCACAAAGTTATAATATGGTACAATGCAGCAAGAATTTTACACTTTTAAACCATGAGAGACAATATTACAGAGAGTATGTTCTTTCATAATTTGAATGCAAATAGAGACAGATGGCCTCCACATATTTCGTTCTACCCAGTCACTTATTGTTGCATGGTCAAGAATCTCTCTAAGGTATTGCATGGACTGAGTCCAGACTAAAGGTGTAAATAACAGAAATTAATTATCTGATGTCACCATGGCTAGCGTCTTATAGACAAACACAGACTAAAACAAAGTTGTTGGTGGTCACGTTGCTGCACACACGTTGGAGATAAGTACAAAATGATCCTGATGCACTTGGGGAATGGCACTGAAGTGTCTTGCTTGACACAAGCAATCACTACTCATCTGTCTTCTTATTTATTTTCCCCCGCCTAGATATGTTTAATAGAATGTTGCTGGTTTCCTTTGATTCACAGGGGTGCTCCTGTAGCCTCATCACTTACCTAATCTCACAAGACACAAAGTTGAGTGCTCACAAAGAAGAGTGCAAGATAACTACATAACCTTGCACTCCTCTAAATCACTGAATCGTTCTTCTGTCCCCACTGTCGGATACTTTCTAAAATATTTCCCAGCCTTACTTAGTGTATTTCATCTCATAAGTTTAAAAGGGAAAGAAGTGGGCTGGGAATATGCTTTTCCTTTCCTTGTAGTTACGTTCTCCTTGCTTCCCTCTAGTGAGTACACCTTCAGGGAAGGGATAATGCAAAGAGTAATTCATCCACTTTCTGCTGCTGCTGTCTAAATATACAAAGAACAGAGGACTGGGGACAAACAGGCAATCTTACCATCAATAACCAAAAGTACAAGAGACTCCTATAATTCAATCATTCAGCCACTCCCAGTGGCACGTAGCCATGGTTAACATATGTTTATCCAGGAGGACACATTCTTTGAAAGAGATATTGCTTTGATGCAATACAGGATAAAAAACATCAAACAATCAGACATGCTCCTTGATGTGTGTGTATGTGCATGTGTATGCGCATGTGCGTGTGCGTGCATATTGACTAAATCACTGCATCTTTTTAAGTAGTCAGCAAGATTAGAACATTACTTGAACCCCCTGTCTTGTCAACGAGACTGTGTCTTTCCTATCCGGCACACAGTGTGTGTGTTTGAGGATGAAAAGCACGGATCAGTGGTTTTCATGTGATTCACGTTCCGCACAGATCAAATGATTCAACGTGGAAGTGAAGATAAGCAAGAACTCCTGGGTCACGGTGATGTGTACATGTGTGTGCTTGTTTATGTGTAAGGTAAAGGTGTGTATATTATTGGTATGTGAAGTTAAGATATACCTACCTACAATACTGAATGTGTGTGTGTTTAGTGTGTAATTAACGTAACTGCAGTATGTAACCAGCCACTGGGGGGTTAAATAATATTAATCCAGTGTCCCGTTAAAGGCTTTGCTCATTTGAAATATCATCTACATTACGGGCACGTTTAAATACAGGAGAACATCAATTGCAATGCAGGTATAAAGATACTGGTGGCCACGATGACTTCAATTAAATAAAAAAAATAAAAAACATCCTTATTCTTAGTCTTTCCAGTAAATCTGTTTTCCTATGCTCATTGAAAAAAAAATATTTAGCAATAAAGTGCAGAAATATTCCAGTCCACTGATTTCCTCATTTGTAAAAAGCACACACATTTATTTTTTTTTCATAATTGTAAAGCTCCAAAAGAAGGGGTGCATGAAATTAATTTGTGAGTGATTGCGATAAATATAGGCCCTATCACATACAGGTAGAGATTGCTATGGAAACTGAATGGCAATGACGCAAAAAACAGTTGAGACATGACACCAGGAGCATCACACAGGAAAACTGCAGTATACCGTCAGTTATTATTAAAATGGTTGCATCTAATGTACCATGATCATGTTGAACACCGGGTCTTCGGGATATGTATTTTTAGCCATTCTGTGGGTGAGTGGGCTTATGTGAATGTTTGAATTATCAATCAGGCAATTTACCGTGCAGTGAAGTGCATTTTTTGAAGGAGCTAATCCTTCTGTTCTGGTATGACTTGAAGTTGAAGTGAACATATCCTGCAAATATACACACAAATAAAACCGTGTGTGTTCTGGTATGAGCATGTGGCCGACTTTGTCTGTCCCTATGTGTATATGGTACCATTTACATTAGTTGAAATTAGAGAATAACAAGTTGGCATACATTAAAAGCAACCGTAAATGTCTACTGTTAGAGTGTGCATGCATAGCGTTTTCTGTGTGCGTTCTGGTCTGCGTGTTTAACTGCGTGCGTCCACACCTGCATCCTCTGCATTTCATTTTTTATCCCCCTGTTTACGTGGGAAGGCGGCCTTAAATTTGCATCTCTTATATGAGAGGCAGACAGGCACAGCATATCACACGTTGCAACAGAAATCCATTTATCTCTCTGGCAAATACATCAGCAAGAGGCAATCCAAGCCAACGGAAAGTCATCATGAAGGGGAGCAAAACAGGAGATAAGATAGCAAAGTTATTGAAAACTTAAAACTAGCGTGCTGATCCCATCCCACCTTCTGCCCCCATCAGAAGACTAAAAATCACTTCAAGTCTGCACGCGTGTGTGTATTTCTTTTTTTAATGGCCTGTGGAGATAACACGCACAAATTCACACACACAAACTAGTAATGTAAAAAAAAAAGCTGATGAATCTTAAATGTTTTAATGATGAATTACTCTGTCTGTTGCCGCTTAAAGCAATGTGCTGGTGACTTGAAGTGCTTTGGCGTTGAGCAGCAGAGGGCAAAAAAAAAAAAAGGAAGAAAGGCAAGAAGATGAAGGACAAGAAAGAGAGAGACAGTGGATAAGTTGCCGAATCTCTTCCCAGTCCACCAACAACAAAGAGTGACAACGAGTGAAAATGGGAAAATATAAAAGGGATATTAGCCCTGAGCAGAATGATAAGAGAGGGATGTAAGCGGCTTCCTCTTATCAGCCCAGACAGAAACAAACCTAGTCCACTCCAGCTCTCAGCCAAAAGACAGAAAAAGCCTAAAGACACACAAAGATATGCATGCACATTTTTACTTCCATATTCATATAAAGCATCTACAATAGAAAGCCTGATTCGAAGCATTTGTTTGAGCTGAGTAAGCAAATATATTTTTCTCATAGGGAGAAAATATATAAAGAAAGATATAAAGAAAGAAAACAAACAACAAAAAAAGTGTCTTGTACTGTTTTGTACAGACTGAAATACTGTGTTTGATGCGAGTTTGAGTGTGGCATGGACCGCAAGCATCGTGCATAATGTGGTCGAGCTACAAAATTGAATGTGGCTCTAGAGCAGCGATGCCTCTGTGCTGGAATCTGCTCAGAGCAGTGAAATGAAAGAGAGCCTATCAGACTGCCCATCATTCATACAGTATGTCTGCACAGAGAGAGAGAGAGAGAGAGAGAGAGAGAGAGAGAGAGAGAGAGAGAAAACAAAAACAGAGGGGAAAAGAGCATGTGTAATGTTAGGTCAGAAGGTTTCAGTATTGATCATTTTAGTCTGGCAGTGCCTCAGGTGTACAGTTAAGATGAACAGGATCAATGCACCTTAGAGATGAAATGTCCGGGGATGCAACCGTTTATCCAATACATACACATCCCTCTCCCTCCCACACTGAGTTGAATACTCGATAGGTAGCAGCTGCCGAGGTTAAAAAAAAAAAAATCACAATTTTAATTCTTTCAGCAGTTGGTGTTCAAGTATGACAATTCATTTTAGTTTAATTTAAATGTTATTTTAACATTACCACCAGGAGGAGAGCATTCCTTGAGAGAAATTTTCTGTGCAATACCTCACCAATATTATTTTTAGACCTGATGTAAAGCCAATCAATTCATCAACTGACCTAAAAGTGTCATAATGTATAATACCAGTCAGTGAAGGTATATATGTCATAAATTACCCATCTCATCTACACAGACGTTTCACAAATGGATCATAGCGTCCATATCTCACATACCAGTGCAGGACCATAAATGATGAAATTGCATGGCATAAATAGGAAAATTTATGTTCATTTATTATATATTATTTATGTTTTTTTTTCCTCAAACCACAGTTTGAAATAAATCAAACTGAGCCACAACATCATATATAGCATTCACATACTGTCTATGGATATTTTGAAATCTGACAATGCCCTATTATGTAACAGTTGAAAACATGTAAATTAATTAAAGTATGAGATATTTAATTGCATCATTTGATTTGGTTAGATTAATCTTGTTCATATTTTGGAGAACTTAACTGCCTTTCAGCTAACAACAAGCAGACAGTAGCGCCAATACCTGCATTTTCCACACAGTTTGGTAAATTTCAGTTGCGTTCATGTTTCTGTGACCCACCTCTGCAACTCCACTGACCCTTCAAACACAGGAAGCCAGGGTTAGGTTTGATTATCATCACATGGGCCACTGGCTAACATGGGTCAAAGCCCTAATTGCAGTGGATTAAAGATTTTAAAGCCACAAACACACACTTTGGAATAAATGGAGCTACAAAAGCCACAATCTGGTACAGCGAACAGCACTGCCATCCAGAACAAGCCTAATTCACACGAACATGAGATTTAAGAGAGAATACTAAATCACGCTGTGAACAAAAGGGTAGCCTGAATCCAATTTAAACATCACTGACAATTGTTTGAAGAGAGACTAACACAATGCAGCAAGTTAATATTATTTAACTTATCTATTTATTATGGTAGTTTAGTTTATACTGTTTGCAGTGGCAGTGGCCTATTTTAAAAATGTAATGAAATATAAACAGAAACATGTCAAATTATTCTACAATTCAATTCTGGTGTAACCTTTTAACCTGAGGGTGTTTCATCGTTTTCCTATTTCCTATTTTGAGAGGATGTTTATTTGAAACGGACAGTAACAGAGACATGCACGCGTCATATAAGTAAATTGTGCATGCATGTGTTTGCATATGGACGTGCACCTGTGTGAACATTTTGACACGCTGCACTTGGCAGCTGAAGCTCGCTCTGATTTTGTTAATCTCTTTTGAGTGGGGGTTAATAGCACAGAAGGCTGAGTGATAGACCCTTCCAACATTCAATGGTTGTTTGGCTGCAGAAGTATATCTCTTGCCCAAATAAGCTCTTCACCAGCCAAGCCATGCAATGACAACTGGCTTTATCATCACATCCATTTCAGTAAGGAGCCAAATGCATCATATATAGGAAGTGGGGCAAAGTAGACATGAGCACTAGGGTCCCCCAATAATTGTAATATTGGCATAATAGACTGGACCACATAAAAAATGAACCTATAGAAGACTGTACATATGAGAACAACAGATTTTGGATGTTATAGTAGAAGAGCATTGTGCATTGAGAACAGAGACGCTCCTAATTTAACCACACAGTTGTCATAACCCTCTTATTATTATGTGACACTACATCAATTTATTCAATAACAATGCTAAACTTGACCGGTGAAAATAATAATTTTTGCTGACCGGTGATTAAATGTGTTTCATTCACGTCAGCTGAGGCAGCGACGACTGGCGTGATGAAACAAAAGAAAGGGGAAAGAAAAGGCAGGAGAGGATCTGTGCTTCATAATATATTTCTGTTGTTTTAAAGGTCCTGTATGTAAGCTATATGAAAGCAACAGGGGACAGATGAAGGGAGCAAGTGGGCATGCACACCGGTGTCAGTCACTGTCCAGCTTCATTAACCAACTGTGCTAGTGATCAAAGTCACTATCTGCAGATGAAAACGCAACGTCATATGAGCCAATCAAGCCAACTGGCCTCGTGCCCATTACTCTCAACCCCCACTGTCAGTCTGCCATTAAGTGCTCATTAAGCCCAAAGAAAAAAATGCTATAAAAGGAAATTAGAATGCCCCCCTGTGATTCCTCCTATTTACAATTTCAAAATATGGTGAGTGAATAGTAGTAGGTTGCTATAGTAGCAACCTAATTAGCATCTGACTGCGTGCATGCTCTGTGCGTTTAGCCTCAACAGAGCATCAAGGTGGCAGATATGAGCTGTAAGGTCGGGTTGAGTTTCTTCTGAATAGAAACACATTTCCAGCCTTTGATGCATGCTGTGAACCAGAGTGGTGTTTTCTTTAATTAGTGTTTAATCACTGTTCGTGTTTCCTTTTAAAACACATTATGTTCATCTCTCAGGCCAAAGCCAGAGCAGCTGCATTATCAAATCCTACCGTATCCACATTGATTAAACACATGCTAGTAATATTTATTAAACTTTCACACCGTTCACATCTCTTGTTTCTCTTTTAAATGACTTCAACACTACAAATGCTGTTTTCTCTGTGTTTGTTTTGATTTAACAACTAACCTAACCTACATTATTTAGTCTTTAAGTATGATTTCATGAGGTACACAAACACCTGGAAAGTTATTTGAATGTAACAAACACTTCTAGAAGTTTTAAATATTTTGTATGTTAATCTAGGCCTTTTCACAAACTAGTGACTTATAGCTTATCGGTTTACCCTGCAAAAAAGAAAAAAAAAAAAGCTTAGCTCCATATCTCTCAAAGAACACCATTAAGAATGGCAGAAAAAAAAACATTCACATACACAAAGATGTGCATTCAAATAGATGCACAGACCTACATACACTGTTTGTGCATGCTCTGTTCCATGGTGGGTTGACAGAACTGGGACAACCAATTGTGAAGTTAAAAGACCCCATAAGGCACAGTGTCTACCACCCCATGTTTAGTGCTGGCGGCTGAACCAGGCCATGCTCTAAGTAATGATGGCAGCATGTGGCTCACAAGGGGGTGCTTTTGGTTGCTAGAACGTCTGCAGTGCAGTGGCTTGTCCTCCTTATGCAGACATTTAGAAGTGCACACTCAGACACGGCATATAGATGCAAAATTGGGTTCAGAAATCAGTGTGGTCTCAAACTCATCTCTGAAATGTACACAAGCATCCTGCCGTGCACTTAAACACATACAGAGACACACTGTATTCACTTACATACAAAAAAAATGCTTTCACGTGAAAAGGAAGTAGAGTTACAGATAAAAAAAGGCTCTTTATTCTAATGTGTTATGTGCATGTATGTTTTGTATATGTGTGTTAAAGAAAGCGCGGGAGAGATTTCTGTTACTCGGCAATTGTTTTCCATTATGTAGTCCGTGTTCGATGTTTCTGCGCAATTAATGGAGTTAAACATATTCAGTTTGCTTTCCCTCTATGGCTCAAAGTAGCAATTAGCTGCACTTTAAAAGAGATCACAAAACTTCAAGTACCCCTACAAAAAGGGGTGGGTGGGCCTGAGGCACATTAGGAAACTGTGAAGGAGTGATAATTAAAATTAAGGTGATGTATCATTTCAGTTTGTGGAAGATGGAGAGCTTTGTGTCTGAAGATGGAAAAACAAAAACATTTGTGTTATTACAAATATAATATATGTATCAACACAGCACTTGACTTCATGCGGATGCAGAACTGTTCTTTTATGTTTTGTAAAACGACAGAGTTTGCATCTCAAGGTTCTATTTTACTGTGGCATACATCACAGACACACAAGGCAAGAAAGAATATTAATTTATGCGCCCAGTCATGTCTGCAGCAACTTTGAATTCAGAATGAATATAGCATGTCAGACTATAGAGAGAATACATTATCAGCAGGCATCGCAGCAGCTGGTATGAGTCCCTCATGAAGTTGCACTGCTCTGCTTGACCACTGCTGTGACACACACACCCCTGTGCTGCTTCTCTGCAGGCAATCAAATTCACAGCATGTCCCCAAAATAGCAAATGCGCACAGGTTAGAGAAAAATGCTGTGCACCTTGACAATAATACACCAGTCACAAAGTCCTGCCATGTGCTGTATACAGTTATAAAGATTGCTATGTAAGCAGCATTCACTTTGTAGTTAAAGGCCCCATGAAATGGCTTTGAGATTGTAATTTCCTTCCATGGTGTGACGTTTTTCTGCATGAAACACATACTGGTGGGTGGGAAAAGTGGCAGGAAGGGCAAAGACTACAAAGTTGACAAGATGTTAGTTTACTCTCTTTGGTATACTGATTTAAGAAGGAGGCATGTGAGACATTTCACCCACATTCACTATAGTTTCAGCTTAGAGATGGCTGCTTTAAGTGAACTCTGTCCGTTAAACATGTATATATATATATATATATATATATATATATATATATATATATATATATATATATATATATATATATATATATATATATATATATATTATTTTTTTTCTGTGTATTTCTTGCTGCTTTATTGTCCTTTTCTTTATCCAATCAGGAACAGTGATCACAATTGCTAGTTGAGAATGCCGATAATCATTTTAGTTCACATTTTAACATTTTACATTACAGACCATGACACATTTATGAGAATGAAATGGTTATTGTTGTATTTTTTTAGCCTCATCTGTAGTAGTCAAACTTTCAGAAGCAGTGACTACTGTAGGTGAAGGACCCTTAATTCCTAAAATAAGCATAGGTGTCTAGTGTGCTATTTTAGTTCATGCCATAAAGCCTGAGCTCAATATAGTTGTAGAAAATCAAACTGCTCATAGTGAGTAAGATGGCAAGATTATTGCAGCATGGTTGAAAATCCTGTCATGCACATGATTTTCCAGAATGGCCCCGCCTGCTCATCTCTGTCTGTCCAGAATCAACGTTTATCTAACAAAGGTGGCAGGAGAGTCTGGGACGATAACACCTGGGTGGCAAGATAAGGTGAGGAGAGAATACACTTGTCCCTGATCTGACAAATACTAAAACACACACACACACGTAGAGTTGTAGAAATCTCACATTGCATTCCTGTGCTCTTTTATCAGACAACCAAATGAAAATGAAAAACAAAAAGTAACCAAACTTTTTCTTTCACATCACAGCAAAGCTACACACAAACATTTTTACGCCACGTGTGGTAAAATATCTCTTCAGATAAAATCCGAGACTGATCAAGCACGTACACCAAAGCAAACTATTCAAGCTGCCAGTTCAGCGCTCACTTTCCACTGGTTGTTACACTATGAATGCATGTTTGTGGGTTGGTGGGCATGGAGGTGAAAACAATAATTGAATTGATCACTGCATCTGGCACTTTTGGCGTTTGATTTCATACATGCAATTATTTACATTCATTAGTTCCTACATCAATTACGGTTATTACCAACCTCATGAATTAAGACCTATGCCAGTGTGGAGGCACATCAATATTCTAATGGTGTGCTTTGTATCCTCTCTCAGTGTGTGCGATTCTACGTCTATCTTTCGCTCTCTCACACCTTTCCTCATCTTTTCGACTGTGCAGTGGAAATCACTTTAGACAACCGAATCAGAGACATTTGCATATAGCCTATCAAAGAGGTCTGATCATTGTACGACTCATTCATATTCATGAGGTCATGCCAGACTGGTGCCCTCATTGGCCCTGTCAGGGCTCAAAACCCACCTCTGTGATCAGAGTTAACAGCTATTGGATGGCTCTTTATTAGCAACCACATCCCTGTTGACCCAGTTGCCAACGGTTATACATTCTTTCTACGGTTGCACATGCAGTGTTATTCACGGCCCAAAATTGAAAGGGGTTTCAAATAAGGTGCAAAGCAGCTCTGCAGTATTATCACGGAGATAATCTCATACAATATACATGAGACCTCTTTGTTTCTGAAGCTCATTATTTTCACTGAGCCGATTAAAGTTTACACACACTTTTTGCTTATATATATATATATATGTAATAACTTGGGTGGTTAGATCAACTGTTTTAATGATTCAACACATTAGCTGCCAAGATCAGAGATCATAAGTGATTTAACGCACTTACTGATTATAAATTCACAATCATAATCACATCGTATCCTAACTGTATGTGATTTAAGCAGACGTCAGCGACAACATCAGTTAAATTGCATTGTTTTATATTGGAGCGTCCTGACTGGCTGCGAGCGCAGCAGCATTGCACAGTGTGATGCGGTGTGCCATTTTGAGCTGACCTTTTGCTGGGCACCCCGTTTCTTTTCTATTGCTGTTGGTCACAAAGTATACAGTACTTATCTGTATGATACCGTTAATTACAAAAACATAAAAAAAGCTGGCAGCTGGAGGGAAATTGCTGGTTACTGGTTCTGTTTGCAGTTTGATCTAGAGCACACAGCTGATATGTTACATGGTTTGTGCATGTTCAACAAATTATGTATTGTTTTATTACGTGATGCACCGTCATAGTCAGAAGCTCGCATTTAATTATAACATTGATGTGTCAAAATGGAATAGATACCTATGTACTGTAAGAGTGTGTATTTAAATATCCCTTTGGGTACACTCATATTGTTGATTTAAGCTTTAACTACTTTTATTGGTTCTTTAGGTGTAGGGTTTAGGTAGCTTCACCTAAAAAGCGTTTGTATTTTTTGCTTCTTAACCTTTATTTTGTTGCGTCAGTTGTGTGAATCTTCTTGCATTTTCGCAGCAGGAATAAACTGCTTGCTTTTTGGATTGTTATTGAGTGTGGACTCGATTCCGTTCTGCTCCATACACCCTGGACAAGAATGTAACACCACCATTTAAGACGGTGATACCAGCTGCTTCAGAAAGTGCTTTTGAACAATCTTTTAACATTCTGAGCAAAGGACATCAAAATTGACCTGATATGCTTTCCCATCGAAAACTGTATTCCTTTTAAAGTACTTGCTATAGATCATAGCCTTGGGGTTGCCCTCAGACCACAAAAGTTGTCAAATCAACACCAAAGATAGTAGATTTTAACTGAAAGATGTTGCATCTCTCATCTGTGTAACGTACTGGAACCACAAACTGACAAAACACTTTGTTTCATTGCAATCCACAGAAATCAAACAAAAATGCATTCAAACATGTTTTTTTTTTCCTGGTAGTGGTAATGGATTGTAGTTTTTGTCTTTTCAAAACTGTCAATTTGACAAGATTTAAGAAGATCATGATAGAAAGACCCAGTTCAACTTAATGAAGTCAGCATCTTAGAGTAAACAAGTAATTAGTGATGCACTGTAATGAACAAACAAAATGTCTGCAGACGGCTACTTTTGTTCGATAAATCACACCAGCTGTTGAACAATATTCACTCACCAACCACTTCATTAGGTACACTTTACGTATAATCTAATTTGATTCAGAACAGTTCTGCTATTACTTCTCCCTTTACAAAAACAATAACGTTCAGTTTTGCTTTACAGTGACATGAGAGATGTTTATAGTTTGCAATTATGTTGAACTGGACTGCATTATATTGAAAGCTGTTTCTATTTTAGCCAAACTATGTGTATACATGATCAATGACGACCTAAAAAAAGAAACATAAAGTAGAAATGATGCATTACTGTCAATGTGAACAAAAACAGAACTTAGCAAAGCTGTTGTATTGGATTATATCAGATTCTGCAGCTGTACCAAATGAAGTGGCCGGTGAAATGCCTGTGGAAGGTCATCTGACTGAAAAACATGTTATGATGACAATATGTGGGAGTTTATTCTTTGTTAGCCTTGGGAAACAATTGGCTCTCAGACTGGTGTTACAGAACTGTGATTCATATTATCTTGTTTCAGTACAATGCTGTCTGCATACAGTGCGGTTGTAATAATAAAGTATTGTTTCATCGAGAACCTTAGCCTTGATGAATATCAACACAACTCAGTGAACAATGAGAAAAAATAAGCACCTGTGCTACACTGAATGCACACAGGACATGATCTTCACGTCAGCAGGGAATCTAATGTGTTGTCACAAGGATATTAAAAGAACAACTTCTAAGTCTATTCATTTTATCACAGGCACAGAGACAGATTTCAAATGATACAGAAGTGGAATGTGCAGCACATGATTCCTGCCATAGGGGTCCCATCTCTTTAGAATAGGCCTGTGTAATCCTGCACTATTACAGTGTTAGAGGCACAGTGTAACAAGAATGGTAAATTCCCCCATGCAGATGAAGCTCATGGTGTATTTTTTCATACTTGCTGCACTATCCTATTTCTACCCTAAGAGGAAATTCTAGAGCCTCGCAACCAAGTAATTGCCACACAATTTCATATTTTATTACTGACTGGAGTAAAAGAGTATAACATGATTTTTCGAGGCACATCTTCTGGCAGAGAAGCAGTTGTACAACATCCGTATATTTTATTACTGGATGAGTCTTTAGTGGCTGTGCTTATTGAAATTGTAGAATCCCTACTGATTGAATACTGACCTGCTAGAACTATCTGAGACAGAGGCAAATGAAAAGTAATAGACAGGACAATGCAACACTCTCTTTAGAATATACACACACACGACGTGTAATGTGTTGTGGTGTTTATGCTGCACCTCACATGGGGGAAATACCTCAAATGAAAAAAAAGCTAAAGGTAATTTCAGCCGGGTTCGATTTCATATCACTAATCTCATACATTACTGATTTATGGAGCAAAGATGGTTGCTGGATGTCATGAATATCAACCAGGAAACACACATACATGCATGTTTGATATTTAAGTGGATCTGATCTTGAGATTCTTAATCTCATAGTGAAAATGCATTTAGGCCTTTTTGATAAGTGTTCACTTTTTTTTTTGTATAAAGTAATTGATTTTCTTGCAGTGCCATCATAATGCATTCTGCTTGCCTTGTTAGACCATGCAATATGGCTGATATCAGTAGATTGCCATATTCAAAAGTAAAGATAAGGACAAATAGAACACAGGATATGTAGAATACTGTCTGTGAAGAGATTACAAAGTGTAAATCCTTCACCTGTTCTGTGTTATGTGTATATATATATATATATATATATATATATATATATATATATATATATATATATAGCTTATGTACAGTAATTATTCAAATTATAGAATGAACTGGATCAACCGTTTTGTGTCTTGTATCACTGTCTTTGGAAAAAGATAAGACAATCTTAATGAGAGGGGAAGACACACAACTTTGCTTGTGAGCTAGACTTGAACTCAATGTCGCTGTAATTTCAATGCCGTTATTGGCAGTGTGTCCAGCAATTACCTCTAACCGCTGAGGAAAACACTTAAGTGTCTCTCTTATGGCAAATGAGTGCTAAGGAACATTGGTTGAGAGAGTTGTTATTTCCCATTGGTATAGAGTGTATAATGTATGATATTTACTTTATCTTGCAGTGCAATCCACTACTTTTTGGGTAAGTGGCCACAGGAAGGATGAGGCAATAAACAGAAGAGGGATAGACGCTGACCTATGATCTAACAGACTTCACCAAAACGACTCACTTTACCCTTATGCACTCTTCAATGAAAATCCTGCTCTGAGAGCACCCTTATTCTCCATCCTGAATGTATTTGTTCTCCTCTTTCATCGGTCTCCCCTTCATTCTTAAAGAATAAGTGTGGCTCCATTTCATGTCAGTACTTTTCGGTGCTCAGTGCAGGGGTTGATACCAGCAGGGGTCAAGGGGGGAGATGGAAAGATAGCTTCAGGAAACAAAATATGTTGACCTTCCAAAAGATCCACAGGTTGAAAGCGTAGATTCCCCTGTAAACCCATTTACACATGGCTCGTCACAAAGGCTCAGATTACTCTTTTGCCCACACCTTGTCTTTATCTTCTTATATCTTACACTTTATCACACTCAGATTACTTCTCTGTTGTTCTCTTGCTCTGCCCCTTTCCTCTTCTTTACAAGCCCTGGCTGCCTATCTCTTTGCTGATTTCTCCTATTCGCCTGACCTCTCTATGCATAGTTCAGCTTTCTATCCGCCTGCCTTTCTTCCCATCTCCTCCTATTTAAAGTCCTAATGCTTTATAGAATCACGTGGCTCACTGACTGATAAGCGGCGATTAAAGTGTTGCGATACAGCGATAGGAGAGTATAGAGCATCATGTCAGGTAAAAATCCATTACTAGGTGCGTGTCAGACCATGTCAGACAGATGGAGCACACAGTATGTGAGAAAGAAACTGTTTACATAAGTGTGTAGAATGAAACTGAAGCCTAGAAGTATAGTTGTGACATTATGCTGAGCTTCCTCCGTTGCCATGCAAGTTGGCTGACTGCACTAGATTGCATGCCTCAGTTTTCATATGAAAGTAAATCTTATCTACAGATGCCGTAACAAACACCTTTCTGTGTCCTGATATAATTCACTTTTTATTTACAAAATATAATTTGATCTATTGAATGTTTCTGTACACATTTGATTTTCATAGAAAACTGTTTGTTTCTTACCTAACATTCCAGTGCCCTGTCTCTCAGAGAGGTGAATGCCATACTGTATGGTGGATGTGATACCATCTTATATTGGCACTGATAAGTAATTATTTTCCCTGCTTCTTTTTTTTTGTCTCTATTAAAAACCTTTTAGTCGTATCCACACAGATAAACATCGTTTGAAGAGCAACATAACTCAAATTACCATTTGACATCTGTATCTGTTGTCGTCAGCTTTGTTCAGGAACCGATTGTTCTTGTTACTTTCTCATACATATTGAACAGATTAAACAAAAAAAAGATGAAAAAGCTTTTTCTCACTTCATCTGTTCATATTTTCTTTTCCATTCTGCAAATTCTACCAAATGAACGAACACATGCTTAGTACCTGACATTTAGAAAAGAACATCTCATCATGCTGCTTTATTTAATCTGCTCACATCTTGAATCCTTGCTGTAATGTGGATGGAGAGATATTTTTTTCACACATACATTTAAACACTCATGGTTGTGAACATTGGTGAAAGTGGATACCTAACCCTATACTGCATGTGTAAACCTTTGCATACAGTAAAGCATTTAATCCCATTCACATATGCACATAGTCAAACACACCCATTTATTCACATGTAAACCATGTGCTATGGCATTCAACAAACTATATTAAGGGGAAGCCAGTGGATTCCACTGAAACTAATATACATGTTTATGTAATGTTATAATTAACAGTAGTACAATTAAAATGAATATGACGTACGATTTAAGAATAAAGTCAAGTTGGTTTGCATTTAGAGTTAAAGCTGCATGTGCATATTTGTGTCTTTATACATTAAGTGGAGCAGATTCTCCACATCAGATTGCATAACTATCTGATTACGCTGATATCACGCAGATATTAATTTAGCCCACACTGTCAGTTTAATGAAGACATCGATCAGAGTGAAACTCAGTCTAAAGAGAACTTTATGGATTTGACAGTTTACACAAAGAAGAGAAAAAAAACCCTGTTTAAATCAAATACTTTATCTTGGTCCTCGTAAATAACCATGATGCATTTTGCTTGTATTCCCTCTACTGGAGAGAAAAAACATCTTTGAAGTCAAATTTCCTTCAGCATTTTATTCAATTCACCACCTGTCACTGAACAAAATGGCATTGGTGAAATTTTCTACTACAAAGCAATCTCCTGCTGTGCCCCAAAGCAAATCAAAGAGATTTCCAGCTAAACAAAATGTTACATTTTTTATAGCTGTGTCTCAAAATAGATGTAGTAATTATTTATTGATTTTAAAATGTACCTGTAGCACCTCGAGGCTTCTTATAGGAAAACTAAAACACTTGCCATATTCAATTCTGACATACCTCTGCGACACAACACAATCCTTTTCTTTTTGTTTATTTGTTTGTTTTAGGTCAGCTGTAACAAGTGGGAGAGACACAACTGTGTAAGAGCAAGTGAAGTCTGCCTCTCTCTCAGTCAGCATGTCTGACCAGCCTGTCTGCCTCATCCTTTTCAGTGCGTCCATCTGCATGACTACAGTATCTGTTGATTTCACTGCCGTTCATCTACATAATAATAACACAGACGGACAAACTCGCACTCATGTAGTATATGAATAGAAATGTAATTCAATCCTATTACATGGAAGCAAGAACATCAGCCGCACACAAGAGCACCTGCAACCTCTCCATCTCCGAGGCTCCGCAGAAGCCCTCCAACTCATTTAAATACACATGAATACGGACACTCAAGTAGCCACACACACACACAAAGGTAAATAAATGGTAATCAGAATGTTATTATGGGTCTCAGTGAAACAATAGAGACAATGGCCAAGGTGTGCCAATGTTTCCCCCCTATTATAAAGCTAATTCCTATCTGTATAATGCAATAACCCGCTAAATAAATCAGATTTAGTGTGTGCTTCCTTGGTTGCGTGTCTGTTTCTTTACTTGTGCGTGTATGTGTGTGTGTGTGTGTGTTTGCCTATGAGGGTGACAAGGTCTGAATGATTAATGGCCACTGTATAATAGAAGACATTAAAGGAAAGTCTACAGGAACACACAGGCACACAAGCAATGAATGCTCAAGCAGCAGGTGTTTAATATTGACTACATACCATGCACATACAGCATACACTTTTTTCTTTAATCTGTAGAAATTTTAATTTCCACAAATAATGTGTCTGTGTGTGTGTGTGTGTGTGTGTGTGTGAATTCCCAGGAAGGGCAGAAGCAAATAATAGCTTTGAACATGAGCTTCATGCAATTAACTGTGAGCCGGAGCAGATAGACTCTGCAGTCAATATCTCTTGTAATGCTGGCAAGGGACGTAAATAAAAAGAAAAGCTGTTTCTTCTGTGTGTGAGTGTGTGTATGTGTGTGCATGTGTACTATGGGGATCGGTTAATACCTCTCCAGGCTTAGGGAGGCGTGTGGGACGTCAGTGGTGTGTTAGGGTGAGTGTTGTGGACTGTGAATTAGAAAAATACTACTCCAAAAGTACTCCTTGTATGTGCATGAGAGTGTGTGTGTGTGTGCAAGAACCAGTATATTATGGGGGGAGTACTACAACGACTAAAAACTAAACTACACTAAAAAGTAAGCCAAAAACTGGGAATGAAAGTGGATGCATGTATAACGAAAATGCAGTTATTGTGACTATGGAATTTTCACTCTCGAAGAAGTGTACTTTATATCTCGGTGATTTAATTACATCACAAAGAAAACAAAAGAAAGAAAGACAATAATGAAGGTAACCAGATAGAAACAACAGTAAAGCTATAGTATGAACAATAACATAATGTACTGAACGACAGTGGAACACATGCACATCAGCAAAGCAATCAATGTCAAACACACACAGACACACACGCGCAGGCAGGCAGATATACACACCGTCTCTCACCCACAGATAAACAAACAATCTGCCCCATTCTCCACTCTGGCCTTCCATTGATTGTTTAAGAGCTGCAGGTTCTGTATTGATTTCTCTTAATCAGTTTTTAATGAACAATTATGGCCATGTCACTAGCTGCAGCTACCCCAACAGAGTTTGTCCATTTCTCTAAGTAATAACAGATTTATACACTTTTTTTTGTGTCTATTGTGATTATTACATTTTTAATAATGTAAATTCTTCTTATTGTTTTCTCTCTTACAAATGAAGACTCGTTGTGGGGTTCCATACAAGAGTGATGGTTTCCTGTTGAGCGATCCTTTTCTTAGTAAAGCCACTCATGTTCATTTGATCAATATCTCCAAGGCAAATAATTCATTTATGATACGCTCAAATGTCTTGTTGCTATGACAAAGTTCTTTACTACTATTCTTTACTACTGTTTACTACTAACATGCACATCAATAATGTCTGCATTTATTGGTCCCCAATCACACACTTCACCCACACAGGATCCATTCTTGCGAAACTGAAATCCATGATTATGACCAAACACATTCTTTCCTCAGTCTGTACCTCAGCTTTTGCTGCAGCACAGTGCAAATGAGCATGGTTACATGAGAACAGCAATATTTGCCTTCATACTTGATAGCTTGTTTATCTCTCCGTCGTTGTTTATCTAGCTTCCACCTAACGAGCTCTTTTTTTTTTAAATTCAAAAAAGTTTTATTCTAAACATTTTTTCCCAGTGATATCTTAACATCCCTCTGTATCATTATGTACCAGTTGGTGCGTTTTCCGCCTGTCTCTGCTCATCTTCCTTCTTGTTACCCTGGCTAAATGACTGTCATGTACTGCCACCATTTCCTCTGCTTTGGAATTGACAAAGTATGAAGAACCAAGGAAACAGGGAAAATGAATACAAATACTCATTTCATTTGCAGGGATGCACGGCTGGAAAGAAAAAAAAAACTGAATTATGTCCCTGACTTAATATATAAATGCTTTCCCTTTTAGCTGATTGAGTTGAGTGTATTATTCCTCATGTGCTTCTGTCAGTGTGCATGCACATGTGCATGAAAGCATGTGCTTTGTGGGTATGGATGTGCGGATGTCAGTGTGCTGACTGTATGTTGTGTGTGGGTGAAAGAGAAGGAGAAAGAGATTTATCCCTCTTTCCGGGACCTTAGAGAGCAATTACTTCAGCAAATCAGGCCAGCGCTAGACCTAGGAACTGAAATAAAGTCTGATTGTTTTTTATTCCTCCTGTTGTTCTGGATTACTGCTCCCTGGTGAGAAACAGCAGCTGCACAGCACAAGTTGAGTTTTACTGCTGTACTGCTAAAACCCACTTTTTTTCTCTTTTTTTTTAGATGAAAATTGTTTTGGAATTCTAAATACAATACATCAATGATTGTTTATTTACAGGCATAGATGGTGCATATCTGCAAACCTGGACTTGTGAGAAATAGAAGGAGAATAACAAGGTGGCTAAAGATGACTACATCATTTCTGTTGTTGTTGTTGTTGTATTTTACAACTATGCAAATATAACAGATAAAAAAACAAATTGCTTCCAGTCCAGGGAACTTTGCTGAAAATGGAGCTGCTACAATTGTGATGAACAGTGTAACATAAGTGTAAACATGTCAAATTTAGCTTGTTTACCCCTCCTGATACTCAGTTTAAGTATTTTCTGTCATTTCCTGTCTAAATGTATTGTATTGCATGTTGAGCTTCCAAAAAATATTTTCTGAAGCATGGATTCTTATTAATGAATCGATATGTACTGATTTTGCGAGTGTAGCTTTAAAGCATTATGAATGCGTTATAATTCACTATGAATACCCCTGTAATGCATTATAGATGTGGTCTCTATAGAAAGTGTTATGTCAGGTGTAGAGGTAAAAGCAATTAGGCGATGTTAGGGTTAAAACATCTGTCACACGCGATGATGAACAGAAGATGAGGAGAAGAAGTAAGTGAAAGGGAGAAGACAGGAGGAGATTGAAAAAGGGGGAAGGAAGGGTAAGGGCACTGTCGGTAATAATTGTGGAACAGGATGTAGACGGGCTTAGACAGTCTGTACTCTGTGTGTGTGTGTAGACCACTGCTGGTGGTTGAGCAAACACAGTAAGCAAAATAGTCATAGAATACACAATGAAGTAACTAAGTATCCACTGTTCATCTCTCTCTCTCTCTGTTCACCGATATCTCACTGAAACTAAGCTGATAGAGCCCCAGCTTAGTTTCACTGTCTTCCTCTTGGTCTCCTCTTAAATTATTAACATTTGTGTTTTGTGCTGTTAATGAAATAATTTAGTCCTCTGGGCCTGTTTCATCATCAAAACATTTCAACACCAAACTGCTCAATTTCATTTCAAATAAATGGATTTGAAATAGTTGATTGAACTAAGCTGCAACCATCGTCAAATTTAAAAGGTAATATTCTAAACAGATTTTTTTTTCTTTAGTGGTGAATGAATTTCTTTCATTGTCATTAATTACAGCAATTATACACTTAGGTGTCAGCATAATTAAATAATCTGTGGTAACTGGTTGATTTTAAGTGAAGCATAATGTTTGCTCTATGGCCAAATTCTGTGCGGACACACACACACACAAACACACACACACACACACACACACACACACACACACACACACAGTCAACTACTTTAGTCAGGGAGCTGCCAATCAAACACAAATATTCCCTGTGAAATAATGCTCTCTCCCTCTCCCTCTCTCTCTCTCACACACACTGTGAATCCAATAAACTCTAATACCCACAATTCCCTCTGGCCTCATGTCATGCCTTATTGGCTGCCTAATTCACAGAAAGAAAGGGAAGAAGGCAAAGACAGGGAGCAGAAAGAACACTGAATTGCTTAAAAGCCATAGGAGAAAAAAAAGAGCTTATAGGAGAAAATGATGCAGGACAGATAGAAAGAAAATTAAAGGGGATCATCAAACCGTGAAGCACTCTGGGCGCCGTGTGAGCACATCTAGCCAATCAAGTTCAGGCTAGCCAAAGGGGTAAGATTATGACTGGCTGGTTGAAACAGTGTTATTGTTCGGCAATTAATGCCAGGGCATGATTGTTTGGCAGGCTTTTTCCCACTATCTTGCTCTTTCTCCCTCTCTCACACCCACCCACTTCTCTTGTATTCCCTCGGGTTAAAAAGAGGAGAAGATGAGACAGTGATGATGAAAGTGAAAAACAGTGCCAAAGATGCAATGGTCTAGGGCTGAAGAGCCCTAGCCCAACACTGGGCCAGCACTGACCGTGAGAGAGGTAGGGTTGGGGTCAGTTGTAATCCATAGTTTCTCAGAAGTGTCTGGAGGTCATTACGAGGTCCTACAACCTGTGAGAGTACTTCTGTTTTGGTAAGTTTTACAGGGATGTCTGCACTAACCATGCACAGCTGTATATTTCCAGTTGCATCTTTTCACCTGAAAATATATTTGTTTTTTATATTTGTTTGTCTCCAGGACCACCTTCCAATGTACAGGCACCCCAAACACATAGTCACTAGTGCAGCAGGCGTTTATAGGTATTACAATCAAATGGCATCAGTAACTGTTTGTTTTGACAAAGAACTATGTCGTCGAGCAATCCTTTCTCTGAAAACCTCATTTGAAACATGGCAATTTGGATGATTTAGTTAATGTCACATGGCTATTTCGAGTAATCCTTTGACAAATACGAGAGTGAAGTTTTCCTTCAAAGACACTGCTGCTGTTAAGCAGACGTGAATACTTCGAGGACACAGTAGAAACAAAAACTGTGTTTTTCCCCCCACCCCGCTCTGCTTCTTGTCGTAATACCGGTATTCTAAATCAGAACGTGATTCAAATATGCAGCAGAGTAATCGGGGCAAGCATGCACAGCTGTGCCTCTTTCAGTTGGCAAGAATTGGTCGTTACACCTGTTTTGCCTTGTAAACCAGTGATTTGCAAAGTGAGGGTACTGAAAGGGCGTATTAATAGTTTGTAAGGAGGTTCTGGAATAGGGGGGATTGAGTATTACTTCCCATCCCTTAGGTGAGCGGACAGCAGTGTGGGGGATGATGCCAAGTATATGCTGCATCTGGAAGGAAGAGACAAGAACTGTGGGCATTGGATGTTGAGTGCCTGCCAGCTGACAATTGTCTGGACCAAGACAGACGGAGAAGAGCCCTCCATCTACAATCTGCTGGCTTCCCGAGATTGTGAGCTGAACAGAGGAATGCAGAGGAAGAGAAGGACGATGCCAAGCTCTGCTATGCCAACTGCTGGATTCAGGAGCCTGTTGCATCAGCTGTGGCTCAGTCTAACAGTGTCCTGATATCCTTACTGCAAATAAGAACAAGGTTGTATGATGCATGCTCATAAAACTATAACAAAATCTATCACACACATTTGTCCTCCCCAGAAGCCACGGTACATTACTCAAGCTGGATATATCCACACATGGATGATTAAAATAACACACTATATATAAAATGCACACATGTGGAGAGATTTTATTTTAGATTTGCAGAATCAAACGCAACTTTTGCTGCTACTCAGTTTTAAATAAATGTTCTACCTCGGTGTATAAGCTATAGTGTTTCAAAATCACTGTTTTCCCCTGTAAAACGTCTTACCTATTGACTTACTTCTCCATTCCAATTTTTTTGGACTGCACTTCTTCTTATTCTCACCACCTGCCTCTCTCTCCTTCACTGTCTCGCTGTGCTTATTCACTTATTTCTTGCTGCTGCCCTCCCGCCTTTCCTTCAATCTCGTTTCACTCTATATTACTCTGTCTTTCACACTTACACACTTGCGCTATCCCTCCAAGCCTTCCTACCTTTAATAAAGTTTCAATCAATCTCATTCTTTGCAGCCTTACTGTTATATAAGCCCGTGTTCTGCCTAAGGTATGGGCAGTGTACACTATGCTTCTCTGTGGCTGATATATACAGAAAATAGAGGTTCATATATTATTTCTCCATACATCAATGTATGTCCATGCATAAAGGTCTCTAGGGAGCAATTAACTGCTTTATTCAACTTATACAGTTGAATGCTCACACATGGACATATAGTGTAGACAGGCGCACTCACAAGCATGTACAGTCGCTGTCATCTATCTTAGTAAGAACCATCCCTTCTGCATTTATCAATAACTTAATCATCTTAGGGCAGTTAACTTTGGCCACACAAATGCAGAGAGATTTCACCACACACACACACATTTGCATTCAGAGCCCTAACCACTTGAGCATACCTCTCTATCAGAGTGGTAAATGTCACAGAAAGAGGGAAGAGTGAAGAACCAGCAGAGTGTGTGTGTGTGTGTGTGTGTGTGTGTGTGTGTGTGTGTGTGTGTGTGTGTGTGTGTGTGTGTGTGTGTGTTTGAGTGTGTCAGGATAGAGAATGAAGTGAAGAGCTGGCAGACCGTCCATAAAGGTTAATTAATATGGAGACAACTAGCTAGCAGGGGCCTGGTATTACATGGATAGATTTTTAATACACACACATGCTCACACACACACACACACGCTCAAACTCAGGTCTGAATAAGGGGTCTCTCATCTGACACCATTTTTATATTAGAAAAGTTGTACAGACAGATGCTTCATTGTTGAATGTTGCATCGATATGCATCGCATAATATAGTGTTTACTACAGTTATCATAGTGCTAAATCAACAACACTGATGCGGCACCATTTAGTCGATATCAGTGTTGCTCTGTATGGTAGCAAATGCAGTTGTCACTACTTCATGTCAGCTCAGAGGTCTGAGGTTTCACTTCCAAACTGCAATGTGGTGAGATTGATTTCACTAAAGAGGCTAATCCTGCAGCAGTTAGGGTGGATGGATGGCCAACGTCAAGGTTAGCTTTGCTCAATTGGCTTTTATTCCACAATGTATTTTTTACAAAGAATGTTTACTTCAATGATCTTCTGAAAGATCAAAGAAAAATGAAGTTATTATGCTAGCATTCAACAATTCCCATGTCAGTTTTCACTGCACATAGTAATAGAAGAGTGTTGTTGTTAGGGTCCCACCAGTACAATTTAATAAGGGATTCCTTTAATCCCCCAATGATAGCCTTTTAAGTCAACTGTCAAGACCAAAGACTGTCAAGTCTAAACACAATGGCCACACACAGGGGCCTACTTTGGGGTGATTTTGTGTAACATGTTTAGAATATGTTTAATTTCATTTTGCTTCATTTCATGTGGAAACCATTAGGAAGGCTAAAGAAGGACCAATGCAAACTAGTTGACAAGAGTGCCTGGTAATGGCCAGAACTGAGATAGTTCATCTCTGGGAAATCAGATCTGAATTGGGAAGAAGGCTAGAAGTCCTAAAAATACGACAATACGGAACAGAGAAGAGGCTGATTGGCTTCGAGAGGGCATATTGACACACACACTGGTTCATTTGGCAAGCAAGAAAAAATATTTGAAGATCACCAACAATCATTTATAAAGTGCTGTCTTGCACAATGACATCATTTGCCCATTCCATCACCTTTGTTAAGATGAATACTCTTTAGACTGACTGATAGCCTTTCTCTGAGTATATTACTCATCTCTCATACCCACAAACACTAAAAAGATATATCCAGATGATAGACTGCCCATAAAAGTGTCAAACTAAGTTCACTATACTTTTGAAATGGTACAGGTCACAGTGAATTTAAAGTTGGCAGTATACAGTTGAGAAGAAGAAGAAATCCAATACTGCTTATAAGGATAAAAAAAATAAAAAATAAATCTGAAATGGATGAACCGTTTAGCACTCGTGAGAAAATGAATAATTTCTGCCATTGCATGGCATTTGTTCAGCTTGAAATATGTCTTGGTTATCAAAGGACCATTTTTTTAAGTTGGAAATGGTTATCTGGTAGGAGATGATGGTGGCGTTGGTGAGTCATGATGGGCAAACTGAGAAACACAAAATGAGAACACAAGCCAATGTGGGATTGTCTGCACCATATGGTGCCCAGCCCATATGGCTTTACAGGAGACAAAACAGCAACAACAGCCAGGATAGCCACATGACAAATCACAGGGAGCTCCACAAATTCAAACAATAACATCGCAAATTGTTCCTGAAAATAAAGCAAAAAAAGAAAGTATTGCAGAAACATTTCTTGTCTGAGGATGACTACGTGCTGTATCCCAGTCAAGATCTTTTTGGTCAACCTTTGACCAAACTGATTCCATAGTCAAAGTATTTATATTAAATATTTTCATAACTCCAACATAAAATTGAGCTGGGTCTTATTTGTTGGTATTTGCTTTCATTTCATTTGGTTCTTGCTGCCATTTCTGTTTCTGCAATTGGTTTTGGCTCAATATCACAATTCCCCTGGGTTTATTATTGGGTTATTCAGATCACCTGTTGTACAGGGTGTGGGGAGTAATAATAAAGAAGCTTAATATATTTTTTCACTTGTGGCCAATCCGGGTATGACGATGCCCGTTCTTTAGGACTTAAGTGAGGCAGAGAATAGCACATCTGGGGCATTCTGATCCTTCCTTGACACATTTAAGACCTTACTTTAGAAGATAGTTCAGCCAGAAACTCAGGTCTTTAGGCTCCTTTCAGACTTCTTGGCTGTCTTTTGCCTTTGTAACTGAAAGGTAACTGTGAGCATATTGAAATCTATGGTTAAAAAAAACAAAAAAAAAAAAAAAAAACCTTACCACTAGAATTACCTGCACAAGAGTAAATCACAGGGGTATTTGTGCAGGAACAACACCTGCAGGCTTAATTTTGCTTACTTTCATTGTATACCTTTTTATTTATGATAAAGAATTTGTTATTTTAGATACATTTTAATAAAAAAGAGTTCTTTATTCTTTATTGTTCCCTTCTTTAATCTGGGGAATCAGTATTGCCATTCAAAACACTCTCCATGCTGACTCTGACAATGTTTTTCTTCTCTCTGAAGGGCTTATGTTTTCATTAAAGACAAAAGGCAAAATTATAAGAAATGTAATGGTTTAAGTCTTAGAGGCACAGGGAAGGCAAACAATGGATTTTAGCTGGTCTAATATCCTTCCCTGCATGGTCCATCAGTGATTACTGTAGTTGATTCAAGAGGAAATTGCATTTATTTTGTATAATATTTGATTGCTTCACCTTGCAGAAATATAACCACTCCATAATCAATGTAATATTTCTTTCATGAAGTAGTACAGAATATGGAAATAACAGCTAGCAGAGGCATTGCAGAAATAAAATTATGCCTAATTTTGTTGACAATTTAAGTCACAGTCCTAACCTCCATTTCAATTACTTTTCTGCTTTCGGGCTTAGCTCATATGGTTCTCTCTGTCTTTTGTTCTGTATACAGGAATCTATAAATATTTCTTTTAAAACAATCTTAAAGGTCCAGTGTAAGATTTAGGGGGGTGTATTCATTAAATATGTCAGAGTATGATATGCACAACTACACTATGTTTCTACAGTTGCTCAGAATTAACTAAACATTGGCTCCAGATCACATTTTTGGCACATTTCATGACGACCGTAGTTTCTCCTTCATATTAAAAATGAGAGGGTGCAACGAGGGCATTGAAATCAGTAACTTCACCTTCGGATGTCACTAAACCCTACACACTGGTCCTTTGTAAGTTGGATATATGTGTGGAACACAAACGGGGAATCCCTTCCAATCTCAATCTTGTAATAAAGCAATCATCTTGTTTTCTTTTAGTCCTGCTCGTAATTTTTCACAGGTCTGGCTTTTACTCTCACTGTGATAAATGTAGGTTGACAGGTGAGGGATGTTTCTGCTGCAATGTGAAATCTAATTCTCCACTATAGTTAAGCTGCCAAACACTTAAAACACACAACGATATACAGTATGCTTACATACCGTCTACCTCTGTTTCTAAGTCAGATACTAGGTTTCATCTTGAATAGTTCACCATCAAAGGGTTATATTTTCAAAATGTCACAAACAGAGAATTTTTGTACCTTTCAGAGGGTGTAAAGAGTAAAGCTGGCAGGGGCTTGGCAGCTTTGTTTTATTAGAGACATATGAAAAGGTAGTGGTGATGCCTCTTCTTGACATTTTGTACTAATTTGGAGGATTCATCTCTCCTGTTTGCTGTGGCTCTTTCCTTGTTTGTCATCCTTTTGTCATCTTTATTTTCAATTCCTTATTCATTCTGTGCCTCCTCTCTCCACTTTCCAGACTGGTCTTAAATATGATTATATTCTCAAGGGGGGCACCTTCATTCTACATTCACCTGTAATGTAGTCATCTTAAAGACGTTGAATAATCAGATGTTAACTTACCATGTGTAATGTAGATTAGGGAAATGCCCAACAGCCAGTAAACATATGACAATTGGTCACTTAAGCAGCCATAGCAATGGTAACCAGCTGTGTACCATTGCAGTCTCTTAGATTTTTCTCAGGCTGGGACCAAAATGCCAAATTAGGAGTCTTTTTCTGGAAGCCTGCATTGTTACAGGGTAGAAGTCAAAGAACCTTTATAAGTACACCTTTATTTTATATTGGCTGATGCCTCATACTGACATAGAAAAAATAAACAGGTGATGAAATATGCTTATCCGCCAAATTAGCCGGCCAACAAGAGCAAAAACAACCTGCCAGCCGCCCAACCAAAACCCATCCAAGATTAGATTAGTCACAGAAACCAAGACACGACCAAACAGCACACTGTGAATGCATGCCTATCATACAGTTGCCTGGAGTCTGCAAATCAGCCAGCAAACCAGCCAGTCAATAAAACACAGACAAGCTAAGCAATCAGTGAGCCGGGCAGTTCTCTATCCTGTAAAGATTGGATTAGTCACAGGAGGCATGGCTTCAGCAAAACCATTGTACCAGCTGCCCTCCAAGTTGGTAATGTCAGAAATATCCTTCAGTTCCAGAAAAGCTGACAACTTGTCCCAAATCAACCCTTTACTATAGTAGAAAAATAGCCAATCACCATACCTTTAGCTCCTACAGCTCAGAGAAAGTTACAGTTGATATTATTTTTTTATATATATTTTAACTGCTGCAGGAAATGAGGAAAGGAGAAAAAACAAACACAAACAACAAATCAATTAACTTCATTAATTAGACTGTCTCTGTTAATGTGCATGGGTGTTGGAGCATTGTAAAAATAATATGTGCTTATGTGAGTGCACCATACCTGAGAAAATAGATGAAAAAATCCTGACCAAAAATATGAAGCTTTGTGTTTTTCATCTTTGAATGCTTGCTTATTACATTGATGTTACATTGCACAGATTTGTGTATTTGCATGTGGGTGGCTGCATATCTCCCTATACCTTCCTGCCGATAGTATATACCTCATTTTCTTGTCTATTTTTTACATTTCTATCCTGATATTAATTATGGGAATATTTGTTTATAGATGTTCTATGTGAGTAGCATGGAGGTGGCTACAACTGCATGTCAGTGATTTGTATTTTTAGATTTAATTACATTTTACCAGTAGGTGTGTGATTAAATCATACATGTGATATACAATAAATCTGTTTCAATTTATTGTAAACCATATATTCCCACAAAAACATGAAGCACATTTGAAATTGAAGTTCAGCAAGTGCCATGAGTCACCTCAAATTCATTTTCAGTGAATTATCTCAAAGCTGAACATCACAGAAAATGTTGCTGATCTGCTGCAGCCTTCATAACAGAAAAGCATCATAATCTATAATGGATTCTGTGCTCAATTATTATTTCTTATGCAAAGGGAAATAGAATTGGTTAGATAAACCATTTTAAAAACCATGTACCCTAAATTAGCCGCTTTGAAGGTTTAAAAAGAGAAATTTCCTTGATGTTGGATTCAGTGTTCAACCTCAGATTGTTCTGGATTGTGATCCATCAAAATTGCAAAACATTTCTTTCATAGTGTGTCTAGGCTCATCTTGATGGACAGGGCTCTGAGACAGCTGAAGGATTGGAAGTAGTTATTTAAGACGTTTAAGGCATCTGATCAAGAGGCCTCTTGGACACTTCCCTGTGGAGGTATTCTGGGCACATACAACTTGGAGGAGAATCTGGAGCAGACCCAGAACATGCTAAAGGGATTGCATGTTTGATCTGACCAAGGAATATCATTGGTTTGACCACAAGGAGCAGGAGGCGACTAGCCAGCAAGCCGGAAATAAACACAAGCCATTAGGTTACATTTCTGATGTGTTTGGTAACACCAAACGCATCAGAAATCATATTACTTCCATCTAACCCACTCAGAACGTGTTCTGCTGGCTTGCAGCATGTTGTGTGTGTGGCACTTTTCATGGCACGCCACAGCAAGAGTGAATCAAAAGATCTTTTTTCTCTTAATAAGCCTTTCACACACTTTCTAACTGCAGTAAGTGGTTATTCTAGTGTGAGTTTCCCTGCTCTTACATTTTCTCTTTTTACATACCTGTCATGTATTTTGATCCATTATCATATATGCATCATTTGCAGAGTTCCATTCACATGAAATCAATCACTCAGGATGATGGTTTTGTCACTACACACAGAGAATATTTTGAGGCGATACAGATGGGCACAAAATTGCACATCAGCCAGGAGACGAATTACAAACTGAGATAAGTTCTAAGAACAAACCACACCATCTGTTTCACGCCTTACAACCATCTTGTGGTCCACAGATGATTACAAGACAACCTGAGCTGAAATAGAAAACAAATAAAATAATAAATCTGGTCAAAACTGAGTTTGGCTTCTTTACAAGAATTATATTTTTTACAGTTTCCAGATGAAACGGCTTTACAAGACACGTCTCTCACAGATAATTACTACAGGTCTATTAATGGTCATGAACACACAAACACACAACAACACATCTCTTGAGTCTGAATGGATGACAATATTTTTAAATCAGAGAACAATTACCAGCAGCAACAATATAAACCCTTTTACTCATAGTATACTGACTCTCTTGCAAATGCAAACAATACAGTAACACCGTGTCAAAAACAAATCTTTAAATGCATTTCCATGTTTTGTTTTGACAATCCAGGGATCAGAATAAACAGCAATTCCACCATCAATGGCTGTAAAAGAAGTGGTTGCAAAATTATACTTAAATATTATATCAGAAACCTTTAGTATTTTGAACTAGTGTTAACATTTATTGCGGATTGGGAATGTTAATATGCGTTATTCCATATAAAGCATTTGCGCCTACAAGATTTTTAGATTTCAGGAACGATAAAGTTGTCCAAGTTACTTGGAGGCTGCTGCATAAACTCTGTGAATTACACCTTACAATCTTGAACGGGAGACCTGCTCTTTTAAACATCTCTGATTCCTGATTGGCAGTCCTCTTCTTTAACATCCACAGCAATGCTCACGGTAAACAATACGTGACCCTGAGATCTGTCTCACTTCTCTGCGTCGCTCCATCAATGGGATCTTGACAAAGTAACTGCTGTGATGGACAGTGTGATGAAAATAGAGGAAAGGGTGGAGTAGACTGAGACAGAGAGAGAATAGAGAGATAATGAGCAGGGAAAATCTATCAGTGGCAAAAATGGACACAAAGGGAGAAAGAAAAGAAGACTGACTGAAAAGAGAGTTTGAGAAATGCGGCGGGATTGGAATGGAATGAAGTGGCAGGGAGAGGGAAAGCAATACAGATTTAAATTCTAGCTGTGAATGCTTACAAGAGGATCACTTGGCTATGGGTCTCAGCAAATACACCACTCTAAAATATATGACGAATGCACTGAAAGCACTTATTAAAGACTATAATTTAATAGCCATGACCAATAATAATGTGTGTGCCCATATCTGTGAACTTATATATTTGCATGAATGGCCTTATGATTATGCAGTTTTACAACATTTATGTTAAAACATTTTTTCTGCCCTCTGCGTGTCCCTGGCAGATGGCTAATACCGATGATTAAAATTAATAGTTGATGCCACGCAGCCTATAAATGCAAGCATGATGCATCATGCATTTTTACCCACGCCGTTACCAGTGGCATAGTCATGAGGCGTGGGTAGCCGTGAATATAAAGGCATCAGATAGGGCAAGCATCAATGAGAGAGGCAGCTTTGTGGAGCAGATGAGGGCAGGGTGAGTGACAGGGACAGGCCGATTCAACGGCTTACCACGACGATCCCAAAGCTTATTCGCTCTCTTCCTCTTTTGCAGTCGTATTCTTTCAGTCAGTCTAATGTGATCTTCCTTTTCCCCCCCTGTCTCTCTTCTCCTGAAGCCGCACGACTATAGACCACGCTTGTTTATCTTTTCCCTAATTCCACTCGTCGCTCACGCTCTCTCTCACCAGACAGATCATTAGGATTAGGGCTCTGACACTGCCTATCCCATCAGATGCTGATCGGCCACAGTGGCAGAGTGTGGGAACCAGAAAATGAGCTCCTGACAGATAATAGCCTGCTCTGTACCTTACATCTGACGAAAGAAGGGGAGAATGAGGGCAAGCGAGAAAGGGAGAAAAACTACCCACATCTCTTTGACACTCATATTTAGACTTTAAGGTCATTATTGTTCTATTGAGAAATAATTGTTTATACATGGAGATAGCAGTGGTCTTAGCCATTCAGAGTTTCTCTTCAAGTGTGTCAGCAAAGATGAGAATGAAATTCTCTCTATTCAGCATTACACGGGACACACACAGGAGGCGGAACGGCTGCGGAACGGTAGTGCCGCGGTCCTTTGCCCGGTGTCAACTCACACCGGACGCTTTTCAGCCGTGGAACGGCAGCGGAGCGAGCTGGCCGTTTTCACGCGAGATCACAAGATCACGCGAGAATCCAAGCGGGACCCCGCGACAAACAGTTTAAAAAGAAAAAAAAAAACCAACAAACAGCTGACTTTGCTTCTCTAACATGGAGATTATAAAAAGCATCTGTTGTGTCATAAATGATTGTGTGTTGTTTCACTTCAACAATTAGTCTCTCATCGTCCATGACGAGACCCTTTGATCGATCTTTGATCACCTGGTGCCACCGGTTATGACGTAACGTTGATGTGAAGTTGTAAAAAGCTACATGGACTGCGTATTGTGTTTTATTTTGTATGCGGGCGGAAGTTTATTACGTCGATTCAAGGCCGGGTTTCCTGTCTGGTGCGCAGTGCTCTGTTGAAATTTACGAGGTTCAGCCGTGGCTCGCGGTAAAAATAGGAATGAAACGGAAAGCTTGCGCTGTTGCGCGGTGAGCTGCTTCTGGGACGCTCCTGGACCGCGCCCTGTGTGAGTGCTCTCATTGACTAGACTGACTTCTATTTGCTACGGTGACCGCGGCGGTACCGTGCCGCTTCCGTTCCGCCTCCTGTGTGAGTTGGCCTTTAGGGAAACTGAGATTTTCCTGTGAAACTACACTGATTTATTAGTTTTAGTATCAATTTAATGGGGAAAGCCTGTATTCATTTTAACTGTAGCCACCTGGTCTATATTTCCTTTGCTTTACCTTGAAAATTAATGCAGCCTCTTTTCTCACTGAATAATTTCTAATAATCTATTCTATACTGCATTGTATACTATTCTGGTGGCTGCAGTTTTCTTCCAAATGCACCAAAATTCATCTTCATCTAAATGTATCTTAGCACTGTGTCAACCCTCTCTGAGCAGGCCTATCCCTCTGGGACTCTGGTGAGCAGTCAAGTCACTATATATACTATACTAGACTATACAGTAGAAACTGGCAGTCAGCCAGTCAAACTCACTCTTCTCTGGCTTGCATCCTGTTTGGGTTTGTTACATTTAGTTTGTATTAATGTGTAAAATAAACCTATTTTTAGTTCAAACTAATGTGGGGTTTCGCTCCTTTGTCCAGCCTTAAGCCGATTTGTGACAGCATGCACAGAACACTTAATCAGAACACAGTCCTAAACTGTACTGAGACTGTAGACAATATAATAATTTCAAAAGTCTATTAGAAGCTCAAGATGTACAATTATATTTGTCAGAGCTTATAAAATAAAAAAAGGTAAAAAGATTTCCCTGGAAAGGTTGAACTAAGCAATTACGAGAAAGCAAGTCTACAGTAAAAATCAGATTCATATCATTGACTTAAATTTTTAATAACCAAGTCTGTCTCCTCAGTCATGTAAAGTGACTGTAATTAATTGTTCTGAGACTTTTCCTTCATATTGTCTCGCCCAATCCAGTTCACTGTCGACTTAATGAATTACTATTACATCTTTAACAAGGTAACGTTATTGGCATAGTATAATAGCTCTGTGACAATTAGATAATTATAGAGCAAACAGCTGAAGTTATACAAATGTAAGGGTTTTGTCTATAGCACCAAGGTATTCCATCAACAAAAACAAACGTTTGCAACACATTATTATTCTGCTTGCTCAAATGGAAAAACAACAGAAACGTGCAAGTCAAACAACCCAAGTTACCAACTACATTATTATATATTTATTTTGCATGTTTTAACCAATAGCCTACCTTAACACAGGAAAAATATGTAAAGGTTGTCCGTTGAACATCTTTGGGTTTAAAATTAATCTGGTCTTTGTTTAACAAGTAAATGCTAAAATGGCTCTCTTGGCCTGCGGGCAATGAATGAATGAGCTTTAGTGATGTTGTATACAGGTTTGGGGGACTCTTTATGCACTGTTACGATGGATAAAATGGGACTGCTAATGGCATGCAGGAGACACAGTGTAATGAGCAGGAGACATTGCACCTCCCAGCTGACTAATGTGGCGTCCCTCACAACCGCACCAGCTACTGACTGACTTAGTGTAGCTCTAAAGAGGAAGGTCATCTGTGACATGAGTCAGATGCATATGCGTGCAAACATTTCTATGTGGCAATCTATAGCTTGGAACATGGTGTTATTCAGGAAGACCTACATGCAAATGTGAAGAGGATGAGTGCATGTTCAGCCTAGCTTGACTTATGATGCAAATAGAAGATTTTTTTTTCCCCCCTCTGGGGTTTATTTTTTTCTTCCTCTTGTTAAGACTTTTTTTTTTTTTCTGTCAGATGTGAAAACTGTAAACTGATATCAAATTCAAAATCCAGTCTTAATGATGAATACGCCTACCAGCACTCTTTGATACATTAATTGCTAAAATGTTTCAGCTTGCCTAGTACACTTTTACATTGTGTTAGTCAACTATATTACAAACTTTTAAAACATGTTACAAACTTTTAAAATAACTCAAAAAGCCCAGCAAAGTGTTATATTGCCCTCTTTAGTTTGGAGTTTTGGAATACTAAACAAAGCCCAGCCAACATTTGGAAGTACAGCCAACAGTAAAACAAAATGATAAATAACTGTCAGGATCTCTATGATCTCTGTGTTAGTTTAGCCACTACCAGCTGCACCTGTTCCCATGATAAAGTCTCAGTACTCACTATGTATGATCAGCTAAGAGTACAGTAGTTAAATGAAGCAACCGGTGGCAGAATACAGATGTGCATGTTCTGCTCGGCATTCATTTTCTAAGTTTAAATAGGTATAAAGATGGTGTCATCCAAATATATTCCTAGGAGATAACTGAAAATCTTTGAGCTACTTATTGGCTGCAAGCTCAAAAAAAGAATGTTTCCAATTCTTGACAATAATCAAAGATGCCTTGCATGGATCAATGCACCACAAAAAAGAGATGGGAGTTGAGGTCATTATACATAAGATTCACTGCCTCGTAGTGTATAATATATGGCCACTTTAACCAATTTAGCAACCACAGAAGCAGCACAGATACGGTTATGCAACATCATTATTGTGAGATTAAAACATGGGAAAACATAATCACTGAATCAAGCTATTCTATTATCACAGGTTAGAGCTATGGTGCTGCTGACAACCTGAGGAATGAATCTGTCCCCTTGTTTCATCTGGTTTTGCATTCCTTTCATAATAAAACACCACATCAATGTACAACAACATTTCTGTAGACAAAAAAAAAAATGTAAAATTTGTCACTGCATCACAACCACAAGGTCTGGCTTCATTCTGTACAAACATGTGTCGTCAACTAAGTTGAAATAGACTCAGAAGGACATATTCATCACCACAATGATCTATAATGACTCAAACACATAACTTGCATTTTACAGATTAGGCAATATTTCAACTCTTAGACATAAAATGCAATCAATACATTGGATTAGAAATAGACAATGTAGTGTGACATCTAACACTGTGAGGGTAACAGAGGGTAACAGTGGCAGGAAAGTGTTTGCCGTCAACACCTTCAGTGTCTTGATAATGCGTCTCATATAGCCACTGACATTTTTATGAGCCTACGTTAATCTTTTGAAAAACAGTGATTGTCTTGAGGGTATATTCAACATGAATGTAATAAAAATTAAAAGGTAATTGATACTCCTGTATTGTCCAGTTGATTGCCAGACCAAATTTCTTCTCATTCACACTGTCCCTCCTTCCACCCACATGCCCTTTATCTGTTTCGTATCTCACATACCCTTTTAAAGAGAAGTTAAAACATTAAATTTGTGTCCAAGTTGAATATATATATATATATATATATATATATATATATATATATATATATATATATATATATATATATATATATATATATATATATATATATATATATATATATATATCAAAAGCCAATGTGTGTGTGTATGTGTGTGAGCATGTTAAATTATGGATGTTCAGATTTTAGCAAGGCGTTAATGTTTTTAAAAGAGGTCTGGGGAGTGGCTTTGCCTTTGCTGATTCATTTTGCTTGCAGTCCAACGCACACATGTAAAAGCTTGTACGTGTGCATGCACGTACACACATCCAAGTACTTCTCCCAAACTGCTGATGCTCTTAAAGTAGCTGGCTCTGCGGTATAAAGAGTGACAGTAGCTTTGCTCAAGAGGAACTTGATATGCTGTGTGTGTGTGTGTGTGTGTGTGTGTGTGTGTGTGTGTGTGTGTGTGTGTGTGTGTGTCCGTGTTTTGCTCACTGATGTCAACCTTCATTAAGTCAAAACATTTTTCTACCCTCAACTAATTGTACAGACATTTGTCCTGTTGCTTCACTCAAAATGTTATTGAATATGTTTTTTTTTGTTTGTTTATTCCCTTAGCGGGAACATCATAGTTGTTTTTTTCCACTTTAAACTTCTGTGTTTGTCCTTTTACAAATCACTTTGAACAGACTCTTTAATAATTAAAACACAAAACATTTACACCTTTACTGATGCCCTCCAGCACACAATATTCAAACTTCCATAAAGTAAGTTTTGCAAGGGCACAAAATCTGACCCGCAAACACATCATCTACATAAAAATGTTTATTTTAGGAAAGTATAAATGATTGGAATTTATTTGAACATGTTGCTATGCCCACCGCTTCTTGTTAAAGAAAAATACATTATGCAAACCAATGTCAATGCTGAAGTACAACCGATATAAATCTCTGTTAGATGGATTATATGTATGGCAAATTAAATGGCACATAACAATGCAGATAATACTCTGAAACCAGCTCCCTGAAGACACTCCAGGGGAATGCTGATTTTATAATTTTATCGAATGCTGTGCTACATTGACTCCGAGTCTCATTTGCTGAATTACTTTTGATTATCAGAAAATTAGATCAAATAACAATATAATACAATGCAATGAAAGATATTTATATCCCACTAAACATCTTGGAGGGAAGAAAGTCCACAGGGTTATACAGTAAGAGTTCCAATGACGTATAATGGGTTATTTAGTATCCCATTCATTTCATCAGGTACTGGAATTACACACACATGCGTTTATGGAACCATCATGAGTGATCCAATATGTCATCTTTATAGTAGTTATTAACATAATTAATGAGTAATTTGACTATGTAGTTTATCATTTGGCTGTTTTTCTGTTCATTGTGACATTAAAACACTGAAGTTTATTCCCAGTAAAAAAAGTGTTTAATATGTAGGATATGTGCATATTCAAACAGCTCTACCTAGATAAGAGGAGTTGAATATTTTCTATTCAAAGGGCAATTTATTGCATCTTAAGAAGAAAACAAAATACTTGTTTCAAGATTTTTTAATATACAAATCCTGTTGGTCAGTTTAATTTAAGACAATGACTGAAAGTGTTTCTTGGTCATGCAAATCTTGTATTTTTACTTACTCTACTACTCGAACAAACAAAACTTAATGTTGTATCAATATTTTCTCTCTGTTCTCCATCTTCCACACAGACGAGCTCTCGCTATATACAGGAACCACACTCGGAAAATACCACAAGGTGGAGACCTTGTGAGGGCTTCCTTGGTGAGGGCTGCTTTGGGTTTGTAACCCGATGCCAGAATAACAAAACCAATGAAGCAGTAGCTGTCAAAGTGGACAAGAACTGCCCAAGCTAGTTCGGCAGGCAAGACTGGAAATTGGAATCCTAAAGAGGCTACGGTGTTTGGATCCAGATACATGTAACATTGTAAAATTGAATTAATTTTTCTTTGACAAGTCCAAAGTCTGCATGAGTTTTGATTGGACTCGTACACATACACCTCAAACCAGATAACATCATGTTTGTGAAGCACCATGAGCAGCCACTGAGAGTCAAGTTAATTGACTTTGGACTTCCGCGGGCAGTGGCTGATATTGAACCTAGTGCCTGTGTGCAGGCTACCTGGTACAGAGCACCCGAAGTGATGCTCCACATACCTTCTAATGAGAGCATTGATATGTGGTGTCTGGGCCTGGTAGTTGCTGAACCGGCAACAGGTTTCCCCCTCTACCCCAGGAAAATGGAGTACGATTTGCAACGACGCTGGATGTTCAAGACATGAGAGGAGTTTGCAAACGAAATGGGGTACCATGCAGTAGAGACGAGAAGCTTAAACCTAAAGAACCTTGACAACCTCCAGAAGCTGATGCTCTTAGAAAGACATCAGAATGAACAACAGCTCTTAATGGACTTGATAAAAAAGGATGCTGCACTTAGATGCTGACCAGCGAATCAAAACGCTCTGTGATGCAGCATCCGTTCTTCGAACAAAATGTCCCACAGAGGTGCCCTGCCAACATCCAGAGTCCGGACAACGAACACATCCGGATCGAAAGACCAAATAAACCAAGGAAAGACGATCTGAATGCTGTCATGCATCTGTCTGTCTGCCTGCCTGTGTGTCAGTCTGTCTCCCTAACCCTCACTCAAATACACACACACACAAACACATGCACACACACTCACACAGTGGACATCCAAGAGCCTGATTCTGCCTCCTATATCGAAGTTTTCCTTGCCACCGTCACCAAGTGCTTGCTCATGGTGGGAATTGAATAATGTAATACTCCAGTTTACATTTTATCTAGAAGTTAGTTAGTTAGGGACTTTAGGTAGTTAGGTACACCTCTTTCTTTCTTTGAATGGTTGAGCCCTACTTGACAGTAGACACATCTGGTCTGTCCTTTCTTCTTTCAAAGCGCTTTTGAAGGTAGCCACAGTTATTAAAACAGTAAAACTCTGTATGGAAACTGACATTGAGAGGGGACGAGACGTGTGTGTGTGTGTAGGTGCTATTCATGGGGGAATACAGCATCAGTGTAACAGTGCAGTGGGAAGGTAAGTGTGCTGTCCAAAGCCTGAGGGCATTCTCTCTCTTTTTTCTCCCTCAAACACACACACAGACACACAACCACACACACACACACACCGCTTAAGCACCCTAACCAAAGTACTGGTGCTCCTGTTGTGCTCTTCTTAGTACCACACTATCTTTATCAATAAAGATCTTTGTGTATCAAACAGTAACTTTGACACCCCTGCCCATTAAAGCTAATTCCATGAGCTGATAGTTTGAGAAATATGCATAAAATATTTCCTTATACCCAAGTGCTCTTAATTGGAACTGCTTTCATTTTCTGTCAGAGCATCACCCCCCACCGCCCTTCTCACCTTTCATACCAGGAGAAAAAGGAGAAGCGTAAATATGTTGAGTCCATTTTTACTTGATATTCTCAATTATGCTGCTCATAAAGCTCCTCAGAGAAATACAAATTGCTGTAGTGCTCCAAAAAACGGGTTGGGAAATGCCTGAACTGTCGGTTTCACTCCCCTTGGCTGTCTGTCTCACTCTCTGTGGCTCCACTTCACATTACACTTCAAAAGTCAGGTAGAATGCACCAGGAGGAAAGGAAGGACAAAGAGAGGAGAAGGAGAGAGAAAGAGGAAGTGCTTCACTGCATGCTAATGTTGACTTTTATGTTGTGGTGTTGTGGTTTGGACTGAACGAATATATAGAAAACAAATCTGCACGTTATGCCCTCATGAACCACAAATATATTTATTTATAAATATATATTTTACTTACAGATGTAAAATACGAATACTTATTTAATAGAAGTTTCTGTGTGTAAGATTTAGGGGGATGTGTCTACAGAATACAACAGAAATGGAATGTAATATGCAAAACGATGTTTCTTTAGCGTATAATCACATGAAAATAAGATGATTTTCTTACCATAGAATCAACCTTTTACATGTACAGATGCTGCACATCCTTTTCCACAGCATCTGGCATGTTGCACTGCCATGTTTCTACAGTAGCCAAGAACAGACAAACAATGTCCTGGCTCTAGATAGAGCATTTCATTTCATTCGCCACTGTAGTGTCTCGTTCACAGAAGGAATAGGTGAAATGAAGGGGTTGCAATCTGCAACTATGATGCTAAATGTTACTGAATCCTATGCACTGGCCCTTTAAGTAAGCATTTTTTCAGAGCATTAACTTTCTGGTGTTTAGTGTTAAACTTACAATAATAACTCTACCTGTCAAATGATTTGATGAAGTAATTTATGTAATTCCTTTAAAATCTTTAAACAACCTTTGTTAGATATAATCTGAAAAACCAACTGGGATCAAAACCTTTTAGTGTTACTTTCAAGCAGGAAGGAGAAACTGCAGTGGCTGAAAAATATGCTACATGCCATATTTAGAACCAGTGCTGCAGTGCGTCTGTAGATACAGTATATAAGGCTTGAAGAAGTGATTATAATAAAAACATAGGTATGTATATTATTTTTCATTTTTGCCATTTTCTCTAAATAGTTCCCCCTAAAACACCCTCACACACTGGACCTTTAAAGAAAGTGAGATCTGGTGACAGTGGGTGTGCATTGCTCTTTTCAATCAATCAATGCTATATGTATCTTTTGTGACAAAGTGTTTGAGTTGTCAGTTAAAAATGATCTGACTCATAATGAAAGATCAAGTAATTTATACCCTCCTGGCACATAAATCCATGGGCTGAAACCTAGTTAGCTTGTCCGATAATTGAGAATACACTGTTGATGAAATCAGCTGTTAATTCAGTTAATTGTTGCATATTAACATTTCCCTAATTACTGCATTCATTCATTCAAATACTACCATTGAGTTTAATGAAATGACTGATATGTATACTTTTTTAGCTTGTAATGAGTTTATCTGAAAGAATACCACAGAACCTATTTTTATTTTCATACACAAACAACATAGGATTTGATCAATGGAAACAATTTAGAAACTGAATTTTTCTATCCCATAAGGTTTCCACAATTGAATTGTCTGTTTTTATAATGTTATATATTGTGCTTGGTGAGCCAATAGGTGATTTTCCACCCCAGTGGAGAATAAAGATATTATATTCTCCTAAAAGAGAAAGAAAAAACTAAAAACTAATCAGAACATTCACTACAAAAAAAAGTATATATACATAATATATATGAACACACGCAACATTCACAGAACATGTTCATTGTCGGTACTCAAACACACAGACATGAATGTTGTTTGACAGATGCTCTTTGTTATTTGCATGCATTAATATAATCATAACGCTAATTAGTAGTCTGTGTGCATGTGCCTGTCTGCATCTGGGTTAAATGGTGGATTAGCAAGAATTAAATCTGTTCCTCTCTGACATGCAGGAACCAGCAGGAATAACATCAGTTTGTTAGATAAAAAACAAAAACAAAAAAACAATCTTATTACTATTTTATAATCACTGTTCTTCGGATAATGCACTCAAATAATTTCCTTTTCCTTGTTCAGTATAACTTATCCCGATGCTATTATTTTTTTGTGGTTTGTTATGTTGAGCATGATTGCCATAAGTAGAAGCAATGAGATGTTCTCTACTTGAGTGGCACTCAAGAGAAGCTAAGAGGAATATTGGCTGAAAGCAAAACAATGAGATGGCAAACACAGCTTACAGTCTTACGGGTTATTTTTCCGCAGATCTGTAGTTACTCAAAAACTGACTCAAAGCTCAATTGTTGGTACTCTGAAACATTTACTTAAAAGACTGCGCAAGTAAAAAGACAAACATACACGCAGGCATGTACACACAACTGCGCCGCAGTGTTCTGTACAATGCTAATCTCATCTGAATGGACAGAGGAGGGATGACACACACAGTGTTGAAACTGGGATGTCAAACAGTGAGAATGTCCAGATCTGAGCTCAGCTGATGGCACAGACGATACATTGGCATGTTGGGCATACCAGCGCGGGGAGAGGGTTTGTGTGTGTGTGTGTCAGTGTGTGTGCGTGTGTGTTTGTGTGCGTGTGTGAGAGCTTTATGTCTGACAGAAAGTGTGTCTATGTGTTGCTGCCACAGCAAAAAGCAGTCAAGCTGTTGGATTTACTAGATAAGCATTCTGGATGGCTGCTCATGGCTGAGGTCTTTACTCGTGCACACAGACACACACACAAACACAGGCTCCAGAGAAGATGACAGATCTAGCTATGATACACATGTGATATTAAACCTGGTGTTTCAGCACAACAGAGGTTTTACTGTGTGTAGCCACTCAGATCCAGATAAGAATATATTGGATTTTTGTGTGAGTGTATGAACGTGTGTGTGTGCGCACGTTGTACCTGTGTGTACCACTGGCATTTCAATGTGGCAGGAGCCCACAGAGAGATGAGTGCATGCAGAGGTTTCTCTCTGCAAGTCTGTGAGACAGTTTGCAGTTGGTGGTCTTACCACCATGAACATAGAACATTCATGAAGACATGCTAAGATCAGTAGCGGTTTTAGGTACGGGCGGACAGGGCAGCCGCCCGGGGCGCCAGTTCGTGGGGGGCGCCACGAGCGCCCGAAAATGAAAAAAAAAAACCTCGCAAATTTTCGATACCGCTTATTAAGTCAGCGGAGCGGGCGCCCCCGTGGGCGGGGAGTTGACGACGACGTAGAGGGTGCGCCGGACAGACTGATCAGGGCGCACGGCGCGTCCAGGGGCGCACGAGAAATTCTCCGTCCCGGCGGGGGGGGGGGGGGGGGGGGGGGGGGGGGGGGGGGGGGGGGGGGGGCGGTTTCGCCCAGGTTCGCCCAGGGCGCAAATGTGGCCAGGACCGCCGCTGGCTAAGATGAGTGCATGGCCAGCAGTGATCATACTAATTGTGGGATATGTTGTTTTTTTTCACATGGCTCCAACTGTTCCTTCCATGTAAATGTAGTCTCCCATTAACAAAAGAATAAGATAGGAACATATAATTAATAAATATTGTCCCGACACTAGGAACCGACATTTCAGTGGTATTTGATTTCTCAAGAATCGCGTACCCTACTTTTAATTTGACAAAAAGACACTAGCAACCACGGTGGTACTCATTAATGAGGCGTACAGAGCCAGGAGCAGTCCAATATAATGTTGACCCTACTCTGCAGGAGTCTCTGCCTCGGTACCGATGAAGGAACCTTCTGACTGAAGAGCAGTTAAAAACTATTTTACAACTTTTTTTTTCTTTTTTTTTTTTTACATTCCCTAAACTCCTATCAAAGTTTAATCATTAAAATGGCACTAAATTACCTTGTGGCAAAGTTATTCACACAGAAACACATTAAAATGACATTATCTAACTTTATTTAGCAATAACATTTGATGTGTGAATTACCGACCACCAGAAGGGAAAAGTGAAGTGTGAGAGTCGTTGTTAATCACTGAGGCAGCCGATGATGGCCGTTCACCTCTCAGGAACTTCAACGAGGACATAACTAGTGAAAACTGTAAATGTTGCACCAAAGTGAAATATTACTTTAATTAGTCCGAAATGTAGTGTAGTCCACCCGGAGGGAATACAGCGGAAAACTTTCAGAGCAATTCTGCCTGGTGATAAAAACACTCTGAGCTGAGTATGTCTCCTCCTGTCTAAATCACCAGACAATACAAACATGCACACACACATGCGACTCTCAAACCTTTTTTTTCCCAGATGATATGCGTTGGGTAAGCTGCTTTGTTGTAACTAAAACCAAACTTCATAATCTTGACAAAGTAAAACTGTGCCTGGCTTTATTATTTGAGATAGTAACACTAAAGCACAAATCGAAAGACTTGCGACTGACCTTTAATCAGGTTATATATCTGATGTACAGTAAAGCCTGAATTTACAGTTCACCCCAAACTAAATGCATGCAAGCAATAAGCAAGTCAGCCTTGAAATATTAGATAAATCACTTTTAAATCTTAATAAACCTTGTGAGGAGATCTTTTATCTACTACAAATACGAAACATGACATGTATTTGTTGATGTTGTTGACGAGTGAACGAATCTGGAAATTTGCAGATTTATATAAAAATCATTAACGAAGTGAAAGCTCTCCAACAGCGTGCCCACACTGTGTGCATGTGTGTGTCTGTACACGACAGTGTTTCATCAACGATTTCCCTTTAAGAGGAGCTGTCTGAAATTACCATAAAACACATTTGCTTTATGTACAAGGCATGCAAACAAGCAGACAGACACATACGCATGCAATTACGAGCTATGCCCACACACATCAGCTGTTTCTGAATTAAAAAAGAAATAATTAAACACAACGTCGGATTGGTATATTTGGAAAACACTGCTGGTATTGTCAGATTCACTTGCATCAAAAAAAAAATGCACACATTAAATAGAAAATCTACTAAATCAGTGTTTCATTTTTTTCTGTCACAATTATATGAGCGAATATTGGTATTCTTTACATTTCTTTTAATTTATATGTGATGTTTGATTAATTTAGCAGCTCTACACTACATCCAAATCCTTAAGTAATATGTCAAAAGGCAAACTGCTGGCTGAAATCTCTCTCCATAAATAACCTGTGATGGATTTCCTTTTACTAGACCGGTATCACTGTGGATCTTACTTTAAAGAGGAAAGAAAAGAAAAAAATTTGTAGAATAACAATTTCCTCTTGGTTTGTGAGACCATATGGGCTGTTGCCAAGGAATGATAATCTCTTATCTAAAAAAATGATTTGCTTTTCCTGCCTGGTATTTCTCATATCTCATCTTGTCGATGTTAGATTAAAAAAAAAAGAAAAAAAAAAGATGGATATCTGGTCACAGGTAAATACTTATCAGTTGTGTACGCAAAGTGTGATCTTCATACATGCTTCATCCGTGCGGGAGTGTAGCCAGTAACAGACATGTGTGGACCGTGGTGGAACTGTTATAATACAGTTGATGGATGAAGAGATTATTGCTAGAGGCACTGGCATTTCGCTGCTCTGCCCAAGTGTGTGTGTGTGTGTGTGTGTGTGTGTGTGTGTGTGTGTGTGTGTTTTCCAATTCATACAATAATGCTCAGACAATACACTGACCTACAAACAACTTCATCTCCCCATCTCCACCTCATTTCTCTCATTCATCCCCCTGACCTCATTTGTCACTCCTTCTCCTCTTCTCCCACCACCCACACTTTGTTTCCTCCATCACTTCCTGTAATATGACAATACCTCACAGAAGACCACACGATCTGCCTCAAACTTTCAGCCATGTTCCTAGCACCTATGATACTAGCTGATTCTGAAACCATTAATGAGCTTCATTTGCTGAATTGCCAAAATTCACACACTTGTTGACTGACTGAAAGGCTTGCTGTTCATTTGCCTAATGGTGATACAAATACCACTAAAAGTCAAAGTGTCACTGACTGTGGGCCTCATTCTCTGCCAGGTTGTGTATATTACTAACTGGCTAAATAACTAGCTGACTGAGGCAAGTAGGACTGACGACATATCCAAGTGTAAACGATATCCACGCTGACAAATAAACAGAAACACTGACAAATTCTGTCCTCTCTGTCCAACACTTGAGAGTGTGAGTCAGTACGTATGATGATGGGCCTCAGACCGTGATTACACATAATGAGGCGTGTGTGTACGTGTGTGTGCATGTGTGAACTGTGTGTATGCGGTGTGCTTTTTGTTGGCACCCATGGATCCAAATGGGTAGTGGGGAGAGAGATGTCAAAGTGGATATTTAACGGTTCCTGAAGCTATTTCCTCAACCATTCCACATCTATTTCTAACTGTAGCTCTGGGGATAAATATGATACTTTCATTTAGGAGCAGCAACACCCTCTTTTCAGATACACACACTCGCAGCCAGATAATGGACAAACGTGTCAGAGTTTGATTTGTAAGTTGTCCATTTAGGTGCTCAAAAGTATAAACATATTTCAAAGAAAAAGAAAGATACTGTTTTGCTCCAAGAACAAGAAATAACTTTTAAAAAAAGTGCATAAATATAATAGGGCCTATAATGGGGAATCAACACTTTCCCAGTTGCTTGACATAGCAAGCAAACAAAAACAAAGAAATTGTATTGATGGCGGTCAAAAACAGTACAGCAGAGCCGCAAACCAACCTGATAATCTTATTTAAAGAAATAAAATGTCACAGCAACCCGGCTTTCCTTAAGGGCAACTGCCCTTTCATGAGATCATGTGGAGTAGAACTGGCATTCAACATTTTGCCATGTTATGTCTCCATTTCAACTGTTTGATTTCGGCAAGGTTGTTCCTGTCTTGGGGTGTGACTTGTGTTCTAAGCATGTTGCTGATTTATGTTCAGCCTGACAAGTTGCTGTGTACATCGTCTCATTGTGTTTTACAATGTGTGAATCTGCCAGGCTCTAATGTAATGAGAACGGCCTCTTGCCAATAGTAGTTTTGCATTAGCATGATGAGGACATCATCGTACACCATATGCTTTGGATATTTTATTTTTATCCACTCTAAGCACCATTATTTGCTGCAGCAGTGAACTCATTTCCCCCTCAGGGACCAATGTAGTACATCTTATCTCTAATCTCCCTACTAGAACAACAAATCAATTTTTTTAAGAGGAAAATGGAACAACCATGGGATATGACCTTATGTTCTTAACTTGCTGTTAGTCAAGAGGAATTATGCTTTCATAACTTGAGGTGAGAGGACAAGAGTCTAGAGTCTAAACATTTCATTTGGATTCTACAGGTTTAGAAAATCCTCCAATTCTGTGACATTGACAGTGTTGGACTGCAGCAACACCACTAAGTGTGGCCTTGGGTATTAACAGAGTTGAATTAACACTCCTCATCAAAAGCTCCACATGATCGTGTTTATCACAGCGCTGTTGTACTGAACTGTGTACGATTCTACAGGTGGTTATGGTATTGTGTCAGCCATCTGCTATCTTAGATGTGTCTTTGCACTGCAGTCAGCTGTGTGTTTTACACAGCAAGGCTTTGAAAAACAGACCTCTCTTAACTGTGCAAGAATGTGAAATAATCTTATCTCTATCTTCCATACCTCCCAAATTAAATTACGTGGTGCTGACATCAAATTACCAACACGATTTATATTAACAAATGATAGACGAATGATAAATCTAGACTCTCTAAACTGAATCATTTGCCAAGTTATCATACAGCCATCTATTTTCCTGACCAAATTGTTATTACCAGAGGATGGAATAAAAGCAAAGGCACACACTCTAAAAGTTAAAACTAAACAATATTAAATACTATATACACGTGATGTTACATTTTGGTAAGTGTAGAAATGATTCTTGTTAAAACTAATGAAATTATGTTGATGGCAAATGATAACACTACAAAAAAAAACAGGTTTACAGATTAGGACCCACTGTTTGTTTGCTTGTAAGGGTTAATATAGAAACTTTACTTTGAAAAATACTGGCAACAATGGTTTCTTTACTTCTTTTTAGATGTCTTTCGCCCTATGAAGTCTTAACCTTGACCAAAACCCCTGCCCTCTGGATAAATGTCAGTGGAATCATGCTGATGTTGAAGGCTAAGGTTAACGTAAAGGCTAACCGACCGCGATGATGCACATAAGGTGGTGTTGTATTGTAAACATTAGCCCTGAAGTGGCCCATCGAGCAAAAGATACCCTGTACTACACCACTGAGGCAGAGCAACAAGTCATCGGTAATGTCCAAGAAGGGGACTCAACTTCCTTCCTATCTACTTCATCTTTAAATGAAGCATGTCAGTTAACTGCTGATCAAAATCAACATCTTGTAATCATTCACAATGAGGATAGCATGTTACATCAAATACGCTGAATGCATTAAAATCCTCTTTATGTTATGTTTTTAACTTTGCTAAGCCCAACATTGTCCTTCCTGGATAACTGGTTTCACACAGCTGGTTACCATTTGTCTGGAGTTTCCGATTATCCCTGAGTTTATTCCAATCAAAGAGGTGTAGATTATTAGCCTGACATCGCCAATCGACAACTCTAAAAGAGTGTATTAAATATAATACAAGATGTAATTGTTCTTTCTTTGTGGAGAAATGATATCATTGCAGCAGCAAAATGATTTAGTAAGTTAAAATATCTCAACTGTAAAAATAGTGGGAAATTAAAAATAAAATAAAATAAAATTTCATACAAGTAATACACACTCATGCAAACTTGTGTTTCTCTTACCTTTGTTGGAGAGGAGTGACATCAACGTAGAATGAAGGCATGAAAGAAAAAAGGAGAGACAAAAACAGATGTTGATGCACCTCTTTCCATCTTAATAATAATAATAATAATAATAATAATAATAATAATAATAATAATAATAATCCACACTCTATATCTATCTACTTTATTATAGTGAGTAGCTGCAATGATATACCTTTACACATACTTTAAATACACAATATGCATACACAGACACATGTTGTTACAAGGAGCAAACAGCTGTTGTTCTGATTGTTCTCATCTCTAACGGAAAAAAAAACAAGAGCAAACCCCAACACACAAAATATTGTCCACTGCCCACTGAACATACATACTAATCACCTCTACCACCACAACACATTCAACATAACACCTATGCATGTGTGCACACCCACACAAACCACAGAGACATTAGGGCATTTGAGAGCTAACCATTGATTTTTTTTTTTTTTTTTTTTTCTATCCTGCAGCCTCGAGACAGCCAGTCTGAGGGAGGGAATCGGCAGAATAATTGTTAATTTCCTGCTCCGTTCTATAGTTCACTGATGGAGGGGAAATTCTGCAGACAGGGAAACAGACGTACGCAGACAGACAGGAGGACGAGGACACAGACTGGCAAACAAACAGTTGGATGTGGAGGATAATTGTGAATTTACTGCTGTGGTTGTGACAGGTTGATAGACATGTTGTGATACATGGATTGTTCATTTTTATCTTTTATTGATTTTTTTTTTCTTCCTGATTTCAACTCAAAAAACTACGGAAGCACATTGCTGCCACCGTCCAAAAAATAATTTGGCTCAGTATCAAGTAATTACGTGAAAAGTTTTATGTTATAACGTGATACTTATCACTTATCATTACGTTATAACGTGAAAGTATCACGTTATTTCGTGATATAAAATGATCACGCTATTTCGTGATAGGCATTTATGACATTATTTAATGAAATGGTGATATTTTCACGTTATAACTACAGCGCTCAACAGCTGTAGTATGTCACCATGTCTCAAACCAAGATTAAAGTATAAATGAATTAAGTTATGTAGACGAGCCAGTCAGTTTACGGACTGAACCATGCCATGAGGGACGCGTGTTGGTAAACTTATGAAATCAAGTAAAACCATACTTGATGTTTTCACGTGATAACGTGAAAATATCACCATATCATGAAATAACGTGATAAATGCGTATCACAAAATAACGTGATAATTTCATATCACGAAATAACGTAATAATTTTACGTTTTAACATGATAAATATGTTATAATGTGAAACTTTTCACATAATTACGTGATACTGAGCCAAATTATTTTATTTTTGGCGGGGTGGCAGCAATGTGCTTCCGTAAAAAACAAATATGCAAGAAGATAATGGAAATGATTGAAATACCATTACTGGCATTACTAGAAACTAAGATTTCTACATTATAAACTGAGTACCAGTGAAGCCCTTTAAAGGGTGTAAATGACTGACTACTCATTCTTTCTGATGTCACTGGGTGAAAGACAACAACTTCCAATGTGCTAGTCCTGTAGGGAAGTTAGGCCTACTAAGCTTGTTTAAGGCTAGAGGTTATGAATTATAACCTATGACTGTTCAGCAAAATTCCCAAGTCTGTTTTTATGAACCTTTTCTATTCCACAAATGTTACATAGGTAAAATATTTGTCGTGCACTAATGTTGCTCAGTCTCCGTCCCATGGTTACACTGTCTGACCTTTTTGGAAGATAAGGATGGGATTCTGACAATAATAATGTGTTTAAAAGGCAATTTCAATTTGTTCTTCCTTCACTGCAACACACTCAATATTGCCTGGATGCACACACCAAGAAAGATTTCATGAGCCCAGTGAGCTTTGTGGTTTGTTTGGTGAAACCCAGTCAGCCACAGCGTCTCCTTCTCTGTGTCTCCCTGTTATGTTGTGGAGTGGTCATTAAGCATGTGCAAGCAAGCAAAGAGACTTCTGTTCCAAGCCGTATTTCCTGGTTGTATATTTAATTGCAACAACTTATGAGCTTCTCTGTGAAATGCTAAGAGCAACCAAATACATATCTTAACACTGTCAGAAAGCAGGAACAGGGAAACTGAAGAGCCACATTTCTTAATAACAAAAGTGTTTTGAGTGACAAAACTGAGTGGGAGAGAGGGTAATGATTATGTGTCAGTCTTTATTGTGTGGCTATCTGTAGTTGTACATGGAAAAAACAAACTGATTCATAAATACAAATAGAATGGAAAGCCTGTCAGGAGAGAAAATAATAACTTTACATCCTTATCGTAGGAGTGTAATCATCAAAACATGGTAAATTGTTGACCTTTGAGAGGTATACTAGGTTTTGATTTAGTTTCCATTCTATTTGAAGGGTAGCTGGACAAAAGAAGATGATGTTTTTCATCATGTATCGAAAATACAGCAGGAAGAATACGTAGAAAATGTCACTGAGGAGCTTTAAAGAGATTAGTATTTCCAAAGAGGAGCTTGTCAAGTAAGTTAAAAGAGAGAGAGAAAGCGAGAGAGATAGAGAGAGAGTATCTTTTTTTTCCCCAGTCATCTCTCTGGAGAAATCTACATTCGGGAATAGTCTAGAGTTAACAAATAACATTTTCAAATAAAGCTGAGCCTGCATCTTTTACCATTTTAAAGGTCTGTGTTTGTGTGCTCAATATGTGTAGTGTAGTGTAGTATACGGTATATGCACATGCGAGCGTGTGTATTCATATTTTTTAAAGTGTACTGTACCTTGTGCTGACTTGACTAGTGCTGCTCCTATAAATCACATATGGCTGTGACAATGTACTCTGTGTATTGAATGTAGTAGGGGTTGAACAAGGACAGCTTCCTAGTCAAGGTTAAAAGTCGATAAGTTGATGTTACACTTTCTTGCTCACTAACTCACTAACCCCCCGCCCCTCACACACGTGTCTTTCTCTGATCTCCCGTAGTACAACTGTAGTGTAGTGCACTTAAAAAACCCGCTGCATGTGTGCCACCACACATACACACGCGCAGACATTGCCTTGAGATGATGAAACTGTATGAAATTGCTCTTTTTTGGAACTAATGATATCAAGTTTGCCTTCAGAATATATTGCTTCTTATGGTCCTGATGTGCACTTTGAAACAAGATTCACGAGCATTGTAATAACTTTAAGGAAAGAGCACATCATTTACTATCTGCTGACTGGATTTTCTTTTTTTTTATTATTATTATTCTTCCTTCTGCACATTTAAAGCCACACACCGAACACACGCACAAAAACATAACAGAAGGAGACACAGTAAGTGTTTAAATTATTTCCTGAAGCGATTCTGTCCCAACATCCCTAACACCAACAGTAACGCCTCTTCAAATGGAATCACATAATTCATTCGCAGCAGAGACACCTGAGGATTTGGGCTAGGTAATGACGTGATTATGCTACTAGGTTACATGATGGAAGTATTTCTTCAGTACATCACAGTAAGATTATCATATATATTATTTTCAGTAAGAAAATCTCTTGGGAGTGTTATCTTAAATTCTAAATCATGTTGTAAATATGATTTTTTGACTAACCTGGGTTACTTGTTATGTTACATCTTTAGCTGCTCAAAAGAAACAAGATATGTGGGATTCCCCAACTCCTGTGTCGACGATACCTTCAAGGACATTTCTATTCATCCTTTACTTCTTAGCTGACTGTGCATAAATGTGGAGGTGTTTTTTTTTACGGTGTCAAGATCAATGCTGGCCTCAAATCAATAACTTCCTGGGAACCTGTACACTATAGCCGCCTATAGATTAGGATACATCAATCTCTCTCATCCTCCTCTTCTTGTTTCTACTCTTCTCACTAGTTCAATTTTCTCTCAATGTGAAATTGATAGACACCTTATTCCTCTGACTGTCCATGACTGCTACTCATTTGTTGTCTCTCTATTAGGCTCTCACTTTCCTTCTAAAGAGGGGACACACCTTCAGTTTAAAAATTGTCTAGCTGTCATTTCCGCAGCAGTTAATGGCTCTTGAACTTTATTTCCTGGATGATATGTCAAAAACAGTCATACCAACAAGCTCTGTTTTAATGTTGCTGATTTCTCTCTCTCTACAGCCACTCATGTAGTCAGCACACACAGCACAGTAAAAAAAACTTTTTTTCCCCCCTCTTTGGATGGATTTAGTGGTATAGTCTCAAACACCACACAAAAATCAATGCAGAGACTTTTTCTCATTTTTTGGCAAGACTCCTGTCTCTACTATCAATATGTTGGTGTAGTACACAGGCAACACGGGGAGCTGATGTGAGAAAAAGTAATGAGGTTTAAAACCATTTAGTACAGTAAGTGAGATACAGTATGCTGTGGGTTAAGTCAGTGAAGCTGAAGGTGAAAGCAAGCCATCATTTTTTTTTTTTTCCAAGGTCAGTGGCAAGAAAATATACAGATATACTTCACACTAAAGGGCAAGGAAAACATTAAATGCCAAAGAGAAATATAAATTTATAAACAAAGAAAACAACAAAATGCAAACTAATATATAACTAGACTTTAAATATTTATATTTCACCTTTCCAGACAGGATAAAAACTAATTCACTGACTGCTGCATGTGTATATCTGGCTGCTAAGTGGTTTAATAGTTGTGTATTCATATGATATACAACAGCTGCTGACAATGAGTAAATCTGAGCATAGATCATAGTCTGAGTCCTGTTTCAAATCAAGCACTGGCCGTCTTATCTATCAAGTCTGCATCGACCAGTGTCAATGTCTTTGAAAAATGGCCACAAGGAGGTGATTGATCAGCAAGTTGTATCTGTAATCAATTGGTCTGATAGCACAGCTAACTAGCTTAGAATATGCATGATGTATGGTTGCTATAGCAGGTCGGTCATGATATGCATGAAGTGATTTACAGCCTCAGCATGATACAACTTAAAGGGATAGTTTCGGATTTTTGGGGTTGTACGAGGTCTTGATGCATAGTCAGAGTGATACCTACAGTAGACATTTGTTTAAGTGTACACTATAGTGATCGTGCACAGCACACTTGAGCTTAAACACATAGGAATATGCAACAATTCAGTAAAAGAGCTGTCTGACCAACCTCTGTTTAAAAAAAAAAAAAGGCGCTAACGTCTTTACATGACTTCATCTTCATTAAGCAATCAAAGAGTAATTTACCCATGCAGAAGGTTTAATGAGCTTCCAAACTCGGTAAAACAAGGACATCACCTGCCTTAGAAAGTGAATTTTATAGTCCAGTACATCTCTGTGTGCAGTAATTTATTCTACAAACTGCAAAGTTGCTATGTCATGTGAAAGGGTCAGTAGCTGCATCTGCTTTTTTCGTTTGCTGCTTCTCCTTTTTCTGGGTTGATTTTTTTCTTCTTTTTTTTTTAATGGAGTGGAAATATTGAGCTTGCAACGGGACAGTGAGTTGATGGGATAGACTCAGCACCACCCAGCGACACCTGTTCTTTGGCTCAATACTCCTTTTCCCACAGCTAAAAAAGACAACAGAAAAAACATTGCTCTATTGTCTCATTATTGGTTCAACATTCAGTTTATCTTTGTAATGTATTTCCTTTTTGGTTTTGATTCATGCTTACTATCTGATGGTTGTTTATTTACAGAAATACAGAATATGTTACATGTTTTCCAACCAAATTGTTTTTACTTTAAGATGTTGCAATTAGGAAAAAAAACTTACTGTCCATCTTGAGTCCCATGTTCATGCTGCCCCCAAAAGCAGGACCAATCTTAACCCCACACATATTTCCTCAGCTGCCCCTATAGGCTGGCTGTTCTCATTCTGGATCCCTTTTGTCAAAATATCCTCATAAACAATCTGATGACCAAAAATACATTTGAATAATGGGATTTACGATGTGCCATTAAATAAAGCCCCTTTTATCCAAACACACAGGCTTTCATAGTGCTCCAGGGTATTTTGAATCTCATAAAAAGATATATGCATACCTTCCGTATGTGTATCAGAAGCAGCAGAAATAAACAAATTAGAAGTGAATGTCCAATTCAAAACATATACAACATGAAATAGATTGGTTAAATAATTGCAGGATGTTTTGAAAAATGACTAAAAATGATCTTGTTTAAATTGTTTTTTTTCCACTGCTTCAATTATGTCTGTTCAAAAATATCAACCTTTCTGAGAGCTAAAATTAAAAGGAAGCAACATCCATTATTTATCCATTATTTGAAAAAATTACACAAAAACACAAAATGCAGGGTTACACGAATGAAAACCATCTAAAGGAAAAGATGTCGATTACTCTGGCGACTGGAAAGATCGCAACCACGGGAAGTTAACAAGAAAGAAAAGAACATACAGGTATTGTACGGCCAAAAGAAAGGCACCATGGGCTTCGAGACCTCTCTAAATTATAGAGGCTCCGCGCTAATTAGAAGTGCTTTTACTGGATTGTTCTGGTCCAGTCATCTCCTGCAGAGGACAAGGTCAGTGCTAATCATTACTAACATAGTGATCGTAATTGATTATCCAGACACTTGATCATAATGAAGGGTGGTAAAACTGCTGTCTCAGGCATTGTGAATTTGACCTTCCATATAGGCATAATTGGGGTCAAGCATATGTCAATCAGCATTATTATTGCTTATAAGCCACTCGAGTTATCAATCAGGGCATATCAAAAAATGAATACGTCATGAAAGACTGGTGATACCTCCACTGTTGATACAGGCATAATGGTTTTTGTTCTTGCAAGCACAGTGAATGTCCCTTACTTACATTTATTCAGTGTCATCACTGGTGTCTGTATACAATATACATTTTTTATACATATATTTTATACAGATCACATGGATATCCTAATCTAGTCTAGCTAGCAGTACTGCTGCAAGCACGAACTGGAGAACATCTGGTAAACTTTATGGTAAAAAAAAAACAACAACCAAAAAAAAAGAAACATCCTAGTCTGGTTCACTTTTTGATCGTCAACAAACAAACAGTTCTAGGCATCTGTCTTAACATTTAAAAGTTAACCTGAAAAAAAAGTTGAATCGTACTGAGTGACCCACAGCCACATATCCTGCAGCAGTGCTCATCAAAATGCTGTTAGATGTGTGCCCCGGTAGTCCAAAGGTTAAGGTGGAGACCATCGAACTGCAACAGTTTGCTACATGTTTCTCTTTCTCTCTACACATTTCTTGTCCATCTCTACAACTCTCGAATAAAGCTAACAAGAGATTTCATAGCTCTGAAGGAAAGAGTCCTAAAAAATCGTACAGTCTTTTTAAAGAACGAACGAATAATTTACAGTACAATATTTCCCACTTGGTCCTCATACCTCTGCCTACCCCACGCTGCCAGAAAGTCCATCATGCTCTGCACAAGTGGTTCACCTATCTTCCAGGGAAATGAATGTGAAGCCTCCCTGCAGTGTGTGTGGTTTCAGGGTCTTAATCGTTACTTTACAATAGGTATTGACAACAGTATTAATAAAATGTCAGTAGACGTGGCAGATACTCTATATACTATTCTATATCTGGAGTCAGGAACACTTGAAAATATCTGGCTTCCTCTAATGGTCGCCATGGGAGGCTTGCAGTCTCTCTTTTTTTTTTTTTTGCTGTGTGAGTGCACAGACGCGATAAGTATGTGTGTAAGTGAAGGCTTTTTGCCACATATATAATGGCGAATAGAGGGATAATCGCTTGAAGGGGAGAGGAGGTGATGTCCAGAGGGAGCGTCGAGGAAAACACTGTGAAATGGATGTGCTCGGGAGGAGAAATGACCTCCACCTCTCTCTCTCCATCCCTCTGAATCAGACAAAATGTTTCCTTCTAAACTGTGCAATCTTTTTGTGCCTCTACATCAGTGTTACTCAAAGTGTGGTCCGCGGACCACTAGTGGTCCGCGAGCGACCTCAAGTGGTCCGTGAGAGGATCTCTTAAAATATTCGAATTTCCCACACAAGTTTGTGGAGTCCTACCTAGGGATACTCGATATATCGCGGCTTGTTCTACGTGAGATGTATGAAATGACTATATCGCGACCATCGAGTACTTGTCACGTAAATGTTTTAAGCCGTCTGCATTTAATTCTCCGGGGATTCGCCTGTCACTCACTCCTGCTGCTCACAGCACGCAGCACACTGCCCCGCCCACCCAGAAACATCCCCTGCGCGCATGCGTACTTTCTGTATCAAGTGAGGAGAGGTAAAGCCAAGAGTCCAAGTGAGGATGGAGACGGACGACTTGGTTCTGAAGAAAAACAGCTGCGGTCACGCCGTCTCTCGTTTTCGCGTGGTCACGTCAGCTGCTCCAATATTTTCAAGTGCGCCCTTACTGCCGACTTTATGGCAAACACTTTTAAAAAACTGGAAAGTCAGCGCTAGCTTACGGCAGCGTGTGGACACTTTCGGTTTTCAAAATAAAACGTGGGTGTTAAATGTATTAAACGTTTATTTATAAAATATGAAGAATGGTTAAAATTTGATTTAAAAAAGTGTCTCATATGCCAAGTATGATTCTGCACTGCTTCAATGCTCATATGTACATTATGAAATATATTAAAAATTCATAAAGAAAATATGACAAGTGTTAAAATGCTATAAAAAAGAGTGTGTGTCGTATAGCAGGTGTAGCTCGACTGTTCTACACTGATTTTGAGCCAATAGGTCACAGGACCTGGAAGCTATTGAGCTTTAAAGCTCATATTTCCATCATGAAATGTATTAAAAATTCATAAAAAATATGACAAGTGTTAAAATGCTATAAAAGAGGTGTGTCTCACAGCAAGTGTAAATCTACTGTTCTACGTTGATTCTGAGCAATTACAATGCTATCATGGAAATAATGACAATATTTATTAGAAATAAACAATACAAAACAACAACAACAAAAATATCGAAATATATATCGTGTATCGCGATATAGCTTAAAAATATCGAGATATTGGTTACAGGCCATATCAGCCCTAGTCCTACCTAACATTATTTGAAGTGTAAAGCGAATTTGTTCTCTGAACAAAAATGCAGACAAATATTTTTTAAAAATATGTATAATGGATATATGAAGATAAATCTGAATTAGCAGTGCCCAAATTGTTGCCTAAGCAACCACGGCGTCTCCTATAGACAAAATCATTCCGCTGTCACGTCAGTAAGTAAGGAAAAGAAAGCAAGGAAAAGAGCAGCAAAAGCTGTGAACTTTAACTAAAACAAGGCACGGAGAGGATGGGAAACAATGATGGATAGGTGGCTGAAGACGGGGTCAGGTGGTCCCTGAACATTTTTTTTTTGACAAAGTGGTCCTTGGTCTGAAAAAGTTTGAGAAACACTGCTCTACATCAACTCTCAAAACCACACACCCTCTGCAGCTTCTTCTCTCCCGGTCTCTTGCCTGATTGTCCTTCCATTGAATTGCTGCAACACAGGATTTCCACATTTCAGGCTTGTTTTAATCTTTTAAGAATCAACTGCCCTCCCTAGCCCAGAAACATTTACGAGGGTGGTCATAAAAGGGTTCAAACAACTGTTCAGGGACCCGATCTCTCATGTCAGGGCTCATAATATGACATCAGAACACAGGAACGGAGGAGAGAAAGCGAGAGGGGTAGAAATTAATAGGATATGAGGAGGAGGTAGGAAGGGAGGAGGGAGACCATAAGTGCTTTTTACATTAAGCTGTCAATCCAGACAATTGCTGGTTTCAATGGTTCAGTGTGCTTGACATCTCTATATAAAATATATAGATCAACTATATAGATCATAGCCAACCAATAGTATTAGGATGATTCTAATGATATTTTATAATTTACTAAAAGTAATCATATATTTGTTTGCTGTTTTGTTAACCCACAAATTAACACATTTGATAAGGATCCCTTAAATTAGGATTTAAAGAATCATGATGTAATATTATTTATATGTTTTTTTTTACAGTTTGCAAATGATGACTACTAAATCAACATTCATAATCACTAATACTCATTAATAATAGTCATTACAGGTTAAAAAATGTCTTGGATTTCAAAATGTTCACTGTTTAGGGTCCAGTCTATTCATTGCCAGGGCAAAACATTTGACAAAAATATGCATTGCACTAGTTAACATTCAGCTTAAGTAATATTTTCCCCCATTATCACCAGCAACAATTTATCATTCACCGTGGTAATTGCTGCTGTTGATTTGTGTGCACGAGAGCTGTGCTGCATTGAATATTCATAAGAGACCGATAATAATACTGTATTCAAATTATTCAAATTAACAATTTCCTCTTTCAGAGACAAATGTGGACGGAGAATACATAAGCATGTGTACACACACACACACACACACGCACACACACACACACACACACACACACACACACACACACACACACACGCACACACACGCACACGCGCACGCACGCACGCAAAATATAAGCAGTGAACTCTCAAGCAGAATGGCCAGGGCAGTCATTCAAAAGCACAATGTTTATGTTACAAGGTGTGAATTGAAAAGGGTTGTCGTCACATAGGGCATTTACATACGATAAATTTAACCATTGTACAGATTTGCTCACATTACATGTCATTACAGTACAGAACTATACAAAAACAGCAACTTTAATAACATTAATGGAGAGTAAATTAAAGGCTTTTACGGTTTAGTGACATACAAAGAATTCCCACACACACGCACACACACACACAAATGATTACAATGGAGACAGAGTCAGCTGCTGCCACAGTCACCTTTCCGTCTAGTCATTAATAATTTGAGTTGCAATATCAGTGATGCCTGTAAAAACCTTTGACACCAGAACATGACTTTTCCTGACTGGTGCAGACCTCAGAGAAGAAAAGACACCCACCAGGAAAAGCAAGACATGAATACTGTATCTATCGGCTTTTCTCATCTCTATAACCTCTCTCTCTATGTCTCTCACACTTCTACAAACTCCTTCTTTTTTTGTGCGTATGCATCTTTTTTGCTCTCCCTCTCCTTCTCACTGGGGAGCAGCACTGTAGAGTCTGATTGAGGTGACACACGAACACTGACACAAATCGAGGGGCTACAAAGGCATCCTCAGGATATAGCTGCTTGAATGTTCAAAAGGCATGTAAAAAATCCATGTATTTATTCCAATGCAACTGAACATATTTGACTCCTAATGATAGTGATGGGATGGTGGCACACGAATGGTCTAAAGATTTCATGTTTCCATGAAAAGCCAGTCAATTCAGCAGCCCTCTTAAGCAATGTTTCATATTCATAACATGTTTCCCATCTAGCTGCAGGGTGCTAACCGATTGAAATATCACACAGTCTACTCTAATCGCATTACTCTGCTCATAGAGCATTCACACTAGGCACCCAGTGTGAGGCTCCAGCCTTTTGATGTTCTACATTTACTGACTGGAAGGCAGAGAGCTTTGACTGAATGCATGAATGAGTGACTCTGTTTGCCTGGCCAACCACTAAACAGTTTGACTTACAGACTGAAAGTTCACATAACTGACTGACATACTGACTGAAGGACGTAGTGTGTATATGTGTACTGTGCATGTAAATATGTAACCAATGTATTCCATGTTTGTGCTTGGCGCGTTAAACTCCTTCTGTACCTTTGCTTGTGTTAACAGCACAAACACTCTTAACCCATACTAAATAACGATTATCATGTTACTGCCATACAAAGTGTTAACTGCTAATTAACACAATACTGTTATTTAAGATTAAACTAAAAATTAGATGAGCCCATTGTACAGTCTGCATAAAACCTTCACTCACAGAGTGAGGAGTATAATTTGCACCACTGGATTTAATAGGGTAGAATAGAAGAACGTAAATGGATAAATGAATCATGACACATGTTGCGAGTCTGCTGTAGCACACTCAACATAAATTTCATGTTAGAGGTACCCTAGTAACCATCAGAAAGTCATCAATTACAACTCTACAGTAAATGCCAAACGAAAATTGGCCGGTGAAATTATGTCTCATTTTTTTATCGTCCCTTGATTTTTCACTCCTCATGAGGAAAGGGAATTTGTAAACGTTGATATACTGTGTAAAAAAAACTGAGTGTACCAAGAGAATATGCTTACTCTCACTAATTAAAGTGTAAACAATCTTCAGTATTTTCAAAATGAATTAGTTTTTTAATGACTTTGTTTTCCATAACAGAATCCCCTCAGAATTAAAAAAAAAATGAAAATGAAATACAACAAAAGCAGCAATTAAGACACCTAATTTAGAAATCAAAGTGTATGTACGTTACTTACAGCATAGAAGCAGTACAAATTTGTGTCAATTACCCCCTGATAATAACACCTCATTCACAAACAGCACTCTGCATTGTATTTGTATTTCTATGGCTGGATGGACAAATCCCTAGTGGATAGATCTCTAAAACACAGAATTAAACTAATCCGTACATATCCTTCAGTGTAAGTGATAGTGCATGTAATCCAGAATTCTGCTTTATCTGTGCCAACTGAAGTCTTGTATTTACTTTCTACAAATGCATAGTCTCAGATAAAAGGCATTCCTAATCCAAGACTTGGCTGTCTGTTTCATTGTTATACTCATAGACAATTGCTTTAAGGATATATATATATATATATATATATATATATATATATATATATATATATATATATATATATATATATATATATATATATATATATATATATATATGCCTAATTGACGTACACAATCTACTGTTTAGCAACACCTAATTCAGCAATTCTCATCACTTGACTTGACTCCACTGCAGTGAAGTGAAAGTCAATATTAAGAAGAGACTGGTAGGGCCTTTTACCTGCTTCCTCTGTTGCCTTTTTTTTAGTGTCTGAGCATGGAAACGACATCTGTGACTATGGAGGTATAGTTTACACTCTAGTAATCATGTTGGGCAAACTGGCTCTCGTATACAAAGCTAAGCCTCATACCCAGTGGAGCTGAAAAGACAATACCACAAATGCATGACAGGAGCAAAACAAAGAGGAAGAAAAAAGATACAGGCTATCCTTCACCTCCACTGTCTACTATGGCAACTGAAATAAATCAGACATGAATTCTGGTTTTGTATCAATTTGGTTGTAGGCCAATCAGTGTATCTTCACTTTTATGTTTGTTCAGGTGTTGACAACCATTGTGCTTGTATTTATATCATTCTAATTGCACATAATATATTTTTTACTTTATTAAGGTTTATATTGAGCTTTAGAAGGGATGCTTGTAAATAACTCAGAGGTGTCCCACCAGGCTCAATTCTGGGCATAGGTAATACTTTACTGCTCATTCCCTTGTGAGAAATTATCATTATTTAATGCATGCTATACAATGTCAGATGTCCTAAATAGATAAAACAAAACCAATGCTACAGAGATATTTAGACAAAGATGAATGATAATTGGCATAATTCCACTTCAGAAAACGTTGCTAAAAGCTTCTTGTGTACAGAAGATTGTATGTAACTAGAGTTAACGTCTGAGCTTTAGATCACGGGTATCACAGATATGCAACTGCTTCCACTCTTACAAATTTCATGTTCACCATTTCACTCTTAGGTTCTATTACTGGCGGTAATTACCTCACTCATCACTGCATCTCATGGTCTTCTTGCCAAATCCCTTCTCAGAAAATTGCCATCATCTAATCTTTCACTGCTGTAGAACTCTCTATATTTATGTTGTGTTTCTCCAGTGCCTGGCTGATGCTTTATACCAGAACTAAATGTAGCCATGTCTTGTTTACAGAGACTAATTAACTAATCCAAAGTGTCACTTTAAAAGCAAACATTTATCCCTAAACTATTATTACTAAAAGTAATAATCAAAATAGCCTTTAACTCTAGACTACACTATGGTCCATTTTCTGTTTGCTATTAAATGTTTTCTTTCTCAGTAGAACTGTACACAGGGATTTTCAGCCAACCTGTATTGTGTATAAATAAAGGTTAAATGAAAATAGCAATAACTTTTAAAAATCATAACCACCGGTTTACAGATTGTGTAGGCAGATAGGGACTCCGGGCAGCGATAAGAAGAAAGCTGGGGTGGCAGACATTCTTTCCTTATAAAACAACCTGCTACATTACAGTTAGATAGCATTGCTGTGTATGCTGGGAGCTCTTTATCAACACCATTCGCCAAAGGAGTCTCAATAGACCATTGATTCAATCTGATGGGCAAGATGGGCAGTTTGTTGAGTGGTGTGAACGCTGTGAACATTTAGGGTGTCATTGGTTTCCCATCACCAATCAACTGATCACGAAATCTAAGCCCGTCTTTTATTGAACCACTTCCACTATGAGCAATGTTGGCTTGAAAAGCCATGTATTAGCTAGACAAACTTTCTCCAAATGTATTACTGTTTGAGAATGAAATGCCAATATGTCACTTACACAACTGTTTTAATCCTTTGTTCAATGCTCTCAAGAACAAAATAAATCAGTGCCATCTTTACATAATCCATCATCTGTGATTGCAAAGCTTTTGATAATTTAGTAAATAGATAAATAAACCCCCTGACCACAGCAATGATACATACATTATCCACTGGATTTAATAGCATAAAGACAACACATTGAGACTGTGTCAATGTCTTCAACATGTTCAGTACTCTGACACAAATGGCACGTAAGCCACAGGAGGCTTAGCTATAAAGAGTTTAAAGAGAATTAAGAGTGCATGAGAATACAGAAAGGGAAGCGTGTTTATATAAACATGGACAAATCAGAATGCTACATAAATCTAGCAGTAGGACTTGCAGATGGAGTTTTCAGCAGCAAAGCAAATCTATTGTTTCTACAGATTGACCTAAATGACCCCAATCTGAATTGCCATGGTTTCTGCACACCATAATAATCCCAGTTTAATCAACTCTCTGGAATAAGGAGGGGGAGTACATTTTGTGTGCGCATGTGTGTCTTTGTTCAAGCGTGTGTGTTAAAGATATTTTCTTCTTAACAAGTCTCACAACGCTACTCAAATTGCTTCATCAGGGGCGTTTGGGAGTGTGATTGAATGGGCAGGCATCCTTGTATGTTCATGTGTGCTGCTGTGCATATATATATATATATATATATTTCATGGACATACACAAACCCCCACTGCTGCACACGCAGACCACCGAAAGAGGCTCAGAGACACTGGCATGACATCACAGCTACCAAGTCCATTTGAATATGATAATCATAATTCAGTGCACACTAAATAAACTATACAAGAAATACTGTTTTTAAGCCGGTTTAGATCAGTCTAATAACATATATGTTAAATCACATCAAATTTGTTATTGTACATCAATTTATCTAAACTGACTGTACATTTGGGCCCAAATGAATTTGATGAACAATGCTACATTAATTCTCAACTGATGAGAAACTGGTAAAAACTGACAAGCTCATCTGTTCAAGTGTTCAAATATTACAAGAATGTAATAAAGAAATATGTCCAAACAGTGGGCTGGAAAGCTTCTGCATCCATTTGCTTTAAAGCCATTGAACATTTGTCACTGGGAATACCATGCAAAAAAACACTATCATCATTCACAAAGAATAATGACAATGGAAGATACTCATTCCTTGAACATAAAGGGGGTCTTTAACAATGACAAGCCTTACCTCAAATGGAGCCGATTCATTTTGTCCCTATGCTCATAACAGTATATAAGCGAGAATTGACTGCCTCATTGATTTTTATTACTTTGTAGAAATTACACGGCTATTTCTTTAATCAAATTTATAAACCATCTTTTACAGTAAAACGGTAGTATGTGCACTGGGCTGTAGTGGCAGCTCTGTCTCCTGGCTTCCACATTAGAGATCGCTAAAGCCAGCGAGCCAAATCAACAGCACCTTAATAACCACTGTAACTGTAACTTTAGGTATTCCCTCATACTGCTAGCATTGGTCTTCTCACTGGAAATGTTCTTCTCGGACCCATCCAGATATATCAACTACAACACTAATACCAACATCCAACACTCAGTCTGATAACTGAGTGATCAATGAAAATTATACATTTATTATTTTTCCACTTACCTTGGATTTCTTACATACTGTGTTTGCCATTGTGTTAAATCATGCTATACAGTGACCAACACATCTACTCATGCAGTGGTTTAATCGGTTATATTAATCAAAATCTTATACTATAAACCTTCTTACCATAAAAAAATGGTGAGTATAAATTGTGTTATGCCCCAGTATTGCCGTCATTTCGAAGTGGATACACACATTCACTTGATATTGATATCCCACGGATCTAAAACAAAAAAGGAAAACCACAGGCAGCACGCAAACGTGACACCACACACTCACAGTGTATCCAAAGCAGAAGAAAAGTGCAGGAAGTGTCCTGGTGATTCAGTAAAGAGGGCACACAGTGTTCATTTTTTTTCCCTCTGCCACTCTGCCCCACTGTCTGTCTCACTCTGCAGGGAGGAAAAGAACTCCCAATCACAATTCAGACTTGACAACTCCATTGAAGTCATTCAGCATTTTCTCCACACACAAACATGCACACATACACCCACATAGCATTTGTCTACACAATTGTCCACAAGCTGGAGAAAAGACTAACTATTTAATAATACTAGTGTTCCCAGGAGATCTATAAAGTCAGTGTGTATGTGTGCGTGCACACGTATTGATTCAGACTCCTCCAGTCTAACTGGGTAATTGCCTTTTAACCGTAAGTCATGACTGAAGGACACTGTGGGGACCTGTCATAAATTGAGTGAGAAAAGGAAAGGAGAGGAAAAGAGAGAACACAAGAGAAAGGATGACAGTGATTGCTAGACAGCGAAAAAGATCGAGAATTAATAAGCAACGGTCTGTCTTTCACCGTGCCTCTGGTTTTATGTTAGTATTCAAAAAAGCAAAGAGAAAAGAATCAGTGAAAGTCTCTGAGCACATGTTGTAAACATATGTATTGCTCTGAAAGGCCATTTTGATTTTCATTTCCTCTATTTTTTATTCTCAGCTCGCTTTGCTCCACTATAACGATTCTTTTTCATTCAAGTGAGCTTTTCTTTGAAATTCCTCAAGTTTGCCACTGCGTACTGGGGATGTCTTTCACCTTGTTGTCTTCCTCAGCTCCGACTTTAAAACAGTCGCACTTTGTCTGTGCTGGCTTCAAAACAGGTCGAAGACATTTTCCGAGGTCTCACTTGGCCATCAGATGTGGGAGGGCGAGAAAAGCCTCTCTCTGAATCCTAACTGTCCAAACGGGAAGTCTGCGTCTGATAGGCCAGATGTAATAGTGTATGAAGGTGGCTGGTAATTTTAGAGCGACACAGATTTGACCTTGAAGCCTCCTCCTACAGCATTGTCCAGAAAACTGTCTCTTTAACCATGCATAATATGCAATGAACATCTGCTTAACCCTTTAACCCAAATCAAAGAAAAAGTGGCAGTGAGCCACCAGTGAACACGCATTGCACTATGACCAATCTACTTACAGTAAATCAGTAGACATGCCTCTAAACCGTAAAATCACTTAGGCCTTCTAATGCTAACACACACACAAACAAAGAGGCACTAAAAGGAGCACTTTGAGCACAGCGCAGGGCGATGCTACATTCATTTTCAACTGTTCTTTGCTTTCCTCTCAGAAATCAAACTGCAAAGCATTTGGTGTGGCATCCTTTCACCAGACAACAGTGTAAAGGAGCATGAGTGGAGGCGACCTTTGTATACATTCAGTAATCTGTCAATGTCAGTTTAAATGTCACATATAATCATACAGGTACAGTCAGATCAGATAAGGCTGATAAAGGGATCTAATTGTCATATAAGTCAGGGGGTTGTGTGCTATTTGAGTGTAATTGCAAGTAATTGCTGCATATAATCATCTATAGATTAAAGACTTGCGTGGTGAAATGTAAATTAACAAGGTGTGTAACACCATTTGAGGATAATCTAATCTAATATATTTCAAGAATCAGGACTCTGTCAATTTAAAGATAAAAGATTTTTTAATTGACTGTTTTCATTTGCGCTTTGTGACTTTGGTTCACCAGTAGCCTCACCCTCTCATGTGGTATCAGATAGTGGAAAAAAATCATTCAAAAGGAATCAGCCCTTTACGGCTATCCAAGAGATAAATGCTGCTTGGTGGGAAGAGGTGACAAGGGAGCAAACGTGTCCAAGGCTGTCCCTGTGGTATCAATCTATGAAATGTTAAAAAGCTTCTCTAGGCTATGAGGTGTCTTCGCACACTCAGTTTTGGCTGCTCTGACCTCGTTAAGCATTTTAAAAGATCCTACAGCACAGGCTGGGTACTGGGCATGAATCAAGCGACAATTGGAAAAGAAGTGGGGGCGTTATAAGGACAGCGTTGAGTGAGGGCTAACTTTAGTATCAGAAATACATATTCTAGCATATTCCCTAAGGAGAACAAGCTGCAAGAAATATGAACCTTGCTGCTGCTGTAAGGGTTCTAACTATGAAAATATGAAGGAGTAACAATGCCCTTTCATGTCTACTGTACATGACATAACAAAACCTAAATCACAATTTAACTGTGATGTCTTTTATAGTGTTATGTCAAAAGCTACCTTGCCAACCTTTATGTACAAAAATAATTGGACACTTTCTGTAAATTAGAGAAGAGTTCATTATGTTTCGGTTGAGCGCAAGTCAGCAAGACACAAAGCAGCACTTAATTGCACAGCCCGGCACCGCATTATATCTGTCATTGGCCCTCAACCTCTTCCACGGTGAAAATCTGGACACTTCCTGGTAATTACAAGTCAGGCTCATAGCATCAGAGGTAAAGTACCAGCTCCAAAAAGGTTCTTACTGCTGGTTAATGTACTGTTTTAATGAACACTAAAGGAGCAAAGGGAATGTTGTATAAAATTTCCTGTTCTCTGCAGCAGGGAAAAACCCTTTGAGCTGGGTAATTCTCTAAAGTAGGGTTTTGCTATGTTTTCAATGCGGGAAGTAAACTGTTTACTCTAGCATCACCATAGGACCCAGTCTCATTAAAACACACTAGTAGTCACATAAAGGGAAGCACTACAACCAGCCATGAGATCCATTTTGGGTCCCGACTCTCAGTCAGAGAGATGCTGCTTAAATTCTCAGATAACAAGTCAAACATGCCCTACGTAATAATAAAAATACACTTAAATGTTTTCAATTTTTTTTTGTGTTCTCAACAGGGAGGTCAGAGCACAAAGCATACTAGAGAGCAGGGTTCCTGGTGCTGGTAGAAACTGAGTGTCTTGCTCAAGGACACTTCAGTGGCAAATGTGACAGTGCTTAGTTCCACCTGCTGGCTTATAATTATCTCAACACCTGACAGAGCACAGGAACATATATCTGTCAACCTATTAGGCAGGTCTTTATCTGCTAAACACATACTCTCTGTCACACCCCCAGCATAGTCATTAAGCACTAAATAACTGTGTAGCTAATCATCTGTTCAGTCGGGTATTACGTCAACTTTAGCATACCCACTGAAGAATTTCCCGGTTTTATTCAATGAATATTTTCTCTCACATTATCACAGATTTTTTTTTTTTTCCCCTCACATACACAAAAGTCATCCCCTGACTTTAAACAGTGCAGCCAAGCATTTGTACTTGCAAATAGACCGTGGAGAGGAGACGCAAACAGAAATCATCAAACAAATATATTTTTAGTACATTTACATAAACCAGACCTTCTTCAGATGCAGCCGTAAAACCTTGGATTTTTTTAGACATCGCAGAGCCCCAAGAAAGAGGCACTAATCTCAGGCAGGCCTTATAAAATCCTACGACAACATACTGTGATGATTCAGTTTAATGTATTAAAAAAATTGTAATAAAAAAACCCATAATGTAATACTCCCACTAATAATGTAACAGTGCCCATTACCTATAAAAGTGGATAATGTAATGACATCACATTTTATGTCAGTTTTTATAATATGAATATAAAAATATAAATATATATTTTAAAAAAATGATCTACTGTTCTGTTTTTTACTTTGCAACATACGTGACTAAACTGCCAACTTGAATTACATTATTAGACTATTATAAAATATAAAATATAGTGTAATAAACAGTTCTGGATGTGCTGTCAGGACAGCTATCAAATGAAACACCACCAAATACTGAGGCTTTTTGCTCTTATTGTACCATTTTCATTGTGAGGGTAATTAGGGTAATTGCTGTGGTTAGAGGTATTACCACATTGGTCCACATAAGAGCCCAATTATAAGCCAATGGCCACCATGTTCATTTCCAACAGCTGTTTGGGTACTTTAAAGGCTACACACACACCAGCAGAGGTGCTTTCACTTTTCCTCTGATCAGGTCCAACATGGTCAAAGCTATACTGGGCATGACATGAACTGACCAAACTCCATGCACCAAACAAAATGATAACCACCTGGCAGGTGCAATGAAGCTAAAAGAAGAATGTTATGATGGAGGCTTTTTGCCTTATCTCTGTGCCGTTACTGTGTTTGCTGTTGTTTCTCCTCCCTTCTGTGATTGTCCACATAGTGGTAACTACGCATGATCAACTTTGTACACTCTGCTCTGCGGCCCCCACGACTGCACTAGAAGAACCTGTCAAACCCAGCCCTAGCTATGCCACCCGCCTGCACTAGTTTGTGTTTCTGTCTCTTCAGCCACCTTCAGTCTCGCATCCTCAGAGCGCCCTGAGTATCATCCTGTCAGTGTTGTAAATAAACTGTTTAAACTGATTCGGTGTCTATGGTTGGTGTTTTGCACTTTGGGTCTGAAGACATTCATGAGGAAGACTGAGAGCTCTAACCATTCAAAATAAACAATCATTTATTTCACCTGTGTAGCTGTACTATGGGTGTGCAATGTGACAGTATACATGAGGAAATATAGCCTACTGCTATTTGAACCATGGGGGTAACATCCACGTAACTACTGTTTCCCTTCACAACTGTCACTCATTTCTACTAGGAGAGGGAAAGAATTGAGGGGAAGTAGGGCGATTGGGAGTGATAGAGGGACATAGAAAGACAGGGACATGCAATGGAGAGAGACAGTGTGACAGTCAGAGGCACAGATAGTAACAGAGTCAGACAGAGAGTGTGTTGAATGTATAATGACAGTTATGTCTAGTAAAATGCAACATGATCGTACTTTTTAAAGTTTAATATGCAGGAAAAAAACATTACTATTTGTGCCAGTACAGTATATTTTGAGTTGCCTCAAGACCTTAAATAAAAAGAAACTCTCTAAAAAAATAATAATAATAGCTGCTGTTTAATAGAGTAATGCTTGGTAATCACCCTCTGGGGTGCCATTTGTTTTATGAGCGATTTTTTTTTTTTTTTCTGGCTGGGACAAGCTAGAAAATTACATTGTCCTGAAACAGGAATGTGATATCACATAATTTAAAAGACACTCAAAAATGTCTTCTGTGTCCCTCTCTCTATCCATGCATGTACACTTGCAGGTGAGTGCATTTGTGTGTCCCTGCCAAATATGTGTACCTCAGCGAATGCATGAATCAGACATGTAATTTAACAAATCCACTTGTTGACCAGTTCACCAGTGACAAGACTTAAATTTCTAAATGGTCCCTGCATGAAATAATACACAAACGAATTAGGCAGGTGTATCCAAATGACTCATGGTGTGTGTGTGTGTGTGTGTAGGTGTGTGTGTGTGTAGGTGTGTAAGTGTGCGTCTGGTGGACAAGATAGAAAATGGAATAGTGTGTATGGGTGAGTGCATGTGTGCCACTTTGCCGGTGAAGCAACGCTGTGCCTGTTTACCAATGCATGAGGTCAGAACCCAGTGAGAGCAATCATCAGGCTCCTTACTTTAGAGAGCCGCCATTCCATCTCTATTGCCCGCTCGCTCAGCTTTCTTTCCCTTCTTTTTCTCTCTCACCTCTAATGCAAAGCACACACATCTTAGCTTTCAGACCTTTGGACAGAAGTGGCTTTCGAAAAACCTGACGCCTTTTTGTTAAAGAAGCGTCAAACTGCCAACTGTAAAAGCCATAATGAAAAATGTGTTCTCAACATTGTTGTTATTTGTCATTTTCTATGTCTAATATTTCTTTTTTTATATAGTAAAATCAAAGTATAGAGCTAGTTACTTATTGTCTTATATAAACATTGGGAAAACTTTGGGAAAACAGTGGGTGTGTGAATGAAAAACAATTAACAATCCACATGTGTCTATTAATTCCAACTAAATATGACACCTGTACAGAACTACCAGTATCTCACAGTCACTAAAAGACCATTACCATTCTGATGAAGGAGGAACATATGACCCATCTTTAAACGTATATAAAACTAAATTATGCAGTTACAGAATAAAGACAATGACACTGACTTACAAAGACTGGGGCTACACTAAATTGGAAAGCTTTTGAGCCTCATAGCCAGGAGAGCTTAATTTTCTTAGAAGTAATACGTGCTCTGAACCGGAAAATTTACCTTTATGCTCAGAAAACCCTGTGAGCGTTCTTCCAATTATCCATGTCAATTAATTCTCAATGGAGATGTACTCTCATGTAACATCACAGTTTCAATAGAAAGACAATTACTACCCTTTCTTTAGTTGCTACGAGGGAAAATAAGAAAATTCCTCCCTCTGAGAGATTTAATGATCACAGAGCAAAACACAACAGATGCTACAAACAAAAGCAGTGTCAGCCATTATTTTAATATTTAGATAATGGAGTGTCCATAGCTCAGGTGGTAATCTGGGCTGGTTAGTTAGTGAATTGAACTGCTGTCACAATGTCCAAATGTATCGGATGTGTAGATGAGTAAATGCGTAAATGAACCCCAGGATTGAAACAAACAATTACAGATTAAAATGTCTTGCTTTGTCCGAACAACATTTCAAAACCAAAAGATATTCAGATCCCAATCACACTATGACAAGCAGAAAATGCATATTGACATTTGAGAAGCTCATAAAAGGATTTGACATTTGTTTAAAAAGGGCTTAACTGATTCAAAGTAGTTATTAAATATATGGCTAATCGTTTCAGCTCAGCTCTATTTATGCACGTCACTTTGGATAAAAGGCATATGCCGAATCAAAACAAAGTTAAATGTCATGTTAAAATGAAATGAAAATAATCAGCAACTGCAAAGAATAAGAACACGATACAGTCAATACATAGTTTTTCTTCATTTCTTCATCACCTTGCACCCAGTTAAGACCTTATTATCTCCCACTTATTAAATTACACACCCTCAAATTCATCTCGTCTTCTTGCCTGAAGTTTTTTCCTCAAGCCTCTGTTGGGACTCCCATCCTCTGAATTGAAGCCTAGTTCTTTATTAGATGTATCCAGTGCTTCATCAACAGTGACTACACACAACCTTTGTCACACAGGCCCTCTGTGTCCTCTGAATAGCATGCACACACGGAATTGACAAACTCAATGGGATTTTGTAAAATAAAGAGCAGAACAGACATAAGCCTTCTGCATGGGGTTTATGAGAGGTCCAAAGGTGAGTCCATAGTTATGGATAGAAAAAGTGTTGCCATGGTGTGTGTGTGTGTGTGTGTGTGTGGCTATGTGTGGCTCCTAAAGTGATGTCATGTGGCCGAGATCCCATAGTCAGGGCTGCAGAGGCTGTTGCCATGGTTTTAGCTTTTGAAGGCTGTTGTTTCACAACAGAGGGAGGGAAATAAACACTGTATAGAGTGACTCATCCTGAAAACAGCCCTCTTCCTGGTTATGTCACACAGTATGACAGTGTTTGTGTATGTGGGTGCATAGTTGTGAATCTCTTCTGTGCTGAGTTTTTAAAGTTTGACTGTTTGTGTGTGTGTTTGTCTATGAATGACTGTGTTTCTGCATGTAGTTTGTGTGTGCCCCCATGTGTGTCTGTGTCTCTGTCAGCCCACCATGTAGACAGCTCAGATAAAAGAAGATCAGAAAGCACAAAAGACAAAAAGACAGAAATGACAGCAGGGAAGAGAGTGGGAGTGAATAAACAGGGCAACAGATGAACAACGGAGCAGGAGGAGGGATGAATCGAGGGAGATGGAGACAGAGGAGAAGGGCCAGAGAAAAGTGAAAAAAAAGTAAACGAAAACAAGAACGCTAGAGAAACACAGGAGGAAAGCACATTGAGTCATGAAGAGTGAGAGAAAGAGAAGCAGCAAACAAAAGAGAATGGCAGAGCTGGAGGTAACAGCTCTCAACTGCAGGGCATTATCTGGGACAGATATGGGCATATGATGGAGGCATTACCCATGCATAAGACAGAGAAGGCTATTGATACCCAGCCAAGAATATGCCACTTATATTACACTGACCTATCCCCCACAAGCCAGATCAGAGACTAAAGGACCAGCTTGGCCGACCAGGTTCTTTTGGCTTGTAAGCATAACACTGAATAAATGAATCAATATGTGAAACTAGTGAGATCAAACCAAAACCAAATCCATTTTTTACCTAATAACTGAAGGCAGACCACAGGTAGTAACTACTGTATTTCAGACAAAAGACAGAAAAGTAGTTAGAAGTGTGAAATAATATTTTTATTTCGCTTTCAAAATTCAAGTCTTAAAATCTAATCTTACAACCTCTTGTGACACTGTAATTCCTAAACTGCTAAACCTTTGTGCGAAGCAACCGCACGTCAACAGAGATTTGCCCGAGCCAGAACATGCTGAGGTTGAACTAATGAGTGGCTGCCAGAGAGGTACTAACACAGAGATGTGGTGGTACAGCCTGTTCTAACCGTATACAGAACAAGAGCCCTAGTGGGCAGGAGTTAACATACAACCTCTGCCAAGAGGAGGCCAACATGTGCCAGCCTAGCATCGGGCAAGGGCAGTACTGCGGAGAGAGAGGGGAGCTGTATCTCCACATGGTCTAAACAGCTTAACCTGTGCCAGGGAGGTGATGTCATGTGCCAAGCTAACAGAGAATAAGGGCATGCATGCCAGGGAGGTGAAAACCTCTCTACTGGCTACTGTAAAGATTTCACGAGGAGCAGACAGACAGGGCACAGATAGCTCAACCCCTGCCAAGGAGATGCTCACTGAGGTAGCAACTCTGTTTGCCCGTAGGTATAACCTGATACTGTCAGGGGATATGAGGCTGCTGAGATGACTACTTCTTGCAATATGTTAATACATTTTCATATCAATCGAAATAATATTAAGACAAATAAAGTTGTCTGAGAAGATTTTTTTTTTTAATTCACAATTTGAGATAAAAAGCTACCTACCCGCAGTGACAACACCACGATATCACAGTTTATAAGAGACGGTGAACTGGGAAGAAAGAAGGTTCCCTGTGAAATTTTGCCTTTTAGTTGGTGAGAAACCGCGCCAACCTCAAGAGAATCGAGCATCACAATAGCATGGTGTGTAGTTCTACCTGTGAGTCTGTAAACTAAAGAAAATGTACACAAGAAAAACACAAATGTCAGAACTATATTTAACTTGACATGGCGTCACTAAAAACCTCTCTTGAGCAGTTTGATGCAATTTTCTAGAGGTTGTTAGATGCACCACAGGTCAATGTCACACCCAGGCCCGCTCATTAAATCAATCCACTCTTTGGGACACTGGGACAACGGCAAGTGCAGAGAGAGGTAGATATTAGCGGACACAACTCACATTACAGACAGAGGTGGTGATATAATGTCTCCTTTGTCATGTCATGAAACCAAAATATCATATTTGTATGCCAAGGAATTATTAAAGTGGCTGTGCCTGTTATGATGTGTCTCTGTCTGATCAGCCCCTTACACTTGAGGTAAAGACTGAATATGGTTTCTAAATGTTTTTTTTTAAGATTTCATTCGGGGTAAGACCATAGTACGGCGTATTTATATGCAAGGATATTAAGGTATTCTATAAATGTCAGCTATAGTGAAAGGTCAGCCTGGCACAAATTATAAACAGGCAAAGAGAAAACACAATGTCTCAACACAAGACATGGGGAAGTAGAAATGCCAATGAACTGGCAAGCAATGAAAGACCTGTCAGGAAATAAAAAATATCACCAAGATGACTGGCCACTAGAACCTGGCATGAATAGGGACACCCCAGGGCAAATCTATACAGAGGGAGTTAAAACTGGGGCAAACAGATAGAGGGCAAGTGTGAATACATCCTGAATCAATGCCAGTCTACTCTTAGACACTGCAGCTAGGACAGACCAGGTGGTAAGGAAAGGACAGAGAGCTCCACTAGAGACTGTTCAGTGGTTTCCTGGAACCAACCCGGAACAATAATCCTAACAGGATACACGTTGTCTTCTTTGCCGGTTCGACATTACCAGAGGATACTCCAGAGATTCACAAAGCTTTTTGCCCTGCGGTTCAAATGCACTCTGTGCGTAGAGACGTGCATGGTATTTATGAAACAGGTGCAACAGCATGGAAGAGTGCAGTGTCTGTCATCTGAAGTGCATCTTGAGTGTAATCAGTAAAGTGTTCCTCTCTTCTTAATGCATATGCATTTAACGGAGGGTCGCAAAAATGACAAGGGGATATGTGATGAGTGGTTGATTGCACACTTTGATGGAATGTAACATTAAGGGTGAGTTTTGCACTGAAAAAAAAAGAAATTGCTGCAAAAGAACAGGTGCAGGGACGCTGAAAGGAAGAATGCGGTTGTCAAGAGAATAACCTTTACTCTAAATAAAAAGTTAGTGCGCTACATAAAAGGTAGCCAAGGTGGTAACTGAATTAGATTATAAAATCAATTTTTAGGATTCAGTGTGACCATGTGCAGATTTATGGAGCTGTGTAGAATTTCAGATTATCGAAGGTGACCTGGAAGGATTGACACTGTAACCAGACAAAACTTTAATCTTCTTTTATGTTCCATGTTGTGTTTTATTCCTTTTATTAAATCAAGATTATGCTGATATATTGAGTCTCTTTACCCCTCAGGTGATGCATGCATTTTATGTTTTAGCATGACTTTGACTCACTGTTAAATTTAGCTCATTTACAAAATGCAACTAGTCAAAGTAGTAAGTGAAACAACAGTTGTTTAAAGCAATGCAACCCAGCACCTCAAAATGAAGACTTAAAAACAATACGACAAAAATGATGAACCCCTCACATGCAGACTCAAAACTAGAATACTACAGGCATCAGTGAAACTGCACAGGTGTTCATACTGTCCTTCCTCTATATGCCTTGATTTCTCCCACGGCAGCCAAATTAACAAGAATTGTTGTGTGATGACATGGTGCTATGAGGCATATCACACAGACCTCCTTCATTAGACTTTCACACACACACACACACACACAAAGCTGTGATCCTGTTAATGAGACACATATGGACGTCTGATCATCATGGGTGTCTCTGACATTCGTCTGCCCCACTACTAACAGTCACTTAACATTTCCTGACAAGCAAGTATGAATCTCAGCCAGTGCTAATCTCTGCCATATACCACTGGCCAGCCATCATTAGTGTAAGGAAGTGCTAACACTCTCACTGTTTGCTATATACATTTTTATCACTTTTAATTAAACAATGGTTTGTTTGTCACCTGGTTCCAATCCCCTGCGCTTCTGGGCATGGCAGTAAAGAGAGAGCACGCCTCTATAGGTACCCTTTTATGGAGACTAAAAGGAGGTGGGGTTTTGCTTTGATTGGAAGGTGGAATGGGTGGAAATATTTCAGTTAATTAATTTAAATTGTTCATGTTGTACATCTCATAGATTAATTCTGAATGTATTGTATTTTTGGTTTTATACTGCAGAATTTAATATGCATTTGTTGGGACAATCAAATCAAGGAAATGATGGTTTTGTTGTTAATCATGTCTGTTGTCCTTTTCCCAGATCTACTCTGATTTGAACTGGAGAGAAGGCCTGTCAGAGTATATTTATGTTGAGAATGATTTTTGGGGTGTTTAGTAATTTGTTTTTTTGTGGAATGCTATGAGCAGAGCAGCACCTCGTTTGTCTTTGTTAAAAGACCTTCTTTGTTTAATACAAGAATAAAAGTCAACTTGTTTTTCGGCACACCTCCTGTCCAGCGTGATGGTTTTGTGATCCTGCATCTCTCTTTACAACAATTAGACATTTCATTAAAATGGCCTTTAAACATGGATATAATTTAGAAACACAGAAGAGATAAGGAGTAAAAAAAAAGGCAGAGCTGATTGTGTAGTTTGGCTTGGATGATGAGGAAAATGTAAGAAGTTCTGCTGAGGTATGAGGCTTGAGACAGCTGGGTCTTCAGCCAGCTTGACTGAGATTATGATGGAGATACTCACATCTGCACAGACACCCTTTCTTCAGGAGGTCAAAAATAAGTAAGGATAAAGAAAAAAGATAAAGTTAGCAATGTATCCATGAGTGAAAGAAAAAACACAGAGTGAAAGTTAAAGGTAGTCTTACTAATATCGATTTGCTATGGGAGGAAATACCGACTGTATCAAGAGGCAGTCAGGAGGAAAATGAACAGGGCGAGCAACATACACAAAGAAAATGGGGCGCTGCGTAACTGAAAGCTAGTTTCATTGATATCGATTTGTGAATTAGCTAATGAGTTGAATGGGAAATGGAGAATTTATTAGGGGAGCCAGAGAGAGAGGATGAGGGAGAACAGCTGTCACACATCCATCAGACCCACTCTAGGAAAACCTGGCGAGTGTAAATGGCTGTCTGCATGTGCTCATGACATCATTCACAATTTTGTCTGTTTGTATGTTTGTCTTGGAAATTCAGAAACAAACAAATGCATCTATGTGTGTGTCTGTGTGTGCAAATGTGTGTTGTGGCCTGCCAAGCTCTGCACCTTCATCACTTGGCCATTTATCCATCTGACTGTCCATCTGCCCACTTGTCTCTCTGGCTGTTTATATGTGGGTCTAATCAGGAGGTCTTTCAACATGTTGATGCTCCATTCGAACAAACAAAACTGACCAACTGACCCCAGTCCTTTGTGCCGTGATCCAAGCAACCTGAAAGCACTCACTACTGACAGAACTATATACAGTATATATATATCTGAGTTAGATATAACTAAAAGTTGACCGAAGATTCAGTAGTTCCCATTATTTTTTACAAAGCAAAAAGAAAAAAACTGTGTCATTATGTCAAATATCTAGCACTGGAATGTCTATACTCTTCAGTAAAGGTTTTCATTCATCTGAGAGAGACAGACTTAACATCTTTAGCACTAGTCCCAGGGGCAGTGAAACTCCTAACCCTGGAAACATTAGGATCATACGGTAATTTCCAACTGAGCCATAGCATGAAATCCTACTTTGAAATTTCATCAGACTTACCCTCAAAGGGGTTTGGAAAACATCCTTCCCACATTTTATGTTTAGATCACTAAAATTAAGGTAAAACAAGTCCCTATGATGCATCAGCAGTTGGTGGAAGCAGTGTGGTATACAAGGAAGTCCATTATACTGTATGTCTGCCTCACGAGGCATGTCAAGAGGTAAGTTAATCCCTAATCCTCTCAGTTTTATCTGTTTAATATAAGTTCTGTATCCTCTCTCTCTCTCTCTATTGTCATTTTGGTGACTCGTCATTTTAAACATCTTGTGTGTATAAGTGTCTGCATGCCCACATGAGAATAGAGAGCAAAGCGAAAAGGAATGAAAGATTTTGTGCCCTCCAAATTTTTGGCACAAGACAGTTGTAGGAAAAAAAGCAAGAAAGAGGGATTGTGTATGTGCGTGTGTGTGGTTTGGGGCAAGCAGAGGTTTGCACCGACTGCTCCTAATAAGCCACCAGGGGTGCAAATTGGAACACTTCTTATCTCTCCAACTGTCTCAGTGTCAACACTTTTCCAAATCTCTACAGCTGGGGAAAATTCCCGTCAACACAAACACATGCAGTTAAAGACACGCAAACACACATGCACAAAAAACACTGCAGAAATGTGCTCGTAGCGACCCAAAGGCCATAACTTTTTAAGAGTCATATGATGATATACCTACCCAGGATGACATTACATTCTGTCTAATTTGATTCAAATGAACACTTGACTCTCTGGTATTTTTATTTTTTTGATGTTCTGCTGTCAATGTCAAATGATGAAAAACATTATTTCGCTTGAGACCCGAGGTGTCTGAGAGTATTGCATATTTTATTCATGCTATGCTAAATGATTTGAAAGCAGATAATGCCGAGTAACCCCATATAAAGATGTACCTGAGCCTACTGATGAGAAATCACTGTCAGCCATTTATGAATCAGATCACGTTAGCTGTGAATAGGACAATGGTGAAGAGAAGTTAGGACCGATGAAAGAATCTCATATCACCTCAACTGCCACTACCTTATTGTTATAAAGATAAATCTTTGGTTTTTCCAGTAACAATTGAGCTGAGGAACGCCCACAAATATGCTGCATGCACATATGTCTATCTGCACTGAACTGCAAACAGTGAAGCAGTGCACACAACCAAGTTGCAGTTACCATAAGAAAGTTATAAAACGATCCTTGATCTCATGTAACACACCAAAAAACTCTTTGTGAAGGAGTTCAGCACTGGTAACTGTGCCTTCTCTGGAGGCACTCCGTCTCTATTCTTTACCACTTCTCCCTTTCATATCAGCATAAACATACATATTAACAACACCCATCATTGTAGCTTTGATCAATGTGTTTAACAGCTTGGAGTGGCAGTCAAGTTTGACACAATGCTTACTGGATACACACACACACATTTTGACAATCGTCATATCCATAAAGCATGCTTTGAGTTACAGTTATTTATGTGCATAGTTAATAAGCTCCACAAGCAATCAGCTTCTGAGCACAGCTCAACAGCATCACATTCAGGTCAGACTGAATATTATGTTATGCTGGTTAAAAAACACTCTTCAGGAAAATGAATTTTAAACTTAATCTTGATCTTAAATAGTCATGTACTTTAATTTTAGCATGCTGGGTTCAGCATTTTGTATCAGTGAAGCTATTTAATAGCAGTTGGAGAGGATGCTGCTGCTGGCACTTGAGGTATCCCATGTGTAACGCAAACTATATGTATCAGAGGAGAGGCATGGTGGTCTCGACCCTCCCAGGCAGCAGTGAAATTAGCAGAAGATCAAACTGTAGACAAGAAAGGTGTGTTTGTAACAGAAGGAACAGTGTGGGCAAGACGAATGGCTGCGGTCCAGCTGCATCATGAATATAAATCACTCTGATGCATATAGGCACCACACATGCACACATAACACTGCGTGTGTGCCTGCGGTCACTTAAGTACAGGTCACAACCTGAGGGCTCTATAGCACATAAATCATCTTCAACTCTAATACATTTAAGTGGTATCGTAGCAACTGGAAACACAGACACAATCATACAGTAGCTTCAGGGAATGGTTTGTGGAGCCTGGCATTTTTCATAAAGTGTCAGAGCTTTTTTCTAAGGCAGCTTAAATTGATTCCAGCAGCAGAAGGAGAACACACGTTCACACATGTACAGTACGCAAACACATTTACAGTACATGACAAATAAAATCTCACTTACACAGGCTAGAAGCCAGACAAAATCTCACACCTAATACATCTGTGGTCTTAAAAATAAAATAAAATAAATTCTACCTGTCAGGTTTGGACAACAATGTCTTAAATGAATTTGGGGAACGCATATGAATGCAAGGTGTTAGTGGAGACAAAGATTCAGGATTTCATACCAGTACCTTATTTACTTTGACAGGATCCATAACGTCACTGGAGCTTATTCAAAAGCCTAAAACTGAAGCACTTGGATTGCACGCACTATCACACTGAAGCAAATTCCATCACAGTGTCAGTGTTTTATTCCAAATTTCACAAGAGTCTTATTGAAGACTGTTTGACACAACATCTCTCTGACATAGACCAAAAGATACACACACACACGCACACACACACACACAGTCTTTTTTTCCTAACAGCTCAATGTGAAAACTCATCAATCACTGTTTAGTTGTGTGCTTGGAAGGCGAGAGACAGAGAGATCATCTGCTATAGAGAAAATGAAAAGCTACAAGCAGAGGAAAGCAAGGAAGGTGCACAATATGGCAGAAAGGCAATGGAAGTGTGAAAAGTGGTTAAAGCGTGGTGAAACTGTGAAGTCATACAATTTTGACCTTGTCCAAACAAAAGGGTAAGCCTGCACTTTCTATGTTGCTATGCTCGAACTGGTATGCTCAGCAGGGTATTGAATGATTCCTTGGTTACCCATTTTCAGCAGTGGGAATGAAGCGGTAAGTCCATCCGCCTATTAGGGCCACATAATAAATATGTGCTCCTCTCTGAAATGTAGCAAGAAACAAGCTAATGTCTAGATGCCAAAAATCTCTCTTCTGGAAACCAGGGTAATGAGTGTAACCCAGAGAGCCCCATTAGGATCTTTAACAGCAATTTATATTTATTCTGTGTTTTTTTTTTTTTTCTTAAAAAGCTGGATACCCTGTATGAGTCTTTATTAGGAACTTAATCAAGGTCAGGAGTCAGACTTATCAGTAAGAGTTATCTAGCATACTGGGAGTTGCTTTTATTATTTTTAGTAGAAAAAAAAAGATATTCAAAAAAATATAAATGGCTTATACGAAGCTGTAATGCAGTCGAGGAGTGTTCAGAGCCAGACAGATTCAAAAATACTGTAGGAGGGCCTCATAACTCCGAAAATAATGTTTAATAGAAGTGCTAGTTAAAGACACATACCACACTGATTAGAGAAACCATTTGTCGGTGACAACAAAATATACGTAACCGCTGCTGTTACCAAGGCAGCACACCCATTAATAGCCTGGTAGGTATGCTATAAATAATAGCTGTGCTCTTTTGCTTTTTTTAGTTTGTGTTTCATTTATGCACAGCAAGGTGACTGACCTCTGATAAATCTCCTGATCCACAGTTATACAGTTTGACCTTAAAAGCATACACAATATACTATTTTATATGTCTGTGAACCAAGTCTTCGATCTAAGCTGCCATCAGCATTGTTAGTCTCATCTTCCAATCAATCCAATAGCAGCTCACCTGCAGCAGCTCCCACATATTATGGGAACTCTGTGACCATATATATATGCACACACACACACAGACACACACACAAGCTAGTAGTGGAACCATTCATCACAGGCTGACAGAGGACAGTAATGACTGAGTGACGGAAAGAGATGAGGAAATGGGATGGTGTATAAAGAAATGAAAATAATAAAATAGACAGCACAGAGGACCCAGGGGTTCTTCAGGCCCACTAGCAAGACGTCTAACAGTTTTCTTACAGTTCTCAAGTTTCTCACATAAGTAGATGGGGGAGGAGAGAGACAAGAGAAGATGAAAGAAAACGAGAACAGTAAAAAGTGGGAAATGAAAGCTGAGGAAAATGAGGAAAGTTAGAAAATGATTAGGAAGAGGAAGACGAGGAAAACTGATGAGGAAAAGATACTGAAAACAAAAAGGTGTGGAAAGGGAGGACAATTTTAAGCAAGCGAAAAGGGACAAAAACATATAGACAGGAAGAGAAAAAGAGAGGGAGAGAGAGGGTGAGACTGATACATACATGGAGGAATGATAAGGCCTAGACTGAGAGTCACCTGTGTCTGTGCCCCCAGTGATTCATGGGAACACTCAGGAGAAATTTAGTGGCACCCATACCGTTACATTGTTCAGCTGTAATCTTCACTTCGAGAGTGACAGCTCCCTATATGAGACTGAGGTGTGTGTGTGTCTGACAGGTGGATTGATTGGGGTGTCTTCATCACAATTCACTTTTTTTCTGGCTCCCAATACAAAAAGAAGCACAATGGGAAAGAGATTAGAAAAAAAGAAGAAAGAAAATGAGAGTGACAGAATTGCCTATATTTACTACAATAGGCTAACAAATTCATTGTTCGCTGGCCTTTACACATCCAAATGTTACACAGTTTTGTGCAAATCTCCTTAGTATCATTATTAGTTTTAGTACAACAAGAGGAAAGAAGTGTTGACTCCAGCTAGCTTAATATCAAATATTATACTGTGGTCTAAACACTTGAGGTTTTGATTTACCACATTGCTCTGATGAAGCCGCCTTCTTCTAAATGAATGCTCTGTCAAACTGTACCCATTAGTATTTCACTGATATAAGTTGACATATTGAGCACGCTGTAATAAAAACTGTATTTGCTGCTGCTATGTGGTTAACTTGTAATGCACATCCGTTTCTCCAGCGTTCAAAGTTACACAGCAAAGCCCTGACAAATCCCAAGGCATCATTAGCCTACTGTGTGAATTTAATAAACCAATATCTTTTTTTCAGGTTTGAGTGTTGAAGATAGCTACAGCTGCCACCACTCCAGCTGATTGCCAATAAAGCTGCTAATTACCAAATCAACGTTTCTTCTGACATTTGGCAATATGCAGGGTTTTACTTAGAAATGTGCAGTGAGATAAGACACTTCAAAGTTTTGTCAAAAAAAAGGAGTATTTTAATTCCTTTTAGTTCTGTCAACAACTTGTTCTGGGATGCTTCATTAAAGCTCCAAAGCATCCTAAGTAAGCAGTCCAAAAGAGTGGCTGCAAACGAAACTAAAAGAACAACAAAGCAGATAGTCTATTCAGTACTGTGATCCAGAATGGCAATCAAATTGCAAACACCTGCCTCATCTTGATCTAATGTGTCAAAATGATAATTACACAACTACAAACCAGAGCTCTGGACCAGAAAAGTCACTGTGCTGCATTTAGAGCAACATCAGTGCCGTTTTTTTGGGGCCACACAAAAAAAATGTAATGTGTCAATCCTTCTTTTACTGAATAAATTCAGTTACTCAGCTTTGACATTACTTTTATCAGTCCTGATCAAAATCTTATTATGTCCTGTTAGCGCAATAACATTTAGACTTCAACCAAATCTAGAGTATGACTGATTATCTGGAAATTTGACAGCATGGTTGAACGACATAAAATGCATTTCTAATCTGCTTTTTTTGTGGCCTGGGTAACATTTCCTGTTGGTTATGATCATTCATCATCTTAACAACTGTGTCCTTTAGGGAGCGCAACATGAGCCTTAACCCCGTCACTGCAACTGTGACATAAATCCTCTTGTGCACTTAGACCGTGAACATGACTTTCCACTCTGTACTACACACGTTTGTTGAAGCAGGCTGACTTGCAGGACATGTTTTTTTTTCTGCACGTCTCCATTCTCACTCTGTTCTCATTGATTTAGTTCAGCTCACCAACTTCAGGTTTAGGTAGAAATCGGAGGCCATCACAAAAGGATGACTAACAACTGCCTTTGTACAATTCAGCCTGATACACTGTCATTGGTTGGACAAAGCACTAATGAAGGGCACTGGTATTCTGAAAGTAAAGGGGTAAAGAGTGGTGGATGGATAAAGATGAAAGGAATCTAATGGAGATCTGTCAGATAGCGAGACTGTGAGGATGAGCTCCATGTTCCTTCCCTTTTCAAGTTTGCTCTCTTCAAGGGAACATGGTGAAATTCACAAATAGTAGTACACACACTCGTACAGACAAACTTTTACCTCCAACAGGGACTTATTGACTTATCTATTCCAGATAAGGTAGCAAGGCATTCACAAGTAGATCAAACAGCATTATTTTTGATGAATTTCAAAGAAATCCAACATCAATATTTTGAGTGTGAGAAAGTTTGCAAGCTAGACTCGAACAATACGCCCTAAGGTGTCTAACACACATGAAAGAACCTGTGTTTGCTGACTGGACATGTATGTCAGTGAAGAGATATGGTGGACCAATCATCATTGCAGAAGAGTTAATAATAATAATAATCAATAACCAATAATCATAGGATCAGTTTCCTTTAAACAATATATATTGGTTACACTGAATCTAAAATAATGAATACTGAAATTCCATTTTTCAATTTCTAACCTTTTATTGAGAAATACAGGCTATACAGTCTAGTCAAGTGGAAATGACCTTTAATTAATTCTCAATAATAAATGAAGATAAGCGTTAGGAACTCATTTACTTATTCTGCTTTTGGCTGAATTCAAAGAGCGTCTTCACCTCTCTTCCACCTTCGACACTGCAAGCTGGCACATTGTTTTCCTGAGATCAAAGAATTGCCACATTGCAGACATTTTTCTTTTTCCTCCTGCTGGAAAAAAAAAATATATATACTCTGTTGTCTGTATCAGACAGCTTCATTGATCCCTATAGGATCACTGCTGAAGCTGGATTTCTTTGATACTGCGGGTACAACAAACCTCCAGCAGACCTATGACCCATTTATGCCAAGACAACTCACAAGGCTCATTCTCAAGCCCAAAAAAAATAAAAATAAATAAATAAATAAATAAATAAATAAATAAATAAATAAATAAATAAATAAATATTATTATTATAACCTCTTCACAATACCTTCCTGTTGGTTGTATTTTCATTAACAGTTTTCAAGAAACTGAAGGATGAGGCTAATTGGTCTATTAAAATGTCTTTCAAATTACAGCTGGTCACTGCTGCAGGTCATTAAAGGTTAATGGATGGCGAATGTCCCGTTAACTTGATTCAATGACTAGATAGTGAAAAGATTAAATTTGATTCAGCTGTGTTCGTATTCTTCACGCATTGGCACTGGCAGAACAGTAAAGTGGAAACACAGATTTGTCTAGGAGCAGCATGGAAATCATCTGAAGAAATCAGCTTTTTATATTCATACATTTTCTACGACTCTTGGGGTACTTGTTTGTCTCTTTCCTGTGGTGATGTGAATTCCACTTTACAGTTTCGTTTGTTGTGTTGTGCTATGTGCTGGGTTGAGCTGCACTAAGTCTTATATTTTTTTTTCTTTCTGTTTTAGAAGTCTTAGTGTTTGAAAGGCACAAAGGCAGTGTCTGGAAATTGGAAGTCATGCTTCCTAATCCTATAGCATTTGAATACACAGGAGAGGGTATGGAGTCACACATACTCAAACACTTGCATCTACCTACAACATGCACCCGCATAGACATATCCAGAGCAGATCAGAAATAAAAAGATTAGATGCAAAACATGCACACACATACATTAATACAAACAATCTAATCACAGAGGAAGCAGTGGCTAACAATAACACAATTATTAATGAATCAAAACACATTCACTGAATATTAATCTGACAAGTGGAGAAAGGGAGGAGGGGTATGGGTGTTAGAGCTGGGGTTAACTGGTGAAACAGAATGTACAAGTGGAAAGACGCGAGGGGGAGGAAGGATGGATGGCAGTGGGAGGTAGAAGGACTCGGGGAGGGGGTAGTGAGGGCACAGAGAGGGGAGAGAGCCACGGGGCCAGACGGAGAATGAATGAGAAATCAAGAGTGAGAATGAAATACAGGGCGAGAGGAAGAGAAATATTGGCTTTCAGTCACACACACACACGCACGCACACACACACACCCCCACACACACACGCACACCCCCACACACACACGCACACACAGAGGCCTTATTGTGTTTTAATGCAGTTTAATGGGGCCCATTCTCCAGGCTTTGGGGGAGTGTGACCAATTCATTACTATGCTGTACACACCATCTTTCGGAGCTGAGGCAAGGAATTGCGAGAGACGGTGAGGGTCAGATGGAGAGAGAGAGAGAGAGAGAGAGAGAGAGAGAGAGAGAGAGAGAGAGAGAGAGAGAGAGAGAGAGAGAGGGGATTCTTTTTTTCCCCCACTAACCTTGACTTATATTGTGGGCTTCTTTCTCTCTCATTCTCCTTGTCACTCGTTTGGCCTTTATTACTCAGCCAAGGCTCTTCATGTCTCTGCTTGAAGGACCACCCTGGTGTTTTTGCACGTTTTATCCCATGTAATACACATTATGCATGCTTTCCATTTCCACTGGTGCTGTTTGCAAAGAATACTATTGCTGTAAGTTTTGAAGAGGCTCTGCGTTCTAATCGGGCTCTTTAGGCTTCACAACTGGTCTTTTCATGTCTCGGCACTGAATAGTCTGCCATATGTATTCATATCTTTGCGAACTGATCCTAGTAATAGCTATATCCATTCTTTTTCAGTGACCAGTGTGACAGCAACAAAAGCCAAGGTTGGCTTCGCCACACTCCGCTTGCCTCTGCTGCCCTTGTCCCTGCGTAATCACCGCCAGACATGTTTCATCTGCCTTGGCTCGGAGCGTGCTGCTGTCAGCACAGAAAACCCACCTGTGTGCCTGGGCAGCTATTCCAGCTATTCGAGGGAAAACACTGACGGGATATCTTTCATGCACTCCTCTCGAGGTGTTGCATTTGGACGACAGCAGGATTGTGGCAGCAGTATGGTGATAGTTCTCCAGAGCCCTGCCTCTCAGACCATATACTTGACTCACCGTAATTCCATGCCAGCAGGCAGGGTAAAATTGATCAAGACTCCAGTTGTGGCAAGATGCCCATTCAGCAAACACAAGTCAGTGCCCAGACAGCAGCTTAGCAAATGTAGACATCCCAACTCTTAGTTTACTTGTAGTAAACACATTACCACTGTAATGTCAAGGCCTATACTTTCACTGGCTGTACACTTGGCAACTCCACTAACTGCAAGTTCAGTAGAACGTTCTACTTCCCTTTCGCACAATGAAGGGGACCACTCACAGCAAAAGCTCCCATTGTCAGCAATCAAACCACCTCTTTCCATTTTTACTCAAAGACGGCATTCTTTCAGTGCTGAGCCTTGATCTGGACAAAGACTTACAACTATGTTTGGCTCCACCACTTCAGCTAAGGTTTGCCCATGGAAGGCCATCTTGGATGATTACTCAACCATATGTGATAGGCGTAGCGTCATGTCAATGTTTATTCAAGGAGCATATATAAACTTGCAAGGTGATATGACCCATACTATTCAGTGTTTCCTGAGAGGGCTTCGTGAAGTGTCAAGGAAAAATTTATTGTAAGCAGACACTGTGACCAGTAACATGTAAACCCACTGGCAAAGGATGAAGAAAACAGGAAAATAGACAGAACACAGAGCACGGTGCTGCAGCTACCCTACACCCTCACGCATGTCATCTGTATTTATCACCACGGGTATTGAGATGTTTCCCTTTGTTTAAATGTTTTTTTTTTGGGGGGGGGGGGATCTTACTAGTTCTTTTTTACTGCTTGATAACAAGTTGTAGCCTTAAAATTAATTTACACCAGTTAGGCTATACAGGGAGAGTTTAAATGGTACGGTTGCTACGGTAACATAGTATTATCTCTTAATGTAATTTCAGTGTATCTAAACATGTTAAAGTGAATTGATACTATGTTTTTATGTTGGTTAAAGCAAAGAAAAATGGGATTTCTGGTTACTCCATTAAATGTTCATTGTCTTGCTCATTTTCTATCCTAATAATTCTGATGTTTGACTATTTAGGGCCATACTTATGTTAAGATATAAGTATGACATATGATATGTTTATGCAATTCATATTGTATAGCCTAAGCAATTGAAGCCTGTGTTGAATTAGCTATTAGATTAGATTAATGTAACTTCTAGTCCAAAGAAAAAAACCTTAACAAAATACAAATGCCAAGTCTCCAAGGTCCCAACAATGGGCTGTTGGACAAATGGGTTTTCAGTCTAATGGGACATTTTTCGAACTATTGGGATTTTGGAATAATAGGCTGTCGGAACAGGGCATGGAGCCATGCTAAATACAACAGCATTAGCTCTGTGTGTGCGACAGATTTGGCTCCCCTGATAGAAAGAACAAAATAATTAAAAAGAAAAGATGGAGTTTGTTACGCTACTTAAATAGCACAAACAGATTTCTGACATTAGCCCATTTTCTCCATGATGAAACTCATTCACTCACTCAGATACAACAATAAGATCACGTTCAAATCACAAAATATTTTACTTTAGGTTTAAGAACTCATAACCTTCTTTGTGAGTGGGGAAAGGCTTTGACCTGTGCATAAACATAAGTACATGTGTACCTATCTAACCAAACTGAACATCTTCACACACCACATCCCAATCCCTGAGCCCATGATTTATTTCTAATCGTGACTCATGTAGGTCACATTTTCAAAATTTGGAATTCCACAGTAATCCAGAAAAATGTCATTCCTGCTGTATACAGATGCTGTGCAAATTGCTGCCTCAGGGATACACACAGTCTCCCATGCCACTTATGTCTCTCTCACCATCTCGATCTTCTTTCGACTTACACAGTCAGTGCACAAAGAAGTGTACAGGGTGTAATTTAATTAAGCTATGCAGAGTGTGAGAGCTGGCTGGTGGTTTTTATGACCCATCATTTCATTCGTTCATGTAGGGTTAGTGGGCTTTTTTTCCACAGTCTTAAAGACTGGTGCTCCCTTTAGACAAAGCCCAGACTGTACTCTCCTGTCTTTAAACATCCACACAAGAATCGTTGGTACATTTTTGGCCTCAACTGATAATCTCAATATATTAATAGAGTTTAAAGAGTAAATATTGCTGAAAAACAAAGTGCATTTACAGTTTATCCCAACCACAATTTATTGACATGCCAAATTAATTATCATGCTAAATGCAAATAACTTGCATCACTAATTATGAGCCCACATGCTTTTCTTCTTTTAGTCCTTGTTTCATGTTTGCCCATACCACTCTGCTAGATGGATCTGATTTGTCTGGATCTGGATACAATCTGATATGCCCAAAAGTAGATTTAGGTTGGAAGTCTGAACAAGGCCTAAGGTTTCCCCAATAGTACATTGTTTAGTATATTGTATCTTGTCTTTTCAAAAGCATAATGACTCTGTGTAAGACCATGATTGCCTTCACATTCTCACAAACACATTAAACACGTTGCTCAGTCCTTGAAAAACCTGCAACTTCTGTTTGAATAATCTGAAGTTTTATTCTTATGTTTTGTCAAAAAGTGGCACTTAAGTTTGGCAGACTTGAACAAGTCAGAGTATTTCTTATTTTATTTAAGTGTTCATTGCATAAAAAGGTTTATTTTATATTTCAGACTTTGACGCTCCTCATTTTGAAAATCACCCTATTTTGTTCAGTTCACAATTACTTTTGTGACGGCCATTACCAATGATGATCCGGCAGCCAATTTCTTGTTCATTTTCACGACTGACATGCAAACAGTGAATGTTTCTTTGGCGCTAACAATTTCACAGCAAATTTCCTGATGTAGTATTACAACAGAAAGAGCAATTAAGTGACACTGAGATAAGTGGATGGTTGTTCACCTGGTCAGCTATGGTTCTTTTTCATTTTCTTTTCCATTACGGCTAAATCTGCTTTTAGTTTCCGTGCTTCGACTACCTGCAACATACAATGCACCCTAAAACTTGATATTTGGCACTCCATGATGAATTAAAAATCCATGATCAAAAAATCTTCAGTTTCTTGTGTACCCGTTTGAATCATGTTGTAGTTTGTAACTTTTATCTATGCATAAAATAAACTAAATCTAATGCCAGTTATAGTGCAAAAGTGGTGTTTATTTGCCTTGGAGAACCTGTGAGCCTGGGATGTCACATAGAAATAAAATCTGCAGGTGCTCAAATATAAAATGAATTAGGACAGCTGCTAAAGGTGACTGACATCCTCTCAGCACAGAGCACACACAAGCATTTCGTGGTTGCAAAAAAGCCCTCCCACATTAAGTACTTGTGGTCCTGCAGGACACTGATAAAATATGAATGAATTAGTGGCTATTCAGGGTCATTTCACACAAAATGGATGCCAGGTTGCCTTTTAAGAAGCTTTACCCCAGGCACAATTCTCCCATAGGAAATCTGTGATAAAATCATACTTTGATGGATGCCCAGAACATGGACATATGCACAGAGAAACTAGAAAGCCATTAGTGTTCAACAGACAACATGTCAGAATGCTTATACCATTGTAGTCCCACGACAATACATCACAAACACTTGGCATCCTCTTCCTATCCTCACCTCTCGGCTTCTTCCTCAATCATTCTGCTCCATCACCAACTGCACTCTGTCTCCGTAGTGCTCCTTTGTCCACCCAATCATTTCTCCAGGTAATTCTCCCCCCTGTAGACACTTTATTCTTCTCTTAGCTGTTCTGAGCAGAGCTCCTCTCTCAATCCCAAGGCTCCTGCATCACTTTCCCAGTTCTCTCACCAAGAAAACAGCTATAGTAGTTTCACACTCTTCAGTTGTTTTTGCATCCTTCTTTACTTTTTTCTTCACTTTCTCGTACTTGCAGCTCTAACCCATCCATCCAAACTACTCATTTTCCTCTCGTCACTCATCGTCTTTTTACAGTTGCATTTTTCACCAAGCTAAAAAAAATTTCTACCGGTTCTTTCCTTTCTTTTCACAGTACTCCATGTCAGTTTTGAGCAGTTGTTGAGCAGATTTTCTTTTCTCCTGACCCCCCTCTCGTGACACTGTTTCCGCCACTGAGATGGTGGGATTAGATACTCTTATCCTATTATACATGAGACAACACTCATGAATTCAGATTTCAAAACCAACCGTCAGTACATAAACTTCAACCCATCAAGCCTCCTCCCCTTCCTCTACATTTCTTCAAGTTTCCGCTGCCTCAATTCTACTAATTTGCTCATTTTTCTTTGCTTTGTCTTTCTCTTCCCCCTCTTCACCTTCTATAACCTCCCAACTCTCCTCTTCCTTGCCCTTCTTTGGCTTTCTCTCTCTGATTCTCATAAGACCTTCTGGCTAAAAGGTGTGAAGGAAGAACTAAGTGCTTTCTCCTGTCTATAAACAATGTCCTTTATGCCTGTGTGGCTCTGGGCCTGCCTGGCTGTGGGAGGGAAAGACGGGAGATGTCTGCAGAGATTTGCCCATTGCTCAATCTATTTTTTTTTTCTTCAAATTTTCTTGCACTCTCTCTTTCCCACCCTGTCACCCTCAAGTGAAAGAATGGCAAGCAGTGGACGTGAGGAAAGAACAATATAAGAGGTTGCAGTGAGACAAGAAACCTAACAGCCTATAGTTGTCAAGGGATGAGGGGACCACACCAAGCACTTCAGCACATAGTTTAATCAGAGATATATTGAATGGCTGGGCCTTGAAGCAAGAACAGTAAACATAATTAGAATTATTGAATGTTTAGTTTTTAACTCATGACCTAAAAAATCCTGACCAGGTAAAATGCTTTTATGCAAGAAAAGTCTTTGTTCTAAGATTTAAATACCAAGTACTGACACTGTGTAATCGCTGCAGTGATATACACGTAACTGGTGAGAAGAACTGATTGTACCTTTCAGAGGAAATGTAACAAGTTCCCGAGGACATCAGGGGTCTAGATTGACACTGGAGGGTAGGACAAAGAAATATAGTCAGCAACAATAAATACAGGATAAAGATATCAAGGTCTTTTTTTCAAGTTAAGGTGATTTCCTGAGGTCTGCTCCAGGCGTACTAGCAGCTTGAACCTTGAAACGAAGGACTGCAATGCAATAAAAGAATCAAGTAAAATCCAGCAGAAAGAAGACATATCTAAAAAAACAATCTAACAAGGATCCTGTGCCAAGTATAGTTTTAGACTACTTGATACTGAATCTGTGTAATCATATGTCATATATGATTATATATGTAGCTATTCAATAAATGAACTGTGAAAGTGTTATGCTCTGTAAAATTCTGGTTTCCTTTTGTGCCTTTTACATGGATGTCGGTCTTTGTACTTGTCAGCGCTGGTTCCAGTTTCCAGAACACTTCAGCTGCAATGTGATTGTACACTTAGGTGTGTATATGAGTACACATTGTGTTGCGGTGTGGTGCGGGCATTCCGATCATTATTGACATCTTCACCCAGAAGGGCATCAAAGGCAGCAGGAAGAGACAATTTAACAATCGAACAGCTCATCTCCCTGAGCCACAGTCTCTCGTCACCTCTCCCAATTCTTTTCCCCAATCCACAGACGGCGAGGCCCATCTTATTTTTTTCTTATTTTCTCTCTGTATCTCATTCCTCTCATTTTAATCTCTGCATCTCTATCTCTTTCGCACTATCTTTCTATATATCTCTCTATGTGCTTGACAAGGACCGGTGCCACTGCATTGCCTCTTCCGAGCATTTCAATAAAATGTTTCTTATGGCTCACTCCTCTCCATGTTCACCTGCCTGACCCTGAAACTATGTTTGTGGATTCCAGCATGTGTGTGCGTGTATGTGTGCACTCAGTATGGGAATGTGTGCAGCTGTGCCGTGGGGAACTACTAGCAGTGGTTCCAATAATAGCCCAAAAACAGGAGAAATACCCTTGATAATGCTTTAATATTCTGTCTCTCACTGTCTCTCTCTCTATCGCTCTCTCTCAACCAGTCCCATCGAGGGGATTTACACACGTCACCCGTTTGTCAAGGAGAAAGACTAGTTTGAGCTATCACTATGGTAACTCAGAGGTCTGACTGACAGCCTGTCATCTGGGCGTCAACCATCGGCAAAAGGGAAGCCTGTAATCACTTCCCTAGTGATAGATGGGATGGCGCAGTATAGAACTTGGAGGAGAGACAGAAAGAGAAAGACAGTGATAGAGATGACTGAACCAAGTGGCAATACCATTTTTTTTATGCAACGCCTGCAAATGGAACAATGTGTATGACACCGTATACTTTACTGCCACGAGATACCACAATTAGAAGAAGGTACACATTGTGAGAAAACTACATTTGAATGTCAATATAACTTGTTATCTCATCATGAATGAAAGAAATCTCAGACATCATGTTTCACCACCATACCTGCAGTTTGACCTCCATCTACTGTAACCATCAATTATCCTCCGTTCCTCAGTGTGTAAGAAAAGAGCAACAATAAATGAAATGGCTTTAAAAATGAAAAGCCAAAATCACAACAATAGAAACCAAAGAGGGGGGCGGAGGTCAAAGTGTGTGTGTGTGTGTGTGTGTGTGTGTGTGTGTGTGTGTGTGTGTGTGTGTGTGTGTGTGTGTGTGTGTGCGTGTGTGCGTGTGTGTGTGCACTTACTAGTGACTGAAGAAGAGAGAAAAAAAGAGACAGATATACAGTGTATGTATGTTATATATGTGAGAGGGGAAAGCACAAGAGAGAGACGGAGGTTGGACATTAGACCGAACAATTACAATCTCCCTACAGGCATGAAACACATGCACATGCACACACACAGTCACGCATACAGCAGATGAATTATTCTCTTTGTCCCTGGACACAGAGCATGTCCTGGATCAGGAAGCAGCTCTTGTGTGCATGCGTGTGTGTGTGTGTGTGTGTGTGTACACCAGACATTTCCAGATAGACACAATTTCATGCAGACACGAAGGCACAGCCAGGTGCGATGGGGATACAATTCATGGTCTGAAGCATGTTGATTATTTGTATAATGTTTTGGTAATATAGTCAGCTCTCAGGCCAATAGAACCTTGAATTCAATTGAGCTGAATAAAAGCAGTAAGACCACAAGAGAGCACTTTAGATCCAAAAAGCATCAAATCAAATCAGGAAAAGTTTTTTGGCTGCTCACTGCCTGTGTGGTTTATGGCTCTAATAAAACATAAGCATTAGAGTGGGGTGGCTTTCGACTTGCACCGCGTGTGTGTGTTGATGTGTGCGCACTCGCACTATCACAGTATATCAGTGCCGTTTATTAATTTATTGAGTGTTTTGTCCACTGGTCAAATAGCCCACCTCCAAGCCAAATACTCTTAGAGGGGAGTTACTTTCAATTTTTATAGGCTGTTTGAGCCTGTGTTACTCTTAGGTAGTGTTTGTGTGTATTTCTCTACAGTATGTGTGTTGTGGCTTAGTAGACATTTGCTTTGATGCAACAGTTTGTACCGTCTGTACCGTGTGCAGTACACCACTGAGCCGTTATGACGTTATAAAGTTGTAGCTGTGTTGTATACGCAATCAGAAAGAAACAATTAAAGCTATTAAGCTGCAGAATTTAAGTGTCATTCAAACATAGCAGTCAAACAGTATAGTGAGGACGACTGTAGTACAGATCAACATGAGGCAGGGCTTGGCAAACTTATTAAACAGCTTGATTTGTTCAACGTTGCTCAACGTTGTTGTGACAAGACGCAGTAATATGAAGACAGATATCGGGATGATTTACAAAATGCAACCATGTATAACTAGTGAAACAGAGGCTGTCAAGTTATAAAAAGACAACTTAATTATCAGATTTATTGTAATTTCACTGGACAGCAAGGAGAGGAAATAGTAACATCTTACAGCAATGTCAGAGGTGCCTGTTTGCTTTTTTTTTTTTATATAATGCAGGGTTATTCATATCCAGGTCACAGTACAACATGCCCAGGCATCAAAATCATCTCATGCTTGTTCATTGCCCATGTTGCACTACAAGAGGTGGAGGGGAAAGAGTCACTCCAGGAGGTCTCTGTGCTTTCTCATCTGGTACAACAATTTCTAAATGTGAATTTAAAGGAAGTATTTCATGAGGAGTCTTAAGGGCAAGTCAGAAGGAAAAAAAACATTCACAAGGAAAAGGGGTTTTCAGTTGAAGGATAGTGCTTCTTTAAAGGAGAAGCCACAACAAAAATAATTTCACGGTGATCTTTTTCCATCTGCACTGCAGGACTGTCTTTGTGTATTTAGAGAGGGGAAGCTGGCTGTCAAGCAACCATACAGACGGACACAAAGACAGAGAGAGACGCAGAGAGCAAGAGACGAGAGAGAGAGAGAGAGAGGAGAGAGAGAGAGAGAGAGAGAGAGGAGAGAAGAGAAAGAGAGGAGAGAGAGAGAGAGAGAGCGAGAGAAGAGACAGAGAGGAGAGAGAGAGAGAGAGAGAGGCCTGGTCAATGCCTCAGCAGGGGCAGGAAGGAAACCTTTCAATAGAGACGCACTTCTGACTTCTATTCAAATTACACTTTCTATCTAAGTACCAATCAACAGACCTACCACCCATCGAGCATGCATGATGCACGCGCACGCACACACACCCACACAAACAGACACACACACACACACATTATTCAAAGCCCCAAATGACTGGTTGGATCTGGTTTGTCCCCAGCTGTCAGCTGCTGGACTCCATCACACACACACGCGCGCAAGCACAAAATAGCATTGTATTGCCTCTTGTAGAATGTCAGTGTTGCCATGGATACGCCCCTCTCACAACTCCGAGCCAACACCTCCGTCCCACTCCTCTCCACCCCCAAAGATTAGTAGGGAGGTTAATTGAATTGTTGCAATTTATCACTGAATAAAGACAAAGATTGAGAGATAAAAAGATGAAGTGGGAAGACAAATGAGACAAAAAAAAAACGCATAAAGAACAGAGAGGTTAACATCTTTGCGATTTAGCCATGACTACTGCAGAGCAGAGGAAGAATAAATCTAGTCGAGAAGGATGAGCAGAGAAATGTCAGTGCATCAGTGTGTGTGTTTGACTGCGTACAGGCCTTTGTTAGGTAGTTAGATAAATGGACAAATGAAGGAAGATGGGTAGCAGGAGGATGGCTTCCAGGTTTTGAGTGATGGCACAGCCTTAGAAAATAAGATGTCTTTGGTCTCTATGGCAGCTAATGAGACCGCTCTGTGCATTCACATCAGACAATGCAGACAAAAACACAGACGTGTCAGTGTAGGTCTGCCTTGGGTTGTGTGTAATTGTATATTGGGAAAACAGAGTCGAAGAGGAGTGGAAGGACAGACCAATGAGCTAAAAGATGGCTGTGCTGCTTTTTTGGATACACGTTATGACTTGAAGTCAGTTTTTAGAAACAGCTTGTTGAAGCAAAGAACAGAGCTAGAAGATTCCAGAGTCCAGTAAGATAGAACTGGAAAACGCCTTTGTGTTTAATTTGTTTAAAGTGTTAAATGTTCAGAGGCATATATCGTCTCAGATATAGTCCTTGCTACCATTTTCTTTCAACGTTATGGACTTAATTCCCCGCACATAACCAGAACTAGCAAACAGCCCAGTGCAATTTCATTTCCTCAGTTAACAATTTGAATGTGTCCTCTGAGTCATGTCTTTGGGGGACACTGAATCCTTGTTGTGTTACTGAAAAGTAAATGAAATAATGCAGATTAAATATTCATGATGGGGCCTACAGATTCAGGAAGGGGAGTTCATTCAAAGTACTGCATTTTTCAAATAAGTATTTTATTTCATTCAGGGAAAGGCTTTAAAAGGAGTTTCCATCAGAGAAAGGCATTAGGACTAATCAAATTTGATTTTTTTCTGCACTTTCTGTGGGACATTTGGTTGCATACATTATACGAATCCAGCAAAGTACAAATATAGTGTTAATAGAAGGTATTATTGTAAGCTGTTGATTCAGTTTTTTTTTTGTTTTTTTTTAGCTTGCATTAATAGTTGGTAAAAGCATCAAATTACTCCTAGTGGTTGAACCATTGACTATCAACAGCTCTGAAACTCTGTGCAGCTTTTCCCAACTTTCACAGCAGACACAGCTAAACACATACTTTTAATTTTGCCAGTGGCATGCTCACGCATAAGACAACTGTTTTTGCATTGTGTATGACGACAGGATGATTTTCTGTGGGACTGCTTTTCAAATGTTCTGCCCCCTTGTGGCTGATGTTTAATGTATCTTCAAGTGTTGTATCAGAAGTCATGTCTTTAACTAGGTGCATTCAACAGTAAAAGAGAAAGACCGAAAAAAAAAAGAACTGATATGCCTCTACATATTCCAAGGGGTTTACATTTTCAACAGCCTGTGTGTTGTGACCGATAAGCATGCACACACACTTAAGTCAGGCACAATCAATGGAAGTGCCATCATGCTGCAAATTCATTCAGTAGTATCAAATTGTTATAGCTTGAATAAATATTTGATCAAAGCCTAAAAAAAAAAAACGTCAAATTGAATCCCACAACCTGCAGTAAATCAGTAACATTCAGTGCTATATGTCTCCATCCAGTGATTTGACTTTTCTGCTGGCACTGACACTTTTGCATGTTTGGAGGCTCCACTCTGGGAGGAGGTCTTCTAAATCTTTTAAACTGCACATTAATGTTTCATGGACAGAGAAGATCATCTAACACAGCGATATTCTGAGGCAAAAATTCAAAATGCCCTGAATACAAAAACTCAAGTCTGCCATTTTATTTGCATTCTCAAACCCTGCTGCCAAAATCGATGAGGACAAAGAGTCAGAGAAGCACTGCCCTTTTATGTGAAGTTTTGTTTTTTTGTGAATGTGTTTACGTTATCACAGTGTTCTCATCAACGTGACAAAGTCTGATTTAGTTATTCTCATCACACTCCACGCAGTCAAATGTTTCTCACACCCTTAAGGCGTTGGCTTCATGCTGACTTTTAGCACTATATCACATTGTTCCTGTGAATCACAGAGTTCCACTGTGTCAAAGAAGATCAATTTGAGAAGAGAACAAATTTTTCTAAATATATATTTCAGTCACTCTAATCCATTAAAACTTTAATTAAGAACTTAAGAAGATGGAGCATGTTTCATTTTTATACACATCCCATTTTGCATTAGCCACTCCTAATAATTCATCTTCACTGCCACTGAAGCATTTTCACCACAATCTGCTTTAATCACATTAATACAAGCAAAATCTGCTTGCTTGTATTACAACATTTCCCCTCAGGTTTTTCAGGGGAGAATCCGGGTTTTGGTTTGTCGCAGATAGAAAAGCATGTGCGACCCACACGCCTCTTGTCATTCTCAAAAAAAAACACCACGGTATCCTGTGTGTGTTTTCTTGACTCCTTCTAATCAATCAATACCGTATAAAAGCAGCACTTACAATGTTTACCCGGTGTTACCACAAATACTGTGATACTTGACTAAAGATTTCAGTAGGAATTTACGCAAAAGGAGCATTGACTCATGTCCTTGGAAATGTCAAAGGTTGGCAAATAAAAATAGGACGGGCATTTGATAATGTCTCTCAGTATCCACTGCTAAAAAACAAACGTTTGTTTACATCTAAGGTGAGGCTGAGTCAGTGTGGTGTTTGGTGCTGTCCATGGTGCTGAATCCTTTCTGCAGGCATTTACAGTACATGTACGAATATGACATTATAGAAGAAGATAATTGAAATATAAAGATTAATGCTGATGATCAAGGCTTTTCCGTGAGACTGCAACTAACAATTATTTTCAATAACCAGTTGACTGTTTTTTGTTTGTTTTGTTTTATTTTTTTAATAAGTCAGGACAATATTATCCAAAACCCAAAGAGATTTCATTTATGATGATGAGAAATCTAAAAATCACTCAACAATTAATGAATTGTATATTTATTGAGGATATTTTTCTCCTATTCTCATGCATATGCATTTTATTCTTGAGGTTATTTGATGTGACTATTATTTAGCATGTTAAATAATAGTAAAAATCAAACTGCTCCCTGCTGGACTCCCTTATTCCACTTGGAGAGACCAACTATAGAAGCAACAAACTAACAGGCAGTCATAGAAGCTGGCAGGGTCTGTCAAGATTATGTGGGTATCAGTCTGCACACCTTCATGTGTGAAGGCATTTTATGTGTGTGTGGCAGTGTGGGCATAAATGCAGTTATGTGCCCTGTATGTCAAGACTAAGCAGAGATGAAAAATAAGCTGAGACAACTATTGAGTTCCTCCCCTCCCCACCTTTTCATGGACTGTTATCCAATTAGGTGATTCTCATTGCTTTAATCGATGGAGACATGAACGGGCATACACTCACACGCATACAGACACACAGTCACAAGTCAACCCATTCCCTGAGTGATGTCTAACCCAGTTACTATGGAGATGGGGGGGATAGGGTGCAGAGAGTGAAATGTGACTATAAGTGACAGGAGCAGATCTACAATTAAGCACTATGCAGGAGCAAGAAAGGGAAAGGGAGAGTAGAGGGGTGTGATTAAATCCAAACCTCTTCACACACTCCACACGAATGACCCTCAGAAGAGACAGCACAATAAATCATTTTGATAAAGTATCTAAATAGATAACTATCTTTAAAAATGAAGTCGGACGGCTCCATTTTAATATGGTCTGAATTGCTATACAGATACTATTGTGCCTTTTTTTAAATTTCTCATTCTCTTCAGAATAACGGTTCTGTTGCTTCATGGGTGAGAAGAAAACAGAGGGAAGGCCTCATGTGGTGTTGCAGAGATGCAGGCTAGACACGCACTCTGTATCTCTTTCAATTTGAAATAGATAAATTGGAAATTATTCTCAAATCAATATAGTTTTATGTCACCATGCCACACTTCCTATTCTCATTATTAGGATTATTATTATATTATTATTGAGCCAGGCAGCGAACTGTGCTACAGTCATGCACCTGAAAGAGCAAAACAAAAAGAGCTGCTATACAACATTTTTACATTGTGATTATTATTATTTTCATTGTTTTTACAATCTGTGATCCCCCCTCTGAAGAGCAGCTGAGCTCCACTTTACAAAGAATGTCTTAAGTGCTGATTGCATAATGAGCTTTTACCTGAGACAAAGTAAATTAGGTAAATGTGTTGCCAATTACAAGTAGATTGCTAGGACAGACTGACTGAATGAAAGGCAAGGCACTTCCTTTATGCTTTCTTGTAAGTATATAGAGAGAAGGCATGCAGTATATGCTGCTACTGAACAAATACAGACAAGTAAATATATATAGCAATGCTCTAATAGAGTTTACGTAAACTTTCAGATTATATATATATATATATATATATATATATATATATATATATATATATATATATATATATATATATATATATATATATATATATAGCATGTTTCATATGCAGGATCTAAGCTAGTAAAAGAGTAAAGCATTTGTTTTTATTTCATTATTTACAAGTACTGTAATTAAACAAACACATACATGCAGAAGGAGGTTATTTAGGAAAATTTTGAAAATCAGAACATGTGTAAGTGTCTGCATAACATAGAAAATGTGCAGATTAACAGCATTTCATTTAATGTTGAAATTCTGGGGCAGTTGTTAGCATAGTGGATTGTGCGGCCCCTCCCCATGTGTAGAGGCCATAGTCCTCGCTGCAGCTGGCCCCAGTTCGAATCCCGCATCCGACGGCGTGCCATTCCCCCTCTCTCTGTCTATCTTCAGCTGTCCTATCATTAAAGGCCAAATAAAATGTTGAGATCTAAAAGGGGCACCAACCGAAGCAACTACAACCATAATGTATGAGAAATAGACCCAGACAAAGACAACTGATTTGCCAGCCAAGTTACCAGTTAGCTAGAGAAGGACACAGATAGACAGGCAAATAGGAAGACAGGCAATCAGTTCATCAGCCAGCTAACTATGCAAACAGACGGGAAACAGGCAGACTGGCAGGGAAATGAGTCAGGCAGTCTGTTTAGTACTAGACAGAAAGAAAGACAGGGAAATATTCAGTGACACTCCCGTAAATTTGGGCAGACTAGTCAACAGACTGGGGGACTTGAAGGCCTGCAGGAGTTTAATCAGTCAGGGGTGAAAGAAACAAAAATGAGAAACAAAGCCAGTTTGTCACTGAAAACTAGTGGGTCCTAAGAAAAAACTGAATTAGTGGCATCCAAATGGTCCTAAATAAATTCTGTACTCTCCATAGATAGTGTATGCTCTAACTCAGATTCACCTGGTGAGCTTTCTATTGCAGCCAGCAGTTGTAGCTGTGTCCATATGAATGTGTGCACATTATTAAAAAGAAGTTACATAATAATCTGGAGACAAAAATATAACTTAAAATACACACAAAAAATGTAAGAAACACTAAAAATGTGCTGGAAAAGGGCAGAAATTGACACCTACTGCAGGATTCAAGAACATGCTGCAGGCTCAGTCTGTTCGGTCAAAGAGTAAGTGCTTAAATGCTGCCTCCTGCTGTGCTGTCACATCACTCTTCACTCACTGTCTTCATTGCACACGACGCTGATATTCTAAAACAAGACACTTGAGATGCAAGGTGTTCACTATCCTCAAAATAAAAAAAAAGGAAGAAACAAACAGATGTTTAGCCTTGGCGCAAACAAAGCCCAGATAATAGAACTACTCGAGTTGGGACTTCAAAGAATTACAGCCCGAGTACCAAACACTGCAGAACCCTTATATCAAAGCAACTGCCTTAACAAGGCTCTTAGAGGTACACACACATACACATGCTGTACAGTGCCTCCACCCAGGGACCTCTGAGCTGAGAAAAAGAGTTTAGCTTGGTTCTAGTGTGGCCGCCATTGTTTGCTAAAGGCATGCAACCCGATGCTTGTTTGACTGAAATACAGCTCACAGATGTGTTCTCTAAACCCCTTCACTCACTACTTCACGCTAAGGCTAGTGTAATGTGTGTGTGTGTGTGAGCGTCTGTGTTTATTTTAGTGTGTTGATAATGGCGGGTTTTCGTATTTGATTGTCAGTTAATTAAATCACTGAAGGGATACTAAGTTCAGACATTTTCTTCAGGTTACCTCTTTAAAACCAGTGGTTTAGGTTAATCTGAAATCAATACAACAGTTCCACCAAGAGTGGAGACAGTATATGATAAGTTTCTAACAGTGCAAAAATATTTTGATAGCAAACTATTTCAGCCACATTTCTAATATTAAATATTTTCATTCGGCCTCGTTCTTCACCTGTTTACCTTCACAAGTAACTTTAGTGAGATATTCAGTCTTGAATAAAGTGCTGCTCATCCTGCCATAACAAATCTACTTTTGCAGCTTTGCAGTGCAGGTATCAATATTTCAAAGCGTCAAGCCATTGTATGTCTTGGAAATAGGATTTAATAACATTTCTGATAACTTTAAATGAATCAATGGCTCATGTGTAGTTATAGTACTTTGCCTGTCAGGTGGATTGAATCTGGTGCACAATCACGCTTCACCGAACACAAGTAATATCTCGAAAAAGCTTGATATGTCTACAATATGGCACAGTCAAGAATAGATAAATAAAATATATTTAAATATGAATGTGAGCTGCTTTTTGAGGCTGACTGCTGTCTGGTGTGATTTCCCTGTAAACTGGCATAAATTAAAAAAAAAGGCACGAGTGTTAGAGGAAGAGAATTAAGCAAACATTGTGCACCTGTAAGTACGTACTGTATTTGCATCTGCTTATCCTTTTCATATTGCTTTCTTTTTATTCTGAATCAATTCAATTGATTCCAAAATGAAGCCAGCATATCATGAAAGCACACTCATACACACACACACACACACACTCACATCACATCATTTGGGGCGATGAACAGTTTATCATCCCATTTACCTTGTGCCAACTTACTGGCCATTTAAGATATGATTTGTGGTATACAGTGACTTGGCTGCCAGATATACAATAATCAATTTGTTGTTTGCTGTGTTTGAATATGTGTATTGGCCGGTTTGATACATGAAAACAAGAACAGGAAACAAGGCCTGCTTCCATTCATGCCTCATTTTCCTTTTCAGTGTTTGCATTGAATCATTCGGCATTTGGAAGTACTGTACCCATGTTGAATAAACAGTTGGAACGGCTTAGAAATCAAAGAGCTGTATTTCCATCTAAATTACAGCTTGCACTTTGTTGCATGTGTCAGTGTAAGTGAATTTTGGAAACTGAAGGGATGAATGTTGAAAGCAGCCTTTTCATCTCACTCCGACCCAGAAGCAAATTAATATCCTCTGTCTGAATGCAATGAAGTTTATGTCAACACAAAAAGAACTTGAGGAATGTAACTTTGATGCACTTGTTGGTTGCTTCCAGGCACCTGTTCAATGTACAACACTGTATTATCATCCTACCTTCTTGCACAGCCTGGAAGGGGTTGTTCCCATCAACGAATTCCACAGAGATGGTGATCTTCTCGGTCTCTAGGATTTCGTTGTTCAAATTGAGATCTGCCACGGCAAGGCGAAACACCTCGTCATCTTTTCGTGCTGACTCGTCAAAGATGGCGCCTGTTTACAAGGAAGGAAGCAAAAAGGAAAAGGAAACCATTACTCAGTATTAGAGGACTTTTATAAAGAGACAAAACAGTAGAGATAGAAATATTGTAATAAGAAGTCTGCAGCCAAAAAAGTGAGTTTTCACGCTCAACCTTTGACTTTATCCCAGATGGTCCAGCACTTTCCGCGACATATTCAGTAACTTCAGATTTTATCACTAAGAAATTGGTAATTAGCTGGCAAAGTGTAAAAACAAAAAAAAGGATAATTAAGGCTAGTTCTCTGATACCAAAGGTTTTATTATGACTGTTGACATTTGACCAAACATTAGGGTTGCCCCTGACAACTGAATGATTCAAGTCATATGCCAAGAACACCCTTTTACATTTCGTCAGTCAAACTTCTGTAGTTTAGTTTTTTAACTGTGTCACTCTACATAGAATGATGCTAGAGCAACAGCATGGCGGGCTGTAAACTTTACAAACTAAGTCACAAAATGAGCACAATCACAAAACTATCAGTGATGGAGGTGGAGAAGGGCGATACAACTGGAGGGCAGCGTGACGCTGGAAAGCTGACTGTCAATGACTGTCAGTGAAGTCGGCTAATGAACCAGGCGATCGTACAACCTTCTGTACTGCTGTCAACTGTGACTGACATTTCTGTCAGCAGTAACTGAATCATGAGCACAGCACACGTAAGACATGATGGCTTAAACAAAGAGAGGCCTACGTATAGACCATAAAGCCTCAATCAAGGTCTACATGGAAATGTTGGGACTTGAACAAAGGGGCCACACCAAGGCCCCCACCAGACTTTGCCACTTCACACCTAGGTGTGATGTCTGGGTTGGACCTGAATCCTGCTCTATGATTTTATTAAATGCACAGGATTTTAATACTTACATTCATCTAATTACAGCTTATTCCAGCTCATAAACACCAAACATAAATTACCAGTGACTGATGACCGCATGAACACAAACAGGTGGGCAGCAAAAGATACACCAGTTGTGATCTCCAAATATGTGAAAAAGGCAATCTGCTACACTTGGAGAAACCTCTTTATCTAGCCCCTGAACTGGGACTTGAGAAAGACTGGGTGTGAGAGAGAAACTGCTCGGCATCATTGTTCATTCTAAGGTCAAATACTGCCCAAGGGCACACTGAGTCAGCCAAAATGGTTGCTGCACAAAGAGAAACAGAGGGAAGAAAAGACTGGTGAATGCCAGTATCTGTGGTGAAAGATAAAGTTCTCACAAGTCAATACTAAATTAGTCATAAAATAAATATCAACCTGCAGCTTTGCTGAGACAGACAGATGAGACAACATGTGGCGTTGACTGGCTGGTACAGATTTGGTCTCTTCCTCGGTCTGTTACACACAATTAACTATGCGGGATCTATTCCTCTCTTTCTTCCCCTTTAGCGAATTTCAACCCAGTTTATCCCCTCGATCCACTGGGCCAGTAATTGTGTTAGCCAGAGCACTGAAGCACTGCTAAATGTAGTTCACTGACGAGAAAATAAAGCTCATATTGTATGAGCTTGTGTGTATATATTCATTCAAGATTATGTATGCAAATTCAATTAATAACCAGGCAATCTACAAAAAATCTAATCTATTGAGGGCTGTTTTCTACCACATTTATAAGACTGTTGTTGTAATTTGGTTGTATATAGGTCAATAAGTAGATGATGATTTGATGATGATTTCAGGTATGTCTCTGAGAAACCTATTTTCTGCTTAATTAGTTTAAGAAACATGTACTATAATGTAAATGATACATTTAACTGATGATCTGGGGGCAGCATTTGTTCTAAAATCCAGAATCATACTTCCTCCCTCCCTATTTCAAATGAACTGTTGATTAAATTTAACTTCTGAATGACAACTAATTTCAACATAGTCTTTATACACCAAATTCAAAACCAAACACTGTTTGGACAGAGTTATGAGCAATATGCTAACGACCCCTTCATCCAAAGTTCTCATTAAATATGCATCCTTCAATAATTTGATCCATCAGCATTTAGGAACTGTAAATACCCTCCCACTGATTGAGTCTTGGTTGTTTCTATAATCATGCAGTATAGATGAGGTGAGACAATCAGGCCTGGACAAAGGGTGAAACACAGAGACTCATTAACTATTCCATTAGAAATCAATTATGAATGGGGTTCCAATCAGCTTGAAGATGACACTGCTGGGGAAGGATTTGTACACAGTGGAAACTGTGCGACACAGGGGGACAATGTTAGGCAGCATATGTCTAGAGGACAAATGCATGGACAGAGGAGAGAAAAGGAGAGGAGAGGACTGCATGCACAGCTCTGAACTGAGTCAGACGGTGAAAGGTGAAAACAAGTGTCGGTGCACTCGAAATCAGTGATTAAAATCAGTGTTTTAATGTGCTCCACAGTATCTGCAGGATGAAAACAAATATACAAATTTGAGAGACTCATTTGTAAAAATAGTGCAGCAGGAAAAAAACAAACACTTTGCGACCTCACTCATGCTTCCAGATATATGTTAATGTATCTCTACAGTTCTGTGTAACTGTCTTTACGGGTTTGTTTATGTTTTATCTCTTTGAATTATCCCACAAACAATCTGTTGCTGGTCTAGTGGCCAAAAACAAAAGGATATTAAAATAGGGAGATATTTGTCACAGAGTCGTTTATCTGTAATTTCCCCTCCTTCCTTCTCTTCAATGATCTCGTAACCACTTACTCCTTCTTCCCTATCTTTCTATTTGACACCTGCACAGTGATTCATCAGCCGCCTGTATCTGATTAAAAACCACACTCTTTAATCTAGGCACAGTGAGGTGGCAAACACAAACACAAAAACACATTAAAAACTGACTCACCGACCAAATGTGTTTTAAACACCCAGTTTCATAATCAAAGTCGTCTAAACGCAGAGCGTGGTGGAAACTCAAGTTAATTATTACAAAATGTGTACTGTTGTTAAAAGTGTGCATATGGGCTATTCTCAGTGTATGTTTAATAATGTATATTATGTTAAAAGAACCCATATACTCAATGTGTGAGAGGAAAGATTAAAGAGAATTTAGCAGAAAGGACGATGAGTGAATGACTGCTGCTCTTTGCCTGTTATTTCAGAAAAACATCACTGCATGCTGATTTACAAACACGGACTGGCACATCCGGACACAACACACAGATTTCTGGCTCTTCCTCCTTTCCAATAATGTGATTGTGAGCGCAAAGGCGAACGTCACCACATAAATCAGCCAAGGAAATAAAAGCACTGAATCTTGCTTTACACAGACGGCCCCAAGGGCGGGCACACAGACACACATATGCACGGACTTGCCCTGATACACACACACACACACACACACACACACACACACGCACACAGCATGTGGGCAGCAGCACTAAATCACCAACCTATTTCCAAACCATCCCTTCCTTGACAACAGCATCGTCAACATCAGCATCGTCAACAACAGCATCCTCAACAACAGCATCGTCAACAACAGCGGCCAATTTGAATGGATCCCAAAAGTAGACACTTTAAATTGTTTGGTTGAGAGGTATTGATCAAATTTCTGCCAGCGGTCAAGTGTTTAGCATTAATTTCCTAGTTTGTTTACACCAATAAAGAGGCAATAAATAATTAGTTTGTCTACTTAGTGCCCAATAACCTCATAGAATGGATGACAGATGCTAGAGGAAAAAGAAAAAAAATGGAGGACAGGAGTATGTCACTATGAAGCACAAATAAATGATGAATCTCACAATTTTATTCCACAAGCTGTCATGGTATTTGTACACATTTCAGTATTGTCTCCTTTTTTTAATTACAAAATTGAATTGGAGCAAAGTCTCAGTAATTCATTAGCTGCCTACTTACACCTGTGTGAAGGCAGGAGAAGTGTCTGCATGAAATACTTTGCTAAACAGATAACATTAGCCATCATCACTATCATTTTCATCACCATCACAGCCTGTTTGATATTGAATTAAACAGTATTACAGTCTCCAAAACAGGCGAACGACATTGATGAAAAAAAAAACATGAAAGATTAAAGGATGATGATGGGCTAATCAGTCGGCTTTCCTGGGGCTTTCATATCATCTCTGTTCTTACCTGAGCCATATACTCTCTGTGCTCGTCTTGTCTGGTTTGCCCTGCTAACATTAATTAGCACTGAACATTTAGTACAGCTAAGACCAATGGGAATATCACTAGTTTGGTATTATTAAGTCATACCAAAGTATTGGATAAATAGAAATTATGACCAGATGAAAAGTGACCAAAGTGATCGTGAACACGAATGTGTGATGCAAACTTTATGGCGATTCATCTATGTGACAGTTGATTCACTATTTAACTTATCACCGCTTAACCACAAAAGTCAAATTCATTATGATCTTAAGGTATCACCATATATAGTTGGAAACGCCCTCAGGGTGCCAGGAACATTTGTACCAAATTTCATGATCTACATCCGATAGTCTGGGATATTTAACAAGAAACCTCAAGAGATTACCAAAGTAACAAAGTAATTACGAAATCATGGATCTCTGTACCAAATGTCATGGCAATCCATCCAGTCTGGACCAAAACGTTGGACCAACTGATAGACTGGCACCCTCCACGTAACCATCCTGCTAGTGGGGGTAAAATAGTTTGTGTCCTTTTATGATTTGTACTTCAAGGATCAGTTTGTAAGATTTAGTGGCATCCTGCAAACCCCTTCACCCGCCCTCGAAACACACGTGAATATTCTGGGCTACTGTAGAAACATTGCAGCTCAGTATGGTGCACACTGCAGAAGAGGACTCGCAGCATCTGTAGATATAAAAGGCTTATGCTAATGCAGCAAAAAGTTCTTATTTTTAATAATGTAATTTAATTACACAGTAATGAAAACATAGTTATGTATATTATATTCTGTTTCTGCTGTATTTTGTAAAATCTAACACACTGGACCTCTTAAAGTTGGGCAAAGGTTCACATCAAGACTCCTTTTTAATGTTAAGATAATGAATAGTTATAAGTATCCAGCTGGCCTGGAAGCAGAAACATGGTTATATTAATTTTAATCTTAATTTTTTAACAGGGAATACTTCAACCAGCTCAGCCACCTGACTACATAAAATCAGATAATGGCATTCAGGCTGGCAAAGGCACATTGTTGAATGTACAAAACAGAGCTCAATTCCCTTATTAAATGAACAAATTGGGATGGCACATCATCCAATGCAGAGTTATTATGTTCCCACACTCCATAAAGAGCCAGTAATTAAGCCAGCTCCTTCTCAGGATAATCATTCAGCATGAGTGAGGGAATGATTGTTAAGAGTGATTTCAGGTTGAGAGTGGAGGGCAACATGGGCAGAGGAGGTGACGAAAAAAAAAATCGATAAATGTTAAACGGCTGAAACAAAATTAGTTTCTTGTCATTCAGCTCGACTGACATTTTAGAGGTTGCCATCTGTTTGCATTTTCTTTCCTTTTTTTAGGGAAAACAGCCGTGAGCTCTGCCAAATCCCCCTCCATCTGACTGCCTGTGCACCTGTCTTCTGGCCCTTTACTCTCATTCACTCAATCTCTCCTCTATTGTAACAATCATCCCCCCTCCGTTGCTCTCTTTCTCTCTCCATATCGCCACATGTATCTGTGCCTCTCTTTCACAGGGACAACTCTAAACAGGGCACCGAAGATTTCCGAAAATACCACGGGGGATCCAGTCTTCTGTCTATCTAAGAGACTCACACACCTGTTGTTGAGGTTGCAGCTGATGACAGTAATGTGACAGGAACACTGACATACTGACAAGGATAATGACTACAGAGGAACGCACGCACACCGGCGATGCATCTCTGATTTATGACAAGGTTGCCGTCTCGATGTGATGATGAAAGCAAGGTGGCGACGGCGCTGAGTGATGATGGTGATGAACTGGGGAAAGCGCACAAATCCACACCAGCACACAAACACGCATAGAAGAAGCACGCAGAAAGACTGTTATTTACAGCAGTGATGTGAGAGCTGGGAGTGCGTTTTGACACTTGAGAGGACAGTGTAGAATTAATGTGTGTGTGTTTGTAAGAGAGGGAAAGGACACAGTATTGATGGCAACAGGGGAGGAGGGTAAGCCAGTGGCATATGATAGGAGCAGATATGAAAAAAGCCTGAATATTTATCATACTGTATAAGCTCTCACAAGAATCACACACACACAATGTTCATGCAATTTGCCAGTAAAGGAAGTAATATCCCAGTGTTTGTGCATCTGTGTATGTGTATACATATGATACAGTAGGTCAGCAGGAAAATCTTGTGAACTTGTTGGATATTTTGTTGATACAACAGCAGATATACAGAAGATACTGAATCATCCATGACAATCTTTGTCCATGGTAGTGTGCTGCAGTTTGGAATGAAACTGCCTAATATTGTGTAGATCCCTTTTTTTTGCCACCAAAACAGTCCTGACCCATCAAAGCATCAAACTCCACTGGACCTCTGAAGGTGTGCTGTGGTATCTGGCACCGAGAACATCCCACAGATCGTCAAGTGGATCAAGACCTGGGTAATTCGGAGGCCGAATCGACACCTTGAACTTGTTGTTGTGTTCCTCAAACTATTACTGAACCAATTTTGCTTTGTGGCAGGTGTATTACCCTGCTGAAGGAGGCCATTGCCATCACGGGATGCTGTTTCCATGAAAGAGTGTACATGGTCTGCAACAATTCTTAGGTAGGTGGTACGTGTCAAACATCCATATAAATGGCAGGGTTCAAAGTTTCCCAGCATTGCCCAAAGCCTTACACTGCTTCTGCCAGCTTGCTTCTTTCCTTAGGGTAAACTTGTGCTGTGCGCCCCCCAGGTAAGTGATGCTCATGTGCCCAGCCATGCGTGTGATAACCTGACCTGCAGTCTTGGAGATGCTCTGATCCAGTGATCTAGCCATCACAGTTGCTTAAATGCATGTGCTTGCTCTTTTTTTCCTGCTTCTAACAGCTTTGAGGACAAATTGTTCACTTGATGCCTAATCAATCCTAGGTGCCATGACAACAGGATAATCAGTGTTCTTTTTCTTCACCCGTCAATGTTATGGCTGTGTAATATACCCACAAACTGTATTAATGAGTGTATATTGCTGTATGACAGACAGATGGCTGACAATTGATTCCCATGAGTATTGACTGAGAAATCTCCCAGGTAACCTGATGTGTAAAAATATCCCCCTTATTCTCCCTACTTTTTTTTAAAAGCTCTTCCTCCTTCACTTTTTTCATTATAGGGATGTAAATTAATTTGCTCCATCGTTAAGGAGGCAAGCAGCCAGGAGAATCTGTAATCATAGTTCAGCAGCACTCCAGTCCTTTGCCACACAATGCTGTGCCAAGGTCATTGCTATCTGCCATCATGCCTCCCTTCCAGCCTCACCTTTTCCCCTCACCCTTATGTAGACAGAACCCAGCCTGACTGTTTCCTTCCTTTGTCGAGACCTGCTGTACACATCCAGGGCTTTGCTTTCTCCCACGCAAATGAACATACTTTGAGTAGGTGGAGGATTTGTTTTCTGACTCCATTCATTAGCCGGCAAGCTGAACACAATTTGGATATAACCAATTCATCCAAGTTCTCAACTTGGATGAATTGGTTACTGAGTGCGCATCCTGCAAAGTAAAGGGTGGACAATTGACAACGTCGTTTTTCTTTCTGTGTTTCTCTTCATGTCAGCTCTTGGCCGGTTTTGGCCAGGTCCAGCTCGTTTGCAAACAACAGCTGACTCAGCTGCAGTCCAGCAAGGCTTGCCAGCAATCTTAAAACAGTAGAGCTGGTGGCTGTGAGCCAGATGTTAGAGTATATCTCAGCCTGAGCCAAGGTATAAGTAAATGATAATTAGGATGATAGCAATGTACCTTCTAAATGGCCTGAGTATATATTCAGTGTACCTGTGTATACCCTTGACAGCAGATGAAAAATGATTGCATGCATTTTGCTGCAACTCTAAATTCTCCTTCATATCAATATGTTGCATAAGAAATTAAATATTTGCTTTGCTGGCCCTGAATGTTAAAAACAATCTCTCTGGCTTTATCAGCTTCCTTTCACTCTAATTTCATCTACACTTGACCTTACCTCTCATTTATAACCTTTTATATCCATCTGTCTAATTTCATCTCTTCTCGTCTTTAATAAAACCACCTCACCTCATTATCTCTGTTCTGCTTTACAGTTCCGTTTCACCTATACTTCTAACCACTTCTTCTTCCCTCTCATCTCCAGCTCCTTGCCTCTTTGTTCCCCAGTTCTCCTGCCCTCTCTGTTCTCCTCCTCCTTTTTACATCCTTTTCTGCATGCTTTTTATTTCCCTAAGCATCGCTCTGCTCTCATCCTCTCTAACTCCCTCTCCCTTTCTTGTTCAATGCGACTCTCGATGTGCCATTTAATCCAGGTAAACTCGCGCTGGTTTGGAGGGACTTTATATCTTTGAAGACTGCTGTGTGAATATATGTGTATGAGTCAGACAGATAGGGCACAGAGAAAGATTTCATGATCTGACATTTGCTTTAAAAGTCATTTGAGTATTTGAATTTTTCTAACATTAAAAACAAATCATGCACATGTTGCCAACCATTTTCCAAAGTATAGCTTCTTCTTTAGAGAGATACAGTCTTTCTACCTGTCAAGCAAACATTGTTTTGAGATACACCAGAACACTGTGAAAATCAATTTTCAGAGATATGTAATCATCACAATAAACACACTTTCATCTTTACTTTCTTTCGCAACACATTTATTGTAATTGTGTAGCAACACAGGTAAAAGCCTCGATAGCTTGAGGGTTGTTACCTGTTGGTACATTTAAGTGGTGGTGGGAAGTTACACCATCAGGGCCAGGTATTGACTGAACAAGCTATATTGTCAACAAACACACTAATGTCATGAACAGCCGTGCTTGAACACACCAAGCCTGTACTTACAGCTGCATTAGCACGCAACTCTGAACATTTATGTTTGTTTTAACCATGTCAGAGGATTGTGTTTGTTATTGCAGAAAAAACAGAGAAAGATGCAGAAAGAGAGGAAGTGAAAGAAAAGAGACTGAAGAGCAACAAATAAAAGGATGATGAAGAGGGGGCAGGAATAAAGAGGTGAAGAATAAAAAATAAAAAAAAATAACTCTTTTGTTAAAAATGTAAACATACGAAACTGTACAAGAACTGAACCCTGGAATCTGCTTTGAAAGCAAGAAGCCAGTCTTTTTAAGCACCTTGAGTCTTTAAGCTCACTCTCCTGATTAATGCTGAACGTACGGAAGGCTTTTGCCTGAAGCACTCGTAAGAGGCTCCAGATTTGTACACATCACAAATGTCACATTATATTTTTAGGGAGGAATGGATTTTGGAGGATCCCCCCTTTTCTTTTCCCTTCTTCCCGCCAACAAACGTTGCATGTCTGCGGCATCTTCAGACTTTTATATTCCTTTCGTGGTATGTGCTATCAAATCCTATCCTTTTCGCAAATCCCTGCATTTATGACTCCAAAAACTCCTGAACTCTCCTCCCCTTTGTCTCCCCCTCTCTAGCTTCCCCCTCTATCACAATGCTCCCCTGCATACTTTTTCTCCAATTCCCTCACACAGTCCCTCCCCTCATCTCTCCCCTTCTTCCCTTATCCTTCCATCACATACCTGTCCTCTACCTCCTCCGCACATTCACAAACACTTTTTTCCCCATCCCTGCCCACTATCCTCAGGCACTCTTATCCCATATATTTCCATCCCTCCTTTCCACTCATACCCACCAACTGTTGCTTTTTCCTTCATCTCATATCATCCCTTTTTCTTTTGCCCGCTGGCTCTGTTTCACCCCGGTGTGCTCTTCCCTCCTGTCGTTCTTGCCCTCTACACCCATTACAGATTTCTGGAGGGTTTGCTGTTCATCATTACTTAAGCAGTTTAGTAACTAAACTGTCCTCTTTCCTTTCCTTGGTGATGCTGCTGCAGCTGTGCTCCTCTGCTGGAGTTGGGACTTAAAAAGGAAAGTAAATTCCCTCCAGGTTTTACTGTGCACAAATACCACTGAGCACACACAAACAGGCACAAGAAGACTTCCAAATACAACTGAAATACTGATATTAATGTGCATAGCGCCACACACATACACCGTCACAGGGGCACACTTTATGTGCTTCATAAATAAGACTCCCTCAACCAAGTGGCCAGCAGAGATATGATGACTCTAAATAACCACTAAACAGATGACCTGTGATCAATATAGCAATGCTGATGCATCAGTAATTCACTGAGTGTGTGTCACATCTACTTCTTTCTCTTGCATTAACTGTCTTATTAATTTGTTGCTACTTTTTATAATCAATCCATCCACACACACACACACACACACACACACACACACACACACACACACGCACACACACACACTACAGCAGATATAGCACCACTTCCGCTGTCCTCATTTTCCCTCCATCACTTTCTCTCTCTCCCTCCATCATTCCATCTACTTCTCTCTCTCTTTCTAACTCTCATTATTTATCTCTCTCCCACCCACACTATCATCACACCCCCTCTCTCTCTCTCTAGCTCACTTTCCCTCAAGGCCACTCACCGCACTACCACCCCCATGGAACACCTTCTGTTCCAGCCAAACCTGCATCCACCTCACTTATATTCATTACTACGAATGTTCTCTCTCTCCCTCTCTCTCACACACACACACACACACACACACACGCACAATGTTCATTACCAGCAGTGAGCAGTGAGTCAGTTAAAAAGTCATAAAGAGCATAATAAAGCTCCTCCATCTGAAAACCTATTAACAATGGGCAATCCTAGGGGTCACACAAGCAAGTACAAACCCACAGACGTGTTCATATGCACTCGTGCCCGCACACATACAGTTCACACACTGGTAATAAAAAAAAACAAACAAACACGACACACAAACTGTTCTAATGTGGGGTCAGACGGGAATAATAGGCTTCTAATTAATGCTAGCGCCGCATTAATAGATTCATTACAGAGACAGGACATCAGACTCAGCACATGATGGATGGATGCTGAAGAGGTGATGTGTGTTGTGAGCTTGCAGGATCTGGATATAATCCATAATTTATCATAATCAAAAATCCCTTTCGGTTTGAGCTGTGCAAATTCAGCAGTGATTAAAATTATAGGAGAAAGAAATGTAGCACAAATTACCTGCTTTGGGTCTCTCATTTGGGATCAAAGAGAAATGTTCTGCAACATTCCCACAGAGGACTCACATACAGAACAATTTCTGGAACAAGAAGTTGCTAATGTGAATGTGACCTGAAAAGCCTTTAAACGTGTGTTTACTGTCCTTAAATGAATGTGTGTATGCGTTCTCATGTCAATAAATATAGCAAACTAAAACAAAACAAAAAGTGCACAGTTGGATGCAATCAAGATATTGCCTGAAACAACATTCATATTATACAAGTTTCCATTGTAGATTGTTATATGGCTCTCTCTGTCTCTCCTCTGCTCTGTGTGTCATGGTTGTATAAAGAGCTGCAGTCCTGTCTGTTTGACCGAGGGCAGAGCAAACAGAGCAGACACAGTGGATGTGTTAAAGTGTGCAATGCTTGCTTTAGCCGCAAACATACAAAATCTGCAAACGTGGCTCTTTTATGCAAGGGTTTGCAAAGTTACGGCTTGTTGTTTTTTTTCTCTGATTAACTACACTGGTCTCAATAATGCAGCGCCGTCTCTTCATTCGGTCTGTAGCTAATTTGACCACAGCTGCCCTCGCCATCTCTCTCTCTCTCTGCATGGGGCCAGCTTTGTGTTTACAATCTGCCTTTCAAGGCTGACTTATTAAATCTGATGAATCGCTTTAGTCAAACTGTAGATTTTGCTTGAGGGTGATGATGCCTATAAAAAAAAAAGTTGTATTCAAAGATTTTATCCATTTTAGAGCCGATGCCATGGACACAGTTTTCCAGGCAATGTTTTTTTTTTTTCTTAACCAGACAAAAGTTTTCTTTAACCATGGTCACAAGTCGGTATGTCAAAAATGGTCAACAGGAGTGAACAACCAAGGTTCTAAACTGTAGAAAAATGGGTCCTCCAAAGCAGAAAGATGAGAACACTAAAGACCACATAATTCAAATTGCCGGTACCTTTGAGGTAATAAATTGTATTACTCATAAAGGTAAATCGGGATGAACAAATGTTTTATGATATTTTAATATTTTGTTGACACCATTTGATCACAAATGCTAAGGCATGTGAAAGATGAACAATATGTTGGTGAGCCTAGCTTTTTCCTGACAGTGATCATTCACTGCTGCTGGCTGCTTGTCAGGTAATTTTTTTTCAGGTTATCATGTATGCATGCAGACATGATCGCAAGCGGAGGCACTCTCGTCAGCCAGGGCCAGAAGCTGCCATACTGCCAGCCTAAGGAGTTCATTTGAAAGCCGGCACGTCAGCAGAACCTCTCCACACACATGCACAGCTCCAAGTAGCTATTGTTTTATTCATCACTGCAGTAGGTGGCCCTCAGGATCCAACACCCCCAGAGCGGTGTACATAACATGTAGGTGAATAGGTTTGTGTTTGTGTGTGTATGTATTTGTTTGGGTGTGCTTGTGATATATTCCCAGTGTTTTATCAGTAAGTCACTCAACACAAACTATAATCATTCCTTTGCTTATAAAAAATGTGGGCGGGAGGGCGTTCACTATGCTTGCATTACCCCGCAATTTTTTTATGGGTATAACATGGGTCCAAATTGACATGAAGAGGTTCTTAATCTTGATTATACCACATGAAGGAAGCTGTCTTTTGAATATATACTTACCCTACTCCCCAATGACTGGCTGACTGGCTGATGATTGGTTAAGTAAACCGCTACCATAATTGCATTTAATATAGCGAAACCCCCTAAAACAGCATGCTTCTGCTTGAGTTCAAGAGAGACCTATAATATTTAACAGTGTCACCAGAAGAGAGACGACTGGGTTAAACCTGACAATCTTTTATAGCTAAAACAACACTTCTTGAAGCATTTCCAAGTCGTATACGGGGACACGAAACACAGAAAAACACTTATTATTCTTCCTCATTTTAGTCTTTTGATAATTTCATGGGAAGAAAATGATTGTAGAGTGCAGTAACTGCTCCGCAATAAATCTTTTGATGAAACTACAGGGGAAAAAAATGGAATCGGGTTGTTGGAAGGATGTACTGCACAACAGCAGAACTATTCACTGAAACGCTGAGTAGAAAAATGTGCACCATCTGATGTGAGGGTATATTATAGCCAGTAACATTGGAAATGATGACATCATTGTGGGAAATAGAATTGACCTCGATGTACTTGCTGCATGCAAAACAGCTTTCCTGTCCAATCAGAAAGCCATCAAACTGAAAGCAACATGGGAGACATACATATACAAGATAATACATGCATGCATCGAAAGTCGCTCTTAAATTGAATAACATTTGGGTAAATGCTGATGCATTTCAGCTTGCAGTGCAAAGGTGGATACTGAACAGTGAATAACATTTAAAAGCAGCAATGGCAGATAGCAGGTTTAAATGGACCAATTTGTTACGTGAATGTGTGTGTAACTATGTGTTGGAGGGAGATAAGCTGATTGTAGGTGGTGCAAATTACTTCATGTTCATGTCTGAACCTCCCCTTTGAGCTCCATCAGTGAAAGACTTTCTACTCTTACTCGACAAAGGAAATACATATACTGTAATTTTAATATTGGATCCCCTGGTAAATAATTCACCCATTATCCAGTTAGGCAAATTAGCCATGAAGTTGGGCATTCAGGAGAGGGTCAAATTCAGGTCAGTAATCTGTGTTGCAACCACGGAGAAAACTAAAAATGAAATATGTGTAATGCATAAGCACATAAGAACACACTGGAGAGGGGGGGGGGCTTGCGCTGAAGTGTGGGAAGAAAGAAAAAAAAGAGGAAGAGGAAAAGAGGGAGAAAGGAAGTAGGAGAGGGGCTTATTAAAAAGGTGGAGGAGAGGGATGCTACAGAGGAGAAATGCAGCCTAATACTAAAATGCTCCATTTCATAATTTAGGAGATAATCATGTGAAACACATTTGTCTTTCAACTCAACCCTATGAATAAAAATAGCCAGTACATAGAGAAAAAAAAATATATAGACACATAACAATTATGTTGGAGTCATATTCATTTTGAGATGTATGTGTATTTCCAAAGCAATCTGCTACAGTATGCACCACATGCAAATTAGTTCAGGAGGTTTGAAATTCCAATCTGCGATACCAATCTGTTTCGAGCCCAAGTCTTCAATCACGTTCAGATTTTGTCTTTTTTAGGAGGGTCTTTGATAAATTCCCTGACATATGAAATTCAAATTTAGTGCAAATGATACCTCCTTGAACTGCCTTGTAAAGAGATTTAAGCTTGGCAAAGATGGATAGAAGAACTGAACATGCTAATGGAGAGATGTGTTTTTTACTTTTGTGCAGAGACACAAAAGGGGACATGGGATTTTTTTTTTCTTTGGTCATTATTTAAAGGGCACTGCTGTAGAATAGCTACATATTGCCTATAGCACCCTACTTCATTTTCATACCACAATGCATATAGTATAAATATCTTTGAGCTGCCCAGTAGCCACAGTTGTCTGTTGCTAGCCACTTAAATTCCTTAAACTGCATGACAATACCACTCTCGGCTTTAAGCACCACAGCCTGGTCTCATGGTGTCTAATTTAACCTTGAGGAAAAGATACCCCATATCTTATCTTTTCAATTCCTTGGTGTCCTGAAGCAACCAATAATCTTACTCATACTACACGATATTCCTTTCTTTATCAAATGTAAGCTTAGGACACCAGTTTCCTGGAGCATCAACACCTCAATTCGATGTCTGAGAGACCTGCTGCTTTTTTTATTATTTACATGTAAATGTAACCCTTTAGAAAAAGAAGGAGCTGACAAGTTTAAATACACTTATTAGCTTTTTTTCCAGGTGAAGCAGAAGCAGACCTGAGGGAGTCTCCAGGACAATAGTTACAAAGAGCAGTTGATCAGAATACCAACCTGAGTTAAGACAAGTACATACAGTACTGAATCAATAAGGAGCTCCAGAGCCATCCCAGTGGGACACACTTCCATGGCTGAGCTATCAGAACATCAAGTCAGATGTTTTCAAGTCACAACAAGTCAGTTGGTACAACAAAACATTCAACACCAAATTCTCTGATGGTACACCCTGAAGACACTGCAAAGAACAGTACATCAATGAAAGGAACCTGTGACAAAATGAACACTGAAACAGACATCAGCAGATGTATACGGCATGAACACCAGACCAAACCGGTTACAGCATCGATTGAATAAGTGTCGAAGGTGTTGTCCAAGATTCGGTGGAGAGCGAGAGAAAGATCAAAGGCCCTTCACATCCGATGCCAAAGGTCATCTATGGACAGACCGAGGGGTTACACCACCACTTGTTATCACTTGTTTCAAGATCTACACTTAGGTCACATGCTGACACTTGAGCCAGCACCGCGCACTGACAAAGATCAAAGGATGCAGTTGGAGAAAAAAAAGATCTTCTTTACATCTGTACCAAACAACATTATCCTGTGGAATCACTGATTTTTATCATTTCATGAACTTTGACTGAAAAACTGAGTTTTAAATTTCTCTTTTTTTTCACATTTTCTGCAAACAACCTCTCTATCTCCCTTTCATCTTTCAGTACGGTGAACCTGTCTCATTATTTCAGAAAGGCAAATTGTGTTACGGTACAGCCAGCAATCAATCAGATCAAAACAAACTCTCAGACACATTATAAGTTAAGTGTCTGAACTGAAAGGCTTTCTCTTAATAGGAGCTATCATTATAAATCAATGTGACCTGAATCACATCTTTCCTCTCGTCCATGCCCCCAGATCCAACGATCCATCCTATTATTCAAATTCCACTAATAAGACTAAACTAAAGATGTTATTTTGTAGACAGAATTTTATAGACCGCTTTGTTTGGCAACAAAATCCATTTCTGCCTTTACAAGAACCGGCATCAACTCGCTCTCTGTCTCTTTACATGAAATGTTATTCTAATTTGTGACTAATTACGGAGGATTAGAAAACAAAGGCATCTGTATGATATATTTCATTAAACTGTAGGAACATAGCGTACAAGTCTCTCTACTTAAGGTCTCTCCGGACATACAGAGACTAATAGAGAAAATGAGACATCAGTGATTAGGTTCATTCACAAATGTAACCTTACAGGAGATGCAATGATTATAGATTTTAATGGTACGATAACAGTCTGAGGAATAATACAGGTTTCACAATTATAATGGATTATTTCACAACACTGGAGAAAGATAAAATCACACACGCAGTTTCTATGCGGCACTAAAAGGCCAACTCTTAACTCACTGCTACTTCTTGATTACGCGTGACAGAAGCATTCGGTGTAGCTGAGCCTTTAACTGTGACGTTTTACACCGAGGATAATCATAAAATCTTATATCAGCTATTCCATTGCTAAAAACCTCCTAAAGATATTGAAGTAAAACAAATGCTACACTGGATGTATTTTAGTGATATTTTACAGCCCTTTATCTGATGTAACAGACGCTTCCATTTTCACCAAAGTAGCTGTCTATTTAATGGAAAGCCAGTTTTTCCCACAATGTGTTGCTTCCTGCTGTATTTCTCAATGTGCCATCCTGGAAAAGTGCTTTCTGGGTCACCAGAATATTTATTGTAAGGAGTAATGGTAAAAGAAGCAGAAGCAGGCACTGAAAAGATAAACATGTGCACTCACTGCTGTTTGGGTCTAACCTCTAGGTGGTTACGCCAATGGCAGCTTTTACTACTGTGTTAAAGGAAGGTTGGAAACTTAAAAGGAAACAATTTGTGCTGCCAAGATTTATCCACATTTGTTGGGACTCCAGGCTATACTGGTAGGTAATACTATACAGGGGCACTGACATATGCACAATCCTCTTGGTAGAAATTACTAAAGTAGGACTGAACATCAGGAGTGAGTGAGCAGCATGATTCTTAATGATAAACCATTTTTTATAGATCTTGAAAAAGTTTTTTTTTCTTCGGGCCAGCAGAGTGGAGATCAAATGAGAGAATGACAGAAAAAAAGTAGTGAGAAATGAAAGCTGGAGAAAGAGGGAGACAAGGGAGTTTCCAGGGAGAGATTTATTTGTCTGCAGGCCTCCTGATGCACGACACACTGCACCTTGTGATCCAGGAAACACATGACACAAGCAAGCAACTCAGCAAAGTTGTTTTTTTTTTTCCTATCTTTCCCAGCAACCTGTGTCAAGGACCAAGTAGGGTGATGCATAGAGGTAGAGAAGGAAGTAGGGGATATAAGTGAGAGCAGGAGGTAAAGATAGCCACAGAGGTTATTAAAAACACACTAGTCAAATCTGACCTGACTGTAGAAACAGGTGAAGGGAAAATATTTTTTCCAGAGGAAAAGGGTAAATATAGGGATCTTAAACCAGAATGATCGACAGGGGAAAATGTCTTCAGCACTCACTCGAGGGAACATTCGTTGGAGGGAACAAGGGTGGGAAATTGATCTGTGCATTTCCTCTTAAGCGCTGATTGTAGCAGCTGAATGATTCACCTCCAGAGAAAATGTCACTGTGTAGAAATTAGTAGCCAGGCTCAGAAATGCTACCGAGAAAAGTTCAGCACCCTCAGCACTCTCTCCAGCTTAATCCATGACATTTTCCACACCGAGGCACATCAGCAATAAAACACACATATTTCTTTAGCACTATTCAAAGACTGACCGTGTCAATAATGGAGTACACTCGACACTCAATATAAATGTCTTACATATTCATTAAAAAAATAGCATCAGAAGTTCATGCACTATGCTGTGGAGGTGACAAAATCACACATAGGTGCATTTCCATCAATCCTATGAAGATATTTTGTCTTTGAGTTTTGATGTTTTCTTGTAATATTTAATAAAAACCTTTTAATAGGTGATATTCTGAGAGAAAAACAATGAATAATCTGGATAGGATTAAAAGTTATTATTTATTCATTTTCATCAGCTTCTATATATCAATAAAATGGCTTATTGTTTTGGGAAACTGCAATAAGGTCAGGAAAAGATAATGTTTAGGCTCTGTTACAAATGTCTAATAACCACATTCCCCATAGATATCTAGTTTAATATTAATATATCGACCCCCTGTACAAACCTAGCAGACTTGGACATTATTTGCTGTTGAGCTTTAGTGCTACAGCAGGGGACATCAAGGCAAACACTGTACCAGGAATACATAGATGATTTTTATATCAATAGTATCTGTAAAGACAGTAGAAAAGCAGAAAGAGTTATGAAGATGTGGACAGCAAAGCTCGATCAATTCAGACACAGCGTAAGATGCAACTCAACTCCCTGCAGTCTAATAAATAGTCTCACAAATACAAAAAAAGGAAAAACAAAAATACTTCAGCTCACTTTTGGACAAATATATCATACAGAACATGTATATCTAGAGGGTCTGACTAACTATAGCACCATAGCACTGTAAAGATCTTGTTTATGCTGTTTTGTTTGTTTTTTGTTTAGCCTGCGGCAGAGGCATTTCATTGACACTTCAGTGGAGACAGAAAATCGTACTCCACGGCTACATGCTCATTTAAAATATCGGGAAAAAAATATGTCTTTTATGGTCGGAGGATGACTATTTCCATAGCTTGCGTGAGTCTGTCAGTTACTGATGAGGCATCTTGAATAACAAATCACACACGGCTGCTGTGTTCTTATGCCATTAGTGCTGTAAAATGTTTGTGCTTCCTTTTTTAAAATCTACCGAGGAACTACAAGGTAGCTTACACTGTGACCCCCTGCATTTTTTTAGGTTGTTTCACGCCTCCAGTTGGCTTTCTGTTGTGAACAGAATCAGGTGAGAAGCTTGTGTTAAGTGCCTCTGGAACGAAGCTCAACACACATTAATTCTCAGCCATCCTCTGTATTCCATTCAGCTGTGTTTTAATGGCCGAAGGTGCTCATGTGGAATGGTGCTGCCAGTGCTGTAATGATCTGAGCTCAGAGGGAGAGTGTACGCGTGCGCGTGTGTGTGCACGGGTGAGCTGGTACATCACGAGTGTGAATTTGCCTGCGTGTTTATATGATCAGGGGAGGAGGGCAGCTGTGGGAGGTTAAGTGTGGAGAATGTCTGTGTGTATGACGTGAACCCTTCATGTATGCTAAATAGTTTCCGAGTAGATTCCCTTCTCAGACACATGCGTGTCTGCATGTGTGTGTTCAAAGGAGTCCGTGTTCTCATTACACAGGGGCTTCTTTATATCTCAACAGGGGTGCAAGCAGTCAGGCTTTGTCTAGAAAACAGGCATGTGTGCCCACAAGCACTTGTATTACAGTATTTCCCGGAAGACTCCAAAGAACATGCAAAGCTGACGGTGTAATCAAAACTCTTTGTAATGAACTGGCACAGTGGAGGACTTTTGATCACGTTGAAGTAAAAAAGCATGTGCTGCAGGGTGCTTTCACATCACAGTGGATCAAAACAAGTGTACTTTAGTGTTTGTATTCATTACAAAAACTCCTGCACAGCACAACAATATGTGTGAAATCCAACACACTATCATTCAAAATAAGCAATTTTTGAGCAGGTCTTCATTTACGCTGTGTTACCTCCCATGGAAAACGACAGCACTGCTGAAAAATTCAAAGGTTCATATTTGTGTCCCACTTGGCATCATGTTTTAGTTTGTTTCCCCTGGTGGTTTATTGTATCATGAGAAGTGTGCTGCACCAAAAGAGTGTGTTGAACTTCAAACCTCCCGTGTGCTGACCTTTGATAATGCAACCGATGACTGTTAGCATTTGTTTTCTGATCTGCTCCAAGAATTTTTAAGCACATTATCTTGAGCATTAGAGGAGGTTGGATTTGATATACTGCCATCAAGTGCATTGGAAAGGTTTAACAGTTCGCTCTAGAAAGGTCTTTGATCTTTGGTTTATCACAATAATGTGAACTTCTCATAACCCTTTCCTCTAGCAGAGAGTTGTTTTTCCCCCCTCCCCAGCTCTGATCTCAGTCCTCCTGAGTCACGCAGTCTGACTTTCTGCCAGTTTCCTTCCCTCAGTCTCTTCGTTTCTCCTCCTCTGTGTCTACTTTGCCGTCCTGTCTCACTGTCCTCCAACGTCTCCTCTTGAACGAGAGGATAAGACAGAACAGTGTAGAGATGCAGGTCGGAGTGAATGCTAAATTCAGATAAGGATCGTCTTCCTCCATCTGCATCACCGAGGCACAGGAAAGGTGAAAAGAGATCCGACCTAGTGTGACCCAAGCAGACAGATTCATGTCAGACACATAGTCTCCCTCCTCTCCTCACTTCCGCTTGCCAACCTTTGACATAATTTCACTCACTTGACTCTCTCTTTAAATAACCCCGTATCTATCTCTTTGCTTTTCTCCATCCCTTGCGATTCCAAATCCCCATTTTTCAGCTCATATTCCGACACTTCTCCATTCAGACTCTAATACCTGACTGTGCGCTAAGCTATTTCATAATGTGTTTTCTTTAAATAACATTCCGATCTATAGAAAGTGGATAAAAATAAATACACTATATATATTTATTCAGTATAAAAACCAATTTTCTTTGCTGCAGTGAAAATCATCACTGCGATGCTGTGCAAGCGCTGCAGCTTCTTTCTGCTGTAATGAAAATCTCCTTAAGGAAATATGGGGTAGTGTGGATGAAGCAACAATCTAAGACAGTGTTTCTCAAACTTTTTCAGACCAAGGACCACTTTGTCAAAAAAAAAAATTTCAGGGACCACCTGACCCCGTCTTCAGCCACCTATCCATCATTGTTTCCCATCCTCTCCGTGCCTTGTTTTAGTTAAAGTTCACAGCTTTTGCTGCTCTTTTCCTTACTTACTGACGTGACAGCGGAATGATTTTGTCTATAGGAGACGCCGTGGTTGCTTAGGCAACAATTTGGGCACTGCTAATTCAGATTTATCTTCATATATCCATTATACATATTTAAAAAAAAATATTTGTCTGCATTTTTGTTCAGAGAACAAATTCGCTTTACACTTCAAATAATGTTAGGTAGGACTAGGGCTGATATGGCCTGTAACCAATATCTCGATATTTTTAAGCTATATCGCGATACACGATATATATTTCGATATTTTTGTTGTTGTTGTTTTGTATTGTTTATTTCTAATAAATATTGTCATTATTTCCATGATAGCATTGTAATTGCTCAGAATCAACGTAGAACAGTAGATTTACACTTGCTGTATGACACACCTCTTTTATAGCATTTTAACACTTATCATATTTTTTATGAATTTTTAATACATTTCATGATGTAAATATGAGCTTTAAAGCTCAATAGCTTCCAGGTCCTGTGACCTATTGGCTCAAAATCAGTGTAGAACAGTCGAGCTACACCTGCTATACGACACACACTCTTTTTTTTATAGCATTTTAACACTTGTCATATTTTTTATGAATTTTTTATATATTTCATAATGTACATATGAGCATTAAAGCAGTGCAGAATCATACTTGGCATATGAGACACTTTTTTAAATCAAATTTTAACCATTCTTCATATTTTATAAATAAACGTTTAATACATTTAACACCCACGTTTTATTTTGAAAACCGAAAGTGTCCACACGCTGCAGTAAGCTAGCGCTGACTTTCCAGTTTTTTAAAAGTGTTTGCCATAAAGTCGGCAGTAAGGGCGCACTTGAAAATATTAGAGCAGCTGACGTGACCACGCGAAAACGAGAGACGGCGTGACCGCAGCTGTTTTTCTTCAGAACCAAGTCGTCCGTCTCCATCTTCAATTACCTCACCTCTTGGCTTCACCTCTCCTCACTTGATACAGAAAGTACGCATGCGCGCAGGGGATGTTTCTGGGTGGGCGGGGCAGTGTGCTGCGTGCTGTGAGCAGCAGGAGTGAGTGACAGGCGAATCCCCGGAGAATTAAATGCCGACGGCTTAAAACATTTACGTGACAAGTACTCGATGGTCGCGATATAGTCATTTCATACATCTCACGTAGAACAAGCCGCGATATATCGAGTATCCCTAGGTAGGACTCCACAAACTTGTGTGGGAAATTTGAATATTTTAAGAGATCCTCTCACGGACCACTTGAGGTCGCTCGCGGACCACTAGTGGTCCGCGGACCACACTTTGAGTAACACTGATCTAAGATGATGTCCTATCGTCTGATTCCCATAATCTCTGGTAACAATGTCCTGATGACATTAAGCTTATTAACAGGGGAACTCATTTGTTCTCTGAATTGAAGTTTTGATGTTTCCAGTTCATCTTTTGTGCCATTTGCAGGTAAATTGGTGAGAGAGAAAGTTTTACACAGGATGTGCATAGGGACATAAAATAAATAAAAAACATAGTGTATTAAAATATATGTGAACAAGTTGAGCTTTCCACACTTACTATCTTCCTGTACTTTATCTGCAACCTGCTTTTCACCCTGCTTTTGCAGGCAGATGCTCATAAAGAGGCAGCAGCCTAGAATTCCCGGTTGGTCCATGACAGGCCCTTGCTAGTCTGAATGCAATCAATGGATATATTCGGGTGGCAGCTGTGGGTGGTAATTCTGAGTGGCTGGTACTGTAGAAACACTAGGATGGACTGAACCAAGAGACTGTGGGCTGAGGGAGATAATGGGTAGAATAGATTTTCACTAGGGTATAACGGAGATGCTTGGGGAGTGAGCAAGTAAAAACAGCAGTGGTAAAGAGATCGAGAAAGAGGAAGGAGGAGAGAGTGAGTGCAAAAGTAAGGGAGATAAAGAGTATAGTGGGGCAGGTTGAAGGAATAGTGTTATCCATCTAGTGAAGTGTCAAGCCCTATGAGTCAGCTTCCAGCTGCACACTGGATCTCCCTGTCGCTATGGCCCACAGAGCTATTTTTAGCATCAGACATCCACCCTCAAGCATGGGCGCGCGCACACACACACACACACACACACACACACACGCACACGCACACGCGCGCACACACACACACACACACACACAATCAGGCATTGCAGATTTCTGCTAGCGACAATCAGATTCATGTCACACGTTGGCTGACAGAAAGAAAAAGATTGAAAAAGACGTGACGATTTAAAGAAAAAAAAAGTGAAAAAACACACAGAGATGAAGAGCTAAAATGCAGAGACAGAGAGAGAGAGAGAGAGAGAGAGAGAGAGAGAGAGAGAGAGAGAGAGAGAGAGAGAGAGAGAGAGAGAGAGAGAGAGAGAGAGAGAGAGAGAGAGAGAGAGAGTCAGTCAGGAGGGGATCGCCCAAATTCAGGAAATCCTTTGGGGATTACTTGACAGTTGTAACTTTATACAGCGTCTGTTCATATAAAGACTAAGCAAGGTGAAGACCGGGGTGTAATAATTAGACGGTGTGCTTAACTACACTAGATAGCAAAGAGGGAGGGGAGTCAGGGAGAGGGCAAGACCTGCTAAATTAGCGACAGACTAAGATAAAACAGTTCTAATTATCTGGTGTAATGCACAAGGACAAGACTTGTCGAAATCTATTACAGTATTATATGTATGGACAAACTGGTCTACAATTTCGTTGTACTGTACTTGTACTGTTGCAATGACAAATAAAGCCCTCAATCAATCAATAATAGCAAGACCAAACTTTGATGAATCATAAACTTAAATTCAGGAATCTGTCTAAATAAGTTTAAGATAGTTGTAAAAACCTGCTGGACTGCAGCCATGAGGGCACATGAAAACAATATTTGCCCTTTGGCTTTAATGAGAACAACATTTTGACACAATACCATAGTTCATTAGCTCATTATTGTCAGATTTTCTATTCTACAGTCCATCTGAACAACACTATTATATTTGATTTAAAAAAAATTGATATATATATATATATATATATATATATATATATATATATATATATATATATATATATATATATATATATATATATATATATATATAATATTTCTTTAATCAAATAACCATAAGCCTAAATATCACATAAATGATCTTATAAAAAATGATCAACACGCTTTCATCCAATTTGAGCTCTAACATCCTCATCAAAATCAAGGTTAGCTGTGTAACTGCTTACTTATAGTCATAATAAGCCCAACTGGTAACATCTCCCTCCAGTTTTTTGATTTAATAGGCTAAATCTATCAACTAAATCAGAGTTCAAAGAGATTCCCAATTCCTCCTTCTTCTCATTCAAAGCGGGTATACATGAAAAATCAGTCAAAACTTTTTTTTTTTTCAAGTACGTGTGTGTGCTCAGGAGACCTCAGGCAAAACATCCCAGATGATGTTTCAGAAACCCTAAAAACCATTTAAAAAGTAGAAGGCAGCTCATTTTCTTCCTTACTGCATTGAAGAGAGAGAGAGAGGGACAGGGGGAGTGAAAAAGAGTGAGAAAGAGAGTGACCCAGTTAGAGAAAATTTAAATAGGGATTCCATTTAGAGGGCCACATTAATTGGAGCAGATGCCTTCTCAATTATTAAGAGGCCTCCAAGGGTGTTAGCACGAGCTAAATTTATCCCGCACGGCTTTGACTGGGCTTGTCCAATCTCATACAGCATCTGCAGACAGTGGGGAGAAACATGCATGGTGTTTCATACACCAGTGTCTGTTGTAGGCATAGAAGCTCCCACACACACACACATACATGCACCCACGTACACACACACACAAAATAGTCCCAACTGGCATTGGAGAGGCTTTTTATGCCCAGTGTTTGCCCACTGATAGATACACAAATAGCTGAAAAGCAAAAAAAAAAAAAAAAAAAGTGGTTGTAGACATAAGCACAACAACTCTCCTAAAACTTTAGACTGTACACAGACTAACAAACAGCCCTAAAAGTATTCCCGAGAGAAGAAACACATTCTAAAATAATCTCCCAGTGAGTCAATGGCCCATCTCCCTGTCTCCATCTCTAGCCATTTGAGCCATAATGGCTTCCTAGTTTCCACCAACCTGAGTGGTAATGAACTAGCAGGCAGAAACTAGTCCCATGAGGGTAACACTAGTGCCCTGATAGAGCATTGGACAAAATATGATGAGAGGGAGAGAGTCAGAGACAGTTCTGCACCATTTCATGAATTTATTAATAACCCCTCTCTTCTCCTGTGTCATGAAAAAAGAAAATCTGGAGAGATTCAGAAAATGACGGTCTCACGTCTGACATGAAGATGATGGGGGAATTTCTTCCTCGCTGAAGACGAGAAGAGTCAGTTTGTGATTAATTCATTGTCTCTGTGATGCAGGCTGGTGGCCACAGGCTGGCGTAGAGAGCTGTAAATAGCACGCCTCCATGAGAAGCAATCTAAGTAAACTCGAGGCATCACTCCAGAGAAAATGCCATGAGGAACGCTAATGAAATTGTTTTGTTTTCCGCTCTCCCTTCAGCCGATTTTTCACCACCACTGTGCACGAATGCTTATATTTTAAACAGCCAGTCGAGGATTAGTTTCTAAAGCATTGCCACAAGAATTGTTAAACCCTATGGCTGTCAATCCTAACCTGTCAACACGAAAGAAAATAATACACTAAGAATTCCACACATATTTGTCAAAAACAAATCCGTTTCATTTTCTCGGGGTGACCTTTGATGTGCATGTCCGTTGTGGTGTGGAAGAAGTTTGAGGAATCCAGCTGGGTCATGTGCCAAATAAAGCAGTGAGCCAGGCCGTCAGTGTTTGGTCCTCAGCATCAAACAGAGGCATTGGGGTTACAGCGGACTAGTGTCATTTCAGATTAAACTGACTGAATCAATGAAAACCGAATGTGAAGCACACACATACATGCTTTCAAGGTCAACTATTTAAGAAGTGTATTACTGAGAAACCCTACGATGGACACATACATTAATACATACATAGGCCTACATAAAACTCTGACATTTAATCCATAATATTGTTGAAATTATGGAATTATGCAAAGTTAAAGGACATTTTAAGTGATCTAATCAATATCTTGTATCTTAAGAAAGCAAATGCTGATGCACAGAATATGCAAATAAAAAACTACATAACATGGTGTACTTACTGAAATGAACAAGGGAATTCAAGACGTGTCTGGAAAAACAGCAGCTGATCTAGTGGCTATAATATTTGACGCACATAGCAGTGACTAAAATGTGTTCTTTGCTAATAACACACCACAGGGAGTACAGTCGAGGTTGTTAGAAGCCCTTTGTTATTAATAACGAGAGGAATTAGAAATATTTTACAAAAACGAGATGTAACATCTGTGCCTCATGCTGTTCTTATTCAGAAAATGAGGTGAGCTGCCATATACTGAGACCCGGAGCATGATGTGCAATTTAATGCTAATTTCCTGCCTATTCACTCCACGCTTCTCATTACATAGACAACTGGTACTCCACCTAGATTTATAGAAGCCAATTAATCTGTGTCAGGGAGGTGAACACAAAGGCAGCACAATGGAGACAGGAGGGCATACGCGCTCACACATGAACACACAAACATAAAGTTTGTCTTGGCTGAGAGATTGAGAAAGCTGCTGGTAATGAGGCCAATGTCTGAATGAACGTGAGAATTAAAGTTTTCAAGGTTCTCTCTGGAAGCTGGTAAAGGTAGAGAAGGAAGGAAATGAAAGTCTTTCACACAGACACGCTTGCCTTTAATCTAGTACACTCTTATTCTGTTTTTCCCCCTCCCTTTGCAGCCATTTTTAGTACCTCACACTTATCTTTATCCACATTCTCTCGTCTTCATTCTCAACTTTTTTTTTGTCTTGCTACCTCTGTCGTCTAAAGAGGCACCCAGCAGAGTGGGGAATGAGGACAAGGTCAGCAAATATCTAGGCCATTCGCTGCCTCTGCTTTAACGTCCACTGTCCATTTTCTCTCACAACTCCTTCTCTCCTCCCTATAGACCTTGACCTATCCCCCCTTTGTACCGCTCAGCTCCCCTTCCTCTTTCCCTCACACCACCTCTCCTACTTCCCATTTTGGAATGATTGATGACCGTGATGCTTTGCTCTTGGGCAGTTTATTAACTTCATGGTGCAGGAGTAGTCAGCAGGCCTCACTCTGTCTCACACTTTTTTCCCCCCCAATCTCCTCATACTTTCTGCTTTGACACTGTCTCTTTCTTTGTCTGTCCCCCAACTCCCTTCTCCTCCTTTGCTTGTCAACTTCTCTGTAACCCTTTCTCATCATTCTCTCTTCTACACTCCCTGCCCCATCTATCCTCTTTAGTCTTGGACAAAAATAAATAAATAAAAAACAGCTGAAGACCATCAATGTTTAGCATAGTGACATATATCTCAGCACATCTGTCTGTATGTGCTCTCTCCCTTCGCGTTCAATGAGCGGTGTAGCCATAAATTCGCTTTATGTTGTCATTACTTATGGGGAGCAGCAGCCACACTTCATGGGATGCGCCAGTTACGTTCAGGGCACGTGAGTTACGGCTAGGCGTAAGATCACATTTTTTGACACGTAAATGCCGTCCATACAACCATGAATATATGTATGTACACGCCCTGACATCAACACGGAGAAACGTGGAAGCTAACTCGCGCACATGTGGTTAGGCGCACACACCATTGGCCATATAACGCCATGTTAAGAGAGACAGAGGGCAGGTTGACAGGGTTTACTGTAAGTAAATGGTATTAGTTACCATGTGTCCATTACGGTTTGTCCTTGAAACTACCAACCCATTTTATGGGGCGGGTACATGTGTGTGTACATGTGTTCAAGGATGGCAGGAATCAGGATGTTTATGCATGCATTGGTATGCATGTATTATTTATCTATTTTACATTCACATAAATAGCACACATCCAGTAAGCAAAGCAGCAAATGACCACACAGTTTGATGTTACAGAATACTTAAAGCAAAAGCTAATTTGCAATTTGCACATTTTCATGTTTCATTGTCGCAATGGAGTTCACCGGGAGCCCACTATGACAGCGCCAGGAGGTTCAATGCGACTAACTGTAATAATGTTCATAGCAGCTACTCCACAGTAAAGAGTAATGGCGGCTTCATGGTAAGAGAAAGAAAAGAGCATGAGAGAGAACAGATGACAGAAAAATGGTTTAAAAGTCAACATCCTGAACAGATTTATGTCTGGGTACAAAGAAAAAGGGTTGAAATAGAATCATGAAATGGAAGTGAATAAGAAAAATTGGAAAGGAAAGGTTTAAATGGACTGTTTAATTGTCAAGCAAGTGATACTAGGAAGGAAGTTATAAAGAAAAAATAGAGATAGAGTAAATGAATAAGTTTAAGTCTGTCAAACACAAGCCCCACGGGCCTAATGGAGCCCATGAGAAGGAGACAAGTGCTCTTTATGCTGATGTAACTGATTTATTATCCTGGTCATTGTATTGAATTTATCCTGAACAACAGCTGAGGGCTGTGGGTGTGGGTGGCAGAGGGTGAGCAAGCTGTCCTTATCTATGTATTTGCAGTGTAAGTTTGTCGTCTAATGCTGTTTGTTGTCTGCATGTTTTAATTTGCATATGTGCCTATAGGACCTCTTGAAAAAGAGAAGCTATATCTCAAGGGGCTATCCTTTCAAAAATAAATTCAAACAGACCACAGCCCACATATGACAAGGACTGACAAGAAGAAACTAGTCGCTATTCTGCCAATTTTTGCCTCTTTGCAGCCTGTCTGTTGGCTTGCACAGATCTTGCCATCCGCTGTCTGTGACTTTCACCAACAAGCTGTTCATCACCCACAAGACTCCTGCTGTATAGTTTATTTTTTCCTTTCTTTAGCACATAAAAAAAAAAGATTTTTCTTACATAACTGAAACGAGCATCAATAATCAGGCCATATTTTAAGTTATTTAAATCCCTCACCTTGCCTAGTCTGATGTTCAGAATAATGGAAACTAAATCGGTTTATTCAGATCAGTATTTGTTAGCGTGCCACACATATGGTATCCACTGATAAAGGGGGGATATTGTGCCTAGTAAACAGACAACTAAATGCAGATTTTCTTGTTTTTCTGGAGCAACCCTAAAACTGCTCATGTGTGTGTATGTGCGTGAGCCTCATCCGCTCTTTTCCCCCAAAGAGTGCCTGGTGAATCACCTTGGGTTCTGTGGATAAAAGCGTCAAACAGCCTATATAATTAAATAATTTCAATACATAAGAGAGATGGCAGTATTGCAAGACAGGCTTGCGGTTTATGTCCATTCTCCAGACAGAGATAAAAGGTTCTATTGAAAAGAAAGAACATCTCCAAGGCTACACTTTTCTTTGCTTGAGAAAATACAAGCAGGAGAAAGAAAAAGAAAAAAAGGACAATTGGTGGAAAGTGACGTGGGTGATTGAGACCAATTCCTTTTAAAGATTTTGAGCCAATAGCATGGCACCCTGCTTAAGATTGTAACAAACCCAGCTCCCCGTTTCCTGCCTCCTCAGTTTGTTCAGACATCACCCCTGTGTTCAGTACACGCATTAGCAATTCATCACTCATTTGTTTGCTCCTTCCAAATCTCTCTTTTAATTTCTCCTTTCAAATCCCTCATTGTCGCTGTTTTATTATTTTTCCTGTACCTCCTATTCTCTGTTAGTCTCTAGACCTACTTTTGTTCCCCCACTGCTCTGAAGCTCTCATTTCTGACTCTGCCTTGAACCTCTTCCCTCCCTCCACATGTGCTCTCAAGAACACACACACACACACACACACACACACACACACACACACACACTCTTGCTATTTTGCTTCAGTATAATTAAAATCAATTAAATATGTGAGTTCTTTAATTTATACACTGCTCAAGTCCCAAATCCACCAATTAAAGCAAACAAGATGCAAAGGGATGTGCTTTCACATACACACATTGTGGATTTGTTTGTGTCCTTCCAAATCTGTGTCTCTAATGATGATCATGACATAACATATTTTATATACAAACACACTGACCTCTAATTCTGTGACAACTCTATACCGCCTGTCTGGATGTAAAGAAAACCACTTGTGCTAATGTGGGTGAGATATTGTGGTTCAAGTTGTGTTCATGTAGAGAAGGTTGTGTAGTTCTGATACTCTGAAATTGCTAATGTGCTTTGGGTTGCAAATACTCTTATCGCACAAACACGAGCACAGAACAATTTTCATAGTTTCAATTAATAAAATAGTATCAATAATATATAGACAAAGTGATCGCTTGCCTCAGACAATAGGCCATATTAAGAAACATGGCTCATCTTTCATTGTTTCTTGTCTTTTGTTTGACACGCTACCCCTGAGAATGGGCGAATCAAATCAGAGCCAAATCATGGCTGTGTTCGGTTAAAGCAACGCATTTCCATTCATTTGATAACATTTAATTTTCAAGGTGAATTCTGTCTGTTTTTGGCTGCAGAGGGAGACGGCACAGCTGTGAATACATTAATGTAGTCCCCTGAAAGATCCCTGTGAGATAAAAATGTTGAAATACTGTAGCATTTTATTAGTATTCTCTGTCTCTCTCACCACAATGCTGCACCCATCTACATCTCTAGAGTGTCTGTAGACCATAAGCACAGGCTCTGATAGCATCTCTGCTGAGTTTTGTCTTTTTCACTTTAGTATATGTCTTTCAATTTATGCACAATTAAATGCACATTGGGTTTTTTATTGATATTATGCTATACAGGCAACAGGCCAATAACTGTTATTTCTTTTGTTTGGTTTGAGTAATACAGCCAGATGAAAACCTGACATCTATATTTTTGGCTGGAGTGTAGATTTTCTAGCAATGTAATAATGGGTTCTGCAGCTAAATAACTATAAAAAGGAATTGTTCTCTGTAACTCTCATCTCAATTTCTGCTCATATTCCAATTCATACCCTAATCTCCGCCACTTTCTAGCTTAATTCCCTCTTCCGCTTCTTAATTTCCTTCTCTTTTCTCCCGCATTTGCACTTTTGTGATTCTATCTCTTTATTTATTTTATATTCTGATCTACACAATTGGACTATTTCTATTCATCTGCACTATAGAGAAAGGCTAAGAACACTTAAAAGGACCGGTGTTGTAGGATCTGGGAACATTTAGTGTAGATTGCCTCACCCCTCCTTCCTAGCGTAATAGAGATACTATGGTGGCCCTATCTAGAGCCTGTTTTAGGTTTGTCTGTAGTGTGCTACTGTAGAAACATGGACTGCATGGAAGAGGACCTACAGCATCTGTAGAAAACCATAACTGTTCCATGGACCTAGGTTTAAATGCATAGTAGTTGTGTTAGATACATTTGTAACACAACACCCTAACATGGTACAACAGAGCAAGCCAACAAAATGAATGAATGAAACACAAACCTACTAAATAGCTTCTTTTTTTTCCCAGCAGCCATTTTGACATGAAATAGTAGGTAACCACAGGTGTTACCAGTGACACGAATTAAGGTTCAGTTCAGAGTCAGGGTGCTGCCGTGGTGCATGTTTGGTCACTGGAAAGGGTCTGCTGCAATCAATGGAACAGAGCCTTAATATCATTGGAAACACCTGCATTGACCTTACTACTATGTCAAAACGGCTGCTGTGAAAAAAAAAAGTCTATTCCATTCACAAAGCCAAGTATAAAACAACACAGATCAAAGAATGAAACTTTTGTCTTTCAATTTGGTCCCTACATATTAGTATTGTGGCAGGATTACAAACTGTTTAATTATGTCTCAGTCAGGAACAAATTGGTTAGTGTCTAAAGTACTGGGGCACATTAGTGTTTCCAATAGTCTCTTTTCAGTCAGTGTTGACAAAACAATGGGGAACCCTCCCCGCAGCTGCTTCACCTGAGGTGATTACAGAAGTGTGTGGAGCTGAATGCTGAATTGAATTTGGCTTTGTTGTGGAATGATCATGTATTCTTTACCATCTTATTCCTACCTGACCTATTTCTGGTAAAATCATGTAAAGTAATTGTCTGGGTGAGCTGTGTTTCCTTGTATAGAGTACTCTTGCTCTGCCTCCCATCACAGTGAACAGACAGCAACAGTATGGACAGTTTCTTGTTTTGATCATTTTTGATCCAACTTAACTCTCTAAGACCTGCCCTTTGTGTATTTGATGCATACTGTACTAACATGCATCTTGCATGTGTGTGGTGATGCTCATGGTTGCATAGGTACTCTAATGGATTTTGACTGTGGAGCAGTTTGTATAAAGACATAATTAACACTTGATATTGCACCATGAAGTGGTTGTTGCTTCCTGACCCTCTTTACTGAGGAAAATAGATTTTTTTTTTTTTTTTGCAGCAACACTTTATTCATCGCTGAATGTGTTATTGAGTAAACTGATCTTCTGTAGCAGCTCCCTCGTCAGGGTCAGGTAAAGTTCCACACATTCAAAGTTTTGGGTCGACCCACAGCCTTTTTTTGTGGGCCACTGGGCTGCTCCACTGAAGCTGCTGAGGGTTAAGTGTCTTACATACCCAAGGGCACTGCTGCGGCAGAGGAGAGCATGATTCATTCAGTTCCCCCACCCAAGCGTTTTACCTTAGAGGTTCGGGGCTTTGATATGGAAACCTTCAAATTACAAGCATGCTTGATGTAAAATTGATTTTTCAACAGTTTAGGATGAGACAGAGACTGAGGTTATATCATCCAAAGCTCTCATTGATGTCATAGACATCATAAATGCTACTTTGACTAATTGAAAATCACATTTAGGAATGGCAGAATGTGAGCTGCAATTATTACAACTGTTGCCAGTGGGTTAATTCTTCAAAAAAACAATACCACTAATAAGGGATTTTGACAATGTCACCTATCAAATCTTTAGTCTCCATTTGATTAAAAAAACTCTTGCACTAGTTCTCGTGTCAACATAATGTAATTCTGTGCCCTGCATAATTAAACAGTAGTACTAAACACTGTTGCTGTAACTACAAGTGGGACTTTTGGCAAGGTTGAAAATTAGCATTTGAGTGCTGGCACGTTAGGTGAAATGAGATGATTTATGTGCTTAATGATCAACAAAACTGACAATATAATGAGAGATGTTACAGGTGTCTTTCCTTTTTTTTTTTACCCCTTTCAGTGGGGAATTGTGTGAAGATTCATTGAACCAAAGACTTTTGCAGCTTTTAGGAAATACTGCTGAGCTCTGGTTCTCTGCAGCAGAGGCCCTGAAGAGTAATGAGGTTTGTGATGAAAGAGAACTAAGTATGATGCCTTTACTTGTCAAAAATGTAAATGTCTCCATCCTCATAACAGTTCTTACAAAGGGATACACCTAAACCCAGTGGTTATAATGCTGAAATATTTAAAAAGGACTTTGAATTTTTCATAAAGCAAAAAAAGAATGCAGTTCGTTCACCACGACTTTCTTTTTTTCGCCTCTAACTCAGAAAGTGATCAAGCTCTTTCAAACTTTTCCAGAAATTTGACTTTGCTTTGCAGTAAAGGCTCAGTATGATCTTTGAGGTCTTTGAACACTGCAGGAAACGCACCACTGTGTTAAATTTCTTTGCAGCCAAAATATCTGTCCATGTCAAGCAGGAGCATGGTTTGAATACTAAAATGGGTTCCTAGATTTTGGGATTATTCCTTTGAGTTAGTCAATTCTGTTCGAACCTTGAAAGCAGACTGAGGGGCTTAGTCTTAAAGCTTTGCTGTGATTAAGGACAAGGGGGTAGAGGGAGAGAATTAAATAGAATTACAAAACATTTTATGACTGAAATCTGTTCATTTCTGTTCTGGTTTCACCCCGACTTAATGTTGATATACTTAGGAAAAGTTGGAAGGATGTAAACACGCTGCAGTCCTGGAACCCAATATGCCCGTCCTTCAGACAAGAAGTGGAAACTTGTTCTGCAGATGGCTTTGTATAATCCCTCAGTTCACTTGCTTGCTGTACTGTGAAAAAGCCCGTTTTCAATGGAGATAGTGAGCGAATCCATCCACACAGAGCTTAACCACAACATCTAATACCTTTCTCTTTCTCTCCTCTCCCTCACCACCACAAACAAACGTGCCGGCACACGCATTTAATAAAACATGTCCTTTTCCCAGGCTTTTACATCCACGGCCACGCCTCCTGCTCTGTCCACTTTGACCATTTTATGTTTCTCCCACATGGTATCACTTGGTCAACCTGATCTTATAAAAGATTCACAGACCGTTTACATGCACCAAATCACACCGCATGCATTATGCAATGCAGCTACCGGTGTAGCTCTCCAATCCCCCTCCCTTCTGCTCTTTGCTCTCTTCCTTCTTCCTTCCCCCTTTCTTCCCTAGACCTCATGACTCCAAACCCTCCAGTTTCTTTGCCCTTCACCCTCTTTACAATCTCTCATTCAAAAACTGCTCTCTCTTCCCTTCTCATACCTTCTTCATTCTCCATTTGAGTTTTTGGCCTTTTTTTTTTCCTGCTTTCACTGACCTCAGCTTTCTAATTCCCCTCCTACTTTTCTCCCTTCCTGCAGCTAGGAGGTGAAAAGTCTGACTCATGATACTGCTATATCATGAAAAGCTTCCAGCATAGAGCTAGACCACCCTCCGAGCTTGATCTGCAATTCTGTTTTCTCTCTTTTGCTCACTCTGTTGGCCTCGTTCTCAGATCTTAACTCTCTTTCTCATCTCCTTTCTGTTTTCCTCTCTCACCGTTTCTGTCTATGAGTCCTTTTGCTTGTTTTTTTCTTCTATTTTTTCAGCATCTTCATTTTTCATCTTCATCTCAACACTGGCTCAAACTATTGCTCTCAGAACACAATGAGAGATGTGTCAATCAAAGACAACATGCCAACACAGCCTTCAGGATACCAGTCAGCTTGACAGCACTGCTATTTTTGCTTGACCCTCTGTGACATTCTGTCTTTCCTGAAATAACTTTACAAAATGCAAGTTCACAGTTAGCATTCACATTAGGACACACATGCTAAAATATTGGAATTACTTAAGACTGAGGAGAAACATATATCACATATTATGTTGCACTACCTGTTTGAGACTTGCTGTTGTTGTTGAATCAAAAAAAAAATCATCCACAGGTGTCGGCATTAATAAGTGCACTACAATGTGTGCCGACACCTACTACACCTACTACAACACTGCTTCAAATCCTGACGCATCTCAAAATGTGCAGAGAAGAGGCCTCTACCAACTCCTTTAAGGTAAAAATAGTAAAACACTGAGATTGAAAGCAACACTGTGACAGCACTGAGGTTCCTGACTGGAAGTGCAGAGCACAGCCAAGCAGTGAAAGCACAGGTAATCGATGAGCAAGACTGTCATAGACAGAAACAATGGAGTGTTGCACAGCTTTGGAAATCTGTATGGACTGGTATTGTGTGGTTGGTGGGCACATTGTGAAACATTTGGCAAAACTCTAACCAGAAGCTTGCAAAATATTCTACAGATGTAAATCTTCTGACCATTATTGTAATTTAGTGTCAAAACACTTCTGAAGAAAAAGTAACTGTGCTGTACTGTATATATACTTTGTATATATACTTTGGCAACACGCCTTTGTAAGTACATGAAGAATAATTAGCTTAAAGGTGTTTAGGACTTAGTGGCATCTAGCAGTGAGGCTGAAGATTGCAACCAACTGAATACCACTAACCTCACCGTCAGCTTCCAAGCATGTAGGAGAAATTACACTGGCCCTGTCTAGAGCTGTTGTTTATTTTAGCTGATCTGAGCTACTGTAGAAACATGGAGCATGTAGCAACATTATTCTTTTCAAGTGATTGATAATACACCAATGAAAACATAGATATGATATTTCACATTACATATCACAGCTAATGTTACAGTAAGGTCTGACAGTGAGTAACCTAACTCATTTCTGATTAAAGACAACAACACGTAAACACAAGATTATAACAAACAACTCAAAGAGTGTGCTCCCCACTTCCATTACTTCAATTCCATCCTGTAAATGACAAAGCTTATAATAGAAAAACTGAGCAATTATTACACTCGACTCAACTGACCCATAAATTCAAGAAAGACAGAGTTACATATGACACCTGATACCGGGTGGACAATGGCCTTCTTCTCAGGTTATACACATGTAAGGTAAGTCATTTTCAGCTATAGGTGTATAAACATGCCTGGTGGCATGTTCCTGCAAATACACATTCACACTTTGTCCTTGGTGTTAAAAATAAATTATATAAAGCTCTCACTGGGGAGTTTGAACAGGCCTAAACTCACATATGCTTGCACACACACGCACACACACACACACACACACACACACACACACACACACACACACACACACACACACACACACACACACACACACACACACACACACACACACACACACACACAGTCCTAGATATCACATTGGGTCATAGGAGCCCCAGATAAACGCAAACTGCTAATCAGACCAACCAAAATAGAGCTCATCATCTTTGGGTTGAAATGAGGTTGAGCCAGAGGTTATCTTTGGCCGTCCTCTGGGCAATCATGGAAAAATCCATTTGCACTGGAGAAGCATTGATGGCGTCAGTGGGTAATAACTTATATGTGCTGTGGCATATAATTACATGATCTGTATCAAACCTGTACACCTCGGGAAAATGGTTAAATTGCTTTAAATTGACAAACTGCAGCAATAAGCTGAAAATTGTGAATACAGCCAAAGGAAAATTAAAAACATAGATAAATTAAAAAATGGTGATGTTCTGTGAAAGTGGTTTATTTGAATTTTCAGAATCCCTTGTTGTCTGACTGTCCATGTTTCACAGCAAAGAATGAATGAATGAGAATTGACTCAAATTAAATAACAGTGTTTTCAAGATAGTTTGAGCCAGAGCTCCAATACAGTTAGTGTAAAAGCCTCTGTTGGGCTGCACCTGTGCACCAGTTGAGGGGATTGAACAATGATTCAGCAAGAATAACGGTATAATGGAACTTATCTTTTGTAACACAAAAACATAAAAAGGCTGAATACAAATCATTTTTCGGGGTCAAGATTCTGCATGATTATGGCAGCAACAAGGGTTTGTAAATAACTATTGCTTTGTTTTGGGGTTGTTGTACACTGAATAACATTTGGTTGGACAAATTGCTGAGACATTTTTTTTTCTGTTGAATACACTGTGCTGCAGATAAATAGCCCCACTTCAGATTTCCAAATGGCTAGAGACAAGCCAGAAAAGGGCAGTACTGTCATGAGTGCAACCAACAAGCTATTTATCACTATTATGTGTTACATATAAACCGCAGAGAAACTTATTTTCTTTCCACAGAAATAAACTGACAAGAAACATGTTTTGTCACTGTACCGGAATATAAACATGAAAGGCTAATGTTCCAAAATACATTACAATCATATAGACCTTTTCACTGGAAATACTCATTTAACCAAGAAATATGTGGCCTTTGATTTGACGGCAAATCCAAACACCTTCAAACAATGACCTTAAAGTGCTCGATGAAACCATTTTAATAACCACAAACACTAATGCCAACAAAAGAAAGGAAATGAATTACCATTTTTTGTACATATTCCACTCAACTATACAAAAGAGGCCATACAGTGCACAGAATACCAATTATTTCTCGCTTTGTTTGCATGTTAACACAACATTAATCATAGCATCTGCTGATAAAAAAGCCTGTAACATGAAGATAATACAGGTATCTGCTAATATTGAGCCCAGTCCCTTAATTCATTAATTTTTTTAACCAATCTCTGAAAGTCACAACCCAAAAATGTCAGTATATAAGCTTAAATAATGGATTTCGACAGTACAGTTGGCAGAATGTCATCCCCAACAGTTACATGACATAAGAAATGAGTATAAAAATAATACATCTTAGTCTTTTGGATTTGTTGGAACTAAACAAATGCTCATTTGAGTGTGAGATTGGAGGTGTTACAGTGTTGCAGATTGGAGGTCCTTCCCACACAAACTGTCTTACAGAGAGCACACAAACCAACAACAAAAGAGTTTAATTTAGGCTTGTCATGAAGTTACTGACAGAATTAACATTAATTAGTGACAGCTGATATGACGTACCACCGGCGACGATTGTCAGTTTATCAACCAAAAGCATCACTCAGCACCGGCTAAAATGAGACGCTGCAGCTGAATGTTTTCTGCTCGGCTAATGAATATTAAGGCTTAGTGAGTACGTGTGTCTTTCCAACCTCATTGTCTGAACTTTGATCTCTTTTAACATGCAGATTTTCACTGGCTTTTACAGTGGGATGCTTTCAGTGTAGAGCTCCAAGAAGACAAGCTGCAACATGATTGGGCTGAGGTGGACAAAACATAACAGAGTACAACAAATGATAAAATCTGATTTTGTTCTGTTACATTGAAATTGGCTCCAGTACAAAATAAGGTAAATTCAATTATACCAAACTGCTGGCAGGCTAGGTGAGTTGTTTCTAGTCATTCTTATAAAAAAGTAGCCAATAAGCAGACTTACATTTGCCTAATTTTTTTTTTTTTAGAAAGGATCTTCCTCCTACCATGTTGCACTGATATTCCCAGTAGGAATCTGATATCTAATGAGTCCAAATGGGAATGTTGCTTTGAGTTGTATCCCCTTGTGAATTTGCATGTAACCCAACATTGTTAATCTCTTCAACTCTCTGACACTTGTTCTCTCTAACTCAATAACTTCAGCTAAAGCAACCTTCTGTCTCACAATGTACAGCTTAAACGCAAGGCTTTGCAAACATCGTGCTATGCGGTTTATTCAACTCAAGATCTCAAATAACTTTACTTCAGTATGACTGTTTAAATGCCACCCAGTCCTTCTGTATGTATATATATATATGTATATATATCAGCTCAAATACAGCCTGTGATCTTCTCTTTGTTTTATTTCATTTCAGATTGGGTGGGTTTAATTTAAAGGAGCACTGTACATCTTCTTCATGTGCTCTCTATGAGGAGAAATATCTGGGAGAGACATATGTAAATGAAGAATCGGAGGATGATGGTGAATAATGGAGAAAGAGGAGGATGGACTGAAAGGGAAAGAGGCAGAGATAGAAAGAGGAAAGGAGATGTATTTAATGATAGGGAGCTCTGAGGTGAGGAGTCAACATACAACCAACTCTTAAAAACACCCATGGGATTTGCTCCACAACCTCCTGTGTCAAATAACACACGTTTAAGGCTCTACAGCAGGGGTCGGCAATTAGCGGCCCGCGGGCCAGAACTGGCCCGCCATCAATTATATCTGGCCCGCTAGATGACGTTGATTTATTTTAATATATATATATTTTTTTTAATATATCTTTTAAACCTCATGTTTCCCTTCAAAATACAACAATTCCACAGATTTCACAACATTTATTAAAAAGTAGCTGATAAGTAACGTGACAGCAGCCAGAACATCTACGCAGCCTCTTTACCTGACGCACAGGTCGGAACGCTAATTGGCACGTGCGTGCGCTGTAACCTGTGGAAAATAAAAGTGTCCTATGTCCCTCTTGCAACGGACAACGTGAACAAATATGTTTTATTAAATGAAAAAAACAAAACCAAACAAGGTCGGCAGATCTGCGCTGCTGTATACATTAATTACGGCAGGTTGCTAGGGCAGGTTGACTGTTTCATGACAGACGCAGTGGGCGTTTAAGGCCGTAAAACCTCTAACCACACACTTTTATACACCTTGTTACACGCATTTTGTACAGTGCTCCCTTAATTAATCAGGACGTAGAACATACGTGCGGTTCTCACTCAGCCAATCAGGACCCCCTGAACGTCAAGGTCCTATCAGCTGTTCCTCCCTGCTAGTTATGCAAGCGACTGATCATTTGTGAGGGAAGAAGGTCGGACAGTCCTTACAGAGTGATACATCTTCATTCTAGCTGATCGCCACGAGCTGTTTGTAAAGAGCCGCTGTGTTTGGCTTAATCACGTGCTAACTAACTAATTGGTTGATTGATTCAGACTGGGCTTGGGGTTTTTTAACTGTGGCACGAAAACGGACAGGCACTCACACACACACATTTTTTAAAGGAACTATAAAATGAAGTATTGTTGACATACAATGGTGAAAATGACTGCTTTCAACAACAACAAAAAATAATAAAAAGAGGTGCAGCCATGAGCTAAGTGCTACCTCGATGTACACCGATGTTTCTTAGGAAATGCGGTAAAGTAATGCTTGATATTTTCCTTGTCAGGAGATTTTATTCAATATTTCTAATGTAGTGTAGCTAATGTGGATTTTATGGAGATCCAGGAAATACTAAAACCGTCAACAAAACTAGGTGTAAGTGTGTGTGGTTGTGGGTTATAGTGAACTACACAGAGATCGTACACCAATATATATATATATATATATATATATATATATATATATATATATATATATATATATATATATATATCCCAGTTTGACTAAGCGATAAACCTTTCAACAGGCTGCCGTGAATAATCCATTCCATTAACGCTCCCTCTCTAAGCTGAACAATGGGCCTCCTCAACTATGACCAATAGAACTTCATTACTTCCCATTGTGAGAGAGCCAGTCTTCCTATAACATTACAGCAGCGTGACCTTGACATCTTGTTAGAGCTAACATTAAACATTATGGGCACCGCCTATGGTGTTTAACTGTGTCTGAGGATATATATGGAGTCTGCTCATATGGATATGGACAGCGAGAAAGGTAAGGATGGTGGGGAGGTGGGGTTCATGAGATCACAGATAGGCAATTTAGTTGAGCTGGTGCAAAAGACTGAAGAAATGTGCTGTTGTGTGAAGAGAAATCCCATTTGTTTTAAAAGGCTTATGAACCACCGAGAAGCTGTGAATTAAATGCTGCCATAATACCCTGTCGGCTTGTCTGAGAAGATTGCTCTCATCCACAGCCACTGGCCAATATTCCGACCAGCTATTAGCTATATTGTGTTGAGCTTCAAGTTGTTAAGTTGTTCTGGTAAATAAAGATGACGGATTACAAATATAAGATTGTAAAGCTGTGTGGAGCAAACTTGTGATCTTGGGCTATTGAAAACTATAATATTGTGTAGAGGTAAAGTACACCACAGTAAATAAACACTGTAAAACTTTCTTAATGTCAAGTTATAATTATGCCTCAAGAACTGTTATGGATGCAGCTTTAACAATCAGGTTTATGTCGTACTGGAAAACATACGATGAACACATGCATTTCTCTCTGTCTCAGTCCCACGTGTCCATAGTAATTACAATGAAATGTTAGCCTGTGATTAGGGACTTGAGGTTGGAAAATTAAAATGCCAGCACCGCAAACCAGCAAGAAGACTTTGCTGTCGTTAGCTTGACAGGCAGTGCTATATTAGATTTATATCACAATGGGCATGGGTTGATTTATGCACTTACAGAGAGGGAAACCTGATGGCACTTTTACAATATCTGTGAATTAAAATCTGTGGAAATGAAAGAGGACAGAGTAACGAGTGGTGTGCACCTAAAGTCTGTCATCAGCTACAATATGTTAACTGAACCCATAATACACCAATCAGCCGATAGTCGTGAAGGGAACAAAGCTAAGAAAACATAAATTGAGTTGCAGTAATATATCCAAGCCGTCAGTGAGTCGGTTCATATTTCAGTAAATCCAAGGGCAAAACTTGCACGGTTTCTGTGTTTAAATAAAAACTAACATTTAAGTCTCAGTGCTCTCATCAGGCGAGGCTGGGATCAAAGCCTGCAGAGCCGTGTGTTGACAGGAGGAGAGAGCAAATGTCAAGAAATGTCACAATTGTATTACACACACTGAACAGTGACATTTCTCTTAAGGGTAATTCTGCACAGTTTTGTCTGTACTGTGGATTCTTACAAAATAAACCGCTGAAAATAATCGTCGGTTGTTCACCTTGTCTGTAAACTCTCGCAAAAAATTACAAATGTAATCCTCTCCTGGTTGTACTGTACCATTACATGTTCAGGGTTGTTCGTGTTTGTGTGTATGTACAAGGAATTATATTTTTCTCTTTAGCAACTTTACAGTGATGGTATGCAATTGTTTGTGTGTATACTCTTCCACTGATCTCTTAGAAACATCAAGTTTTTGTTCTCTCTTACAGATGGTCTACCCCTCTCTGACTTTTATAAAGCCTTGCGTCTCATGGCTGAAAGAAAGCCCCAGAAGAACACTAAACACGGCACAGACTTCTCAGTGTCTAAAAAGGAAAAAAAAATATTGCAAAGCATTAGCATCACAAAAGGAGTATGATCGCATTGTCCTCTGTTGAGACAGGGTCAGGGTGAGTGAATGAATGAGTGAACAACTCCGTGGATACATAGAGAAGCAGGCCATTAATTTAAGAAGAAAAAACATGATACAGCTCCTTGTCAGGGTCATGTGTGTGAATGTGAGTCCCATTCAGCATGCATGGCCTCACTTAGACTCAGTCATTGTCTAAATATGGAAGCTTGTATTCTTGAACCTGCCAACCAGTCTGACAATGCATGGCAAACAACACACACGCATCCATGCACTGAAAAACCAACTGTGCCCGAGATGGAAAGCAGTTCTCAAAGAGCTCAAAGTCTTACTGAATTAGATTAGAAGGCAATATAGGAATTGACATGTTTGGTTTTGGTGAGGCTGCAACAACAAAGGTGCACATTTTGCTAAAGCGTTCTCTTTATCCAAATAGGACACAGAAACCAAAAGAAAAATTTGGTATTGAAGCCTCTAAATAAATTTCAAAAGAGGCTGTCTTCTTCAGTTTTTTGAATTCCAGTCTATTATGTTAAGACTCCCCAACTGTGTAATCTGGGACTGGCATACTGAGATGGGAGATCCTCCGCTGTTCAAGCATTTATCACTTCCCTTTGAAGAGGAGATTTGGTGAATTGCCTCATAATTCTTTTAAATGACTTGTTTATACAAAAATGAACTCCACTTGACTTGATGACTACTTTTAATTGGTTAGTTTGGTGCAGACAGTTTTCTTCATATAGTTAAACAATTCTCTATTTGAATGAGCAATAACAAGCTGTATAAAGTCAGTCTTTTCTATGAGTAAGTTCCGATTTGTAAGTTCAACTAATGTTCATAAGCATACGCACTTCCTGAATGACTGAGGCAAATAAAATATGCCTCATATCTAGTGACGATACACCTCCTACTGCAACAATGCAAAAAAAGAATAGTAGTAGTGAAATAAATTTTAAAAGGTGTATCTTATAGCACATTGCCTGACACTACACACAAAGATGCAACTCTCGATTTTAACAAGTTAGTTTGTTACATTTTCTATATAATATCAACTGTTATTGACTGTTGTTTTTTACCCTATACTATACAAATCCACTAAAAGTCTTTTTCAACAGGTTTATAACATAATAATCTAAGTGTTTGTCAGCATACTGTTGCAATGATAAATTCAATAAAAACATATCAACGTTGCAAATGAAGATGCAACTGGAGGCAAGGCAATTACACCGTATTAGTCATGGGAAATCAATGGCATGATTCCTCCAAGGGAATACATTATAGCTGTGTTTGAAGAAAACTACTTTTCAACACCTACTATTGAAATACTAATTCAGAGAAGGCATTTGTTTGCTTGAATACACACTTGATACCCTTTCTTTCTTGAAATACCTAGACTACAGAAAACAATTTTCAGCATACATGGCTTTCACCATGTTTATTGACCTCGTCAGCTTTTATTTATTTATTTATTTATTTTTCTTGCTTTAAGCTTCATTCGAGGAGCATGTGGGAGTGTTTGTGTATGTTTGTTCCTTTCCGTTTACTGCAATCACAATCATATGTTGTCATAAGTGCAAAGATGCAAACCAATTAACTGGCAATCAATACAGATTTACTGCGCTTTGTTTCTTTGTTGTGACACCGAGTCTTGAAAGAGAGATCGAGGATACGCACACACATTTTTCTTGCTAAATGGACAATAACTTTCTATTTTATAAATCATTCTAAATAGAAATTATCTAATGTAAATGATAAACCTTTAATTATACACTATTTTTTCAACTTCCTCATATGACAACAATTAGGTCATGATAAGGATATTTATATTCAATCTAATATCTGCATGCCCTCTATAGTTTTTTACCTTCTAGCTTTGACTGAGATAAAGAAAAGAAGTACTAGCAGACCTTTTCTGACTATACAGTCAATCCTACTGTAGGCAAGCAAGTCAGTTGTTTTGATCCGGCTGTGTTCTGCTGACAACGGATGTAACAAGATACAATATGGTTCTCACTATCTTTACTGGCTCACAATTTCTGTGCGGTTCTTTTAGATGATTGTGGCAAATATTTACTAGAAAGTAATTCTCCAGTCCACTGGTTTCCATTTTGGAGTTCACAGATTACCAAGCAGACTCCATGGCTATCCTCTTGGCATATTGTGTTGTGCACACTATGTTGCTTCTATTCATTGCTGTTGATTGTATTTGAGAACAAAATATTTGCTAAATATCCCCAAGTCTGTCTCAGAACCAGAATCCCTCTAAATATTAGCTCCAAAGATGGTAGATATGATATAAATTGGAATGAATGGGAAATCCATAGTTAAGATGAGATATTTTATTGTTTTAAGGAGGAGAAAGGAGGAATGATAGTGTTGTTTGTAGCAGCACATAACAGTCCGAGCCAATCTGTCTTGGTTCCATTTTGCTGCTCTGAACAGAACAGGAAGTAATGGCCAGATAAAGGGCTTTTCCCCATGCACTCCTTCTCTCTTTCGGCTCTCACTTTGGAGTGGATATGTTGCTGGGCACCAGTGCTCATGTTTCTCTCGGTGTACGTGTATGATTAAGCTGCTGCTCCTGCAACAGTACTTCTACTGACAACACTGGGCAAGAATATTACTATCACTGTATAGAAGAAAAACAACAAAGGGCCTTAGCTAAAGATACACTGTTGCTGCCTTGAAAATATAAGCATCAATTACTTTAGTTTCTAAGAAGCAGCACTGTATAAGTCTGTTTTAATTGTGGCCCTTCGCTGTATCTATAGTATGTAGAGATCCAGAGGAAATCATTTGACAATCGTTATGATTTGTTGATTTGCACTGGCAAAAACACTGACCAGAATATAAATATGCATTAAAAAAGTAACGTGTAAACTGCTGATGTTGATGTTGATGATGCTTGGACTGCAACATAGCGATAGAAAAGGCTGTCAAATAAACCAAATGAATTAACATCAGTCTCTTTCAGTTAATGTTTTTTATTGACGTTTTTATTACACATAATGAACTGGATTGTCATCTAGAAATTATTTTATTTACTGTCTGGTTGAAAGTGGTTTGATTTTCTTTTCTTGGTAATTGTTAGCACTGTCGATTGCAGCCCAATTTAGTGTCAGACTAAAAAGAGCTAATATTGATGTTCTGTTTAGCTGGCAGGTTACCACAGAGCCCAGTTGAATAAAAAGCAGTCCTGATTTTATATTGTGTCAATGTTAACTTGTTGTTTAATCAATGAGTGAATAACACTGATTGAAACAACATCGAACATTGATGGTGAATCGATATTACTTCAGGCTGCAAAATGAACGCTAAATGGAAATGTTGACGCACTTACACAAATTCTGTGTTCTGGCTGATTACATGTTAGTCTGCTATTTTTACCAAAGGAACAGACAGCCTACTTATTCAACCGTCTAAGCTGAAATGTGATCCTAATTAAAGGCAGCTGCGGCTGTGCAAGATGTCGGGGAAAGTGTACAAATGCTATAGCTTTGCTTTTCATTTTGTACAGCCTATTATTTTTGATCTAGTTAAGCATATAAAAGGTTCCAAACTTAAATGTACCTTTTACACAAGAGAACAATGAGAGAAAGCAAAATGGTATGTCAAGCAGGTGAGTTGTAACATTGTGAAGCAGCTGGACTCACGAGATCATGAAATCATTATATCGTCTGAGAAGCCATCTTTCAGGCTTGAAGCTTTGAGTTTTATCCAAGCACAGTGGTCTCAGAACAATCCTCCAGCATCCTATGTGGAACTATTGGCAGCTACTGCATGAGCTGCAGCCGTGCTTTAACCCCAAGTGTGTGGCGATGTGTGTGAGAAGTGACTGCTTAATAAACACCAAAGGAGGCAGCTAAAGAGGCTAGCCTAGTGGTTATATCCAAACTGGAGTGTATTTCTTCCTTGAAAGAACAGCACTGGAGGCTTATATTAATAGAAAAGTGTTTTCTCTTCTTCCAGCTGGTTTAGGTTACGTTTTATAGTTCATTACTCTGATTGGTTAAAGTTCGCCTGTGTTGGTTGGTGATAGATGGTTCATCCAATCACCTGGCCTGTATTTTCTTTGCCCTTTTCCAAACAGTTTCCCCCAACAACCTTCCAGATGTTCCTGTGAATTAACCATCTGCCACAGTCCGGTTAGGTGCGGTGTGAAGTTGTAGTGAATCTGTTGATAAGCCATCATTAGGCATCATACATAGACATAATCACATAATTTTATTCCTCCATTTACAGGTTTAAGTTACACTTTGTCTTCCAACGTTCAACAGTAAAGGTACTGCCTTTTGGAGGTTTAATACCATTATCTTTGAGTTCAAAGCATTAAGAGAGGACACACTGACACTAGATTTCTGTTAATAGGCAGCGTTATCCATGACCCCAATCACAATGGGATTTCCTGTGAAAAGTGGAAACTGTTACAAAAAGACCCGTAGGTCACAGCTGTGAGCGGCATCAACAGCCAGCTACATTTTAAACAAAGCAGATTTACAAGAGTCACCCATGATTTCAACTGCTTAAAAAAAAACTTACACAAAAAAGGGCAATATTACTTGGTACACTTTGAGTTCTATATGTATGAATATGTACATAAATCTCTGTTTTTAACATTTAACAGGTTCATAACACACCTAGGTGAAGAAGAATGACTGCAATGACAAGATTTGTACACACGTATTCAGTGGGTATATCAGAAATCACATACTAGTGGAAAGTTTTATTCTGAGATTGCCTAGACGTAAGTTGGGTATAGAGTATAAAATTTAGATGGTAAGAAGGTGCCATTTAAATAAAACGCAAACAGACGCTCTCAAACTCGGACTTTGGTGGCATTTCCTCTCACAGTATGTTCCTATTCCCCCCTCCCTTTATACCATTTGTCAGCTTTGTGTTGTTTGCACTGCTTTACTCACAGCCGAACACCAAAAAACATTTAATAACAACATGACTCTGATTCATACTTATTATTGAGCTGAAACGGTCATCGTTCCTTTGGGAAGTACCGACAGCATAATACTGAGATCCATTTTTAGATAGTTTTGTTACACAAGTGTTTGGTAACTTATCTTCAAAAAAGCATTTACTTTTATCTGTATGTTCACGGGAGACCCTTTAACAGTTTGCATGAAAGGCCGGTCGATATTAGAAGACCACACGCACAAATACACAATCTCATAGCATAACATTGTCTATATCCTACTGAAGAAGAAAGTACGTCAACCATTGCAACCAATATCGACCGGCACAACAGCTTTTCCTCACTTCTTTTATCCCTCAGGATAACTATGGCAATACTGCCTCATTCAATTTACACTATGTCTCTCTTTCTCCTATTCCACCGTATCCTCAACCATTTTCTTTTCTCACCTCTCTCTCCCTCATTACATTCTGTATATATGTTTCTTTATGCTTCCCTGCTGAATTTGTTCCACCTTCCTTTGTTTACTGGTTTCTCCTCTCCATCCCCGCTTATTCCAGTCTGTCATTTCCCATTTTCAACAAAATTCCCTTCATCCATCTTGTATCATGTGAATCCATCTGTTTCTGTCAGTCTATCATCCACCCTTCTTTCGTTGATCCTTGGTTTTATCTGCCTATCTTTAGCCCATCTACGCTCTACGCATGCCTGGTTTTATCTGCATCACAATGCACTGGAAAGTATGGCTGTCTTTTTTTTTAGCCTCCATCTCCTCACAGATGTCACTCACTGTCTCTTCTTCTTTTGTTCTGGTAGTTCTTTTTTGAAGTACTCCATTTCATTCTACGTTTTTACGTTATCTGCTTTGACCACTGCGACTGGCCTCATTACATTCTGCCTTCTCATGTTCTCTTCTGTTCTCTGATCTGTGTTTTTTCAGTTAAATATAATACTGTGTGCAACAGCAGTTTTACTGCATTTAAGTTTGGTCTGTCTCTGTTTGAAATAATTTCTGTATGGACATCTCGCCCACTAACCAGCTTTCTCTTTTCTTACGTTTCTTCTCAGCCTGGCCACCATTCTCAAATTATGCATTACTTTTCAGCAAACACTGTTGTATTGCAGTTAAATGTTCCCGTTTTTAACTAAGCAACTAACACTCTTTAAGCTGTACTGATTATGTGACACTGTGTTTTCTACATCTAATTGTAGTGTACCAACACAGTTCACACTAGGTATGCAGCAATTAAGCAGTTTCACTATTAACCCCTGTTAAAAAAATGTCATGGTTTTGTAACTAAAGGTTCAGCTACACTGAGTGTTTGTCACTTACAATGGACCAAGTAGCAGTGAGTTAAAAGTTGTGCTTTCAGTGTAACACAAGCAAATAGCAACAAAACCAGGAAGGGAACGCTGCAGTATTTACAAATTGAACGCTCACCAAAACAGTAATGTTAAACATCTACACACGTTTTCTTTCATTTGATTTCTTTTTTCCATTTCTACTGAAGAAATAAAATGCTCGTCTGATTTTATAAATTCATGGTGTACTGTAAACATATATAAGACCCTTAATTGTAATACTGCAAAACTGCAATTACCCTTTAGATTCAAAGTACATCGAAGACATTGTGTGTGTGTGTGTGCGTGTGTGTGTGCTCACACTGTCATTCATGCACACATTCAAGTAGGTCTAAAACACTTCAGTGACAGAGATGAGCAGATAGAAAAAAGTCATTAAAATTCATTCAAAGGAAATAAACTTCAATTCATCAGCTTTAAAGTATCCTTAGGGCCAGACTGTGCATGTTGTGAATACAAGACTTCATCTGTGTTTCTGTGCAAAGAAAATGAGAATCACTTTCTATTCATCGACAACTGATAAGCAGGCCAATTTCAATAACAAAAGCCCGTCTTTGTTTCTGGAGAGTTGAAACTGCCATCTACCATGAATAAATATCTTCTCTGAGAGGGTCTCTGAAGTGTGTAAGGTAAAGGATGGGGTTATCTGTATCTGTGTTGGAGATGTGACCTGAACAGGAAGGGCCTTCCTTCCCTCAACCTCTCAAATCGGAAACACACAGGAACAACAGCAGACAGAGACAAAAAAACAGACTGAAGCAGTTAGTCAAACTGTTTTGTCATTTAGCCGACAACCACATTACATGCGCTCTCTCCCTTTCATTGCTTTGCACGTTTCCTTGCATCTCCCGTCCCATTTGGCTTCTCCGCTGAAATCAAAAGCCCTGTAATAAGATGGAGATGCTGCCAACTCAAGTCATCCCTCTGGCTCTGACAAGCAGGCATGCACCCAGGAAATTACGCAGACATAGGCATGCATACACAAAGACTCACAGCGTAGATAAGCAAAAGCAGAAAGATTTGTGCTGGATAAAAATAAAGTCAATACGAGTTTTTGCTATTCAGAGATCATTCTGCAGAAGTTGATTTAAATTTTACAAATACATCTATTCTTTTGTGTGTCATTGAGACGGTCATTTAGCTGGGATAAATAAGTAAAATCTGCTCTTTAATATTACTGAAAGAATTTACTCTGCTTTCATGTGCTTCAAAAAACTGAGCTTACGGTGAATACAGTCTATTTCATAGAGACACAGACTCGTGTCAATAAAACACACAATGCAACTCTAAAGACATAACTGTATAGTTTTTTTTTACAAACGAATCACATACTTCATTCCATCATATTTGAAACTACATGTTGAGGTTTTAGAATATCCAGTCCTGTCAGACATACAAAAACGACACAATCACACTCACGCTAACACACATCCAGCAAGAGAAGACACCTACACGTGAAGTGTCAGTTTAATAGCCCAGCTGAGGAACAGTTCCTCTTCTAATCTCAAGTTTGAACAATCTTAATGTGACAGTTTTGGTAAACAGTATCTGAGAGGTTTGGTGTATTAGCAGGGTGACGTTACACATTCTCTTTACACACAAACAATGATACACATTTACAGGAGATTCAGTACGTCATTAAAAAAACAGCAACAGCAGCCCATTTTGAGTTGACAACTTTTGTCAAAACATGTCAAAATCTTCACTGGAAACTGCTATTTTTTTGTCTACCATTTATATGTGCACACCACCTTAGAATGTGTGAAATTCGCTTTGAAACAAACAACAAGCTATCTTGTTCTGTCTCGCCCAGACACGCGCATGACTTACAGTCACAAACACAAGACAACATACTCACCATGGCAGAAGCACCGGGCCCGAGCGGCAGCGGCGTCAGTGGCACCAATATTTTTTCTCAAAAAACCAAACTTGTTGTTTCAAACTTGTTTCAGTCTAATTCTTACTTTACCAGTATTATGTTTATCATGCACCAAACAACATAAGTATTCATAACTTGTACAAATACATTGCAGTTCATAAAAATAATAAAAAAGGCTGCAGTATCGCGATAACACCTGGAACCGTGAGTCTGGTATAGTATCGTGGTTACTCATTTAGGTATCGTGACAACTCTAGATGGGATGACGGTTAGAATGCCAACTTGAAAACCAAAGCAGCGCTGTCACAACTGGTGGACAAGCTGTCATTGAAAGACCCCAATAAGATGTGAAAGACAAAACAGTAAAAAGTAAGTTAAAAAGTATGTGAAGCCACATGAAGACGTGGGACCAATATAAGAGCTTGATTAAGGATGGGAACATGTCTACAACAGTGTCCAGCGTCTCCCAAAACTTTCTCCCAATGTTCCCTGAAGAGCAACAAAGAATGACACAGTTTGATGGACCTGAACCTGTCAGTATGCTGTTGAAGGACAGATGGATGGCTAGAGACAAAAACTTCATAATAGCTATCTAGAGAGAAAACTTGATAATAACAGCGCTGTCACCAAATGATGGAATCTTCCCTGGTGGGTGAGACAGTCCTTTTTTCATACACGTAAATATGTGCAAACTCACATTTCCCTTTAGACAAACACCCCATTCCCACTGACAAGTACCAGTAACAGCCCTCCATACCTTATTCACTGCTAACAACTGTGACCTGAATATGTCGCTATCTATTCTAAGAGTGCTACAATACTGGCCACTGAATGATGAGCTGCATTCTGAGGAACAAGCTCAAATCATGCTATGGATGCTGCCACAACTGCAGCTCTAAGCGATTCTGCACTGCAGGAGAACAGTTTTCTTTTCATTAGTGTGCATACCGGTACCCTTATGAATTTTATATAAAGTTGGACCAGTCAGCCGACATTCTGCAGAGCCATTAGCTACCACAACGCACTCATCTACCTTTAATGTACTTTACTCGTTTGGCTTCAAAGTTTTGAAAAGCTTTAAGGCCGATATAAAAATGTTAGATTGTGCAACGAGGAGGATGTTTTTGTTTTACGTGTTTGGAGCAAACAAAGTACACTATGTAGATAGTATAACATAATATATTAGACATGACTGAACACAATTAAAACTGACATACATATAAAGGCTTTCAAACATTTAATACTGCAATAAGTCGGGTTACGTCACAGCAGAAATACTCCCAATACTTCCAATGGACCTGAAGAAGTGGCCCTAGACTTTAAGTTTGAAAGTTTCCTAGGACTGATGGCTTCTCTTATCTCAATCCTTTCAAATGCATACTCAAATAGGATCCAGATCCCCATGACCCTGAATAGCAATAAGCAGTTGAAAAAAAATGGCTGCCTGGGTACAAATATTAGTATGCCAAAAAATACATATCATCAGAGAGTAAAGGTAATGATCTCTGAAAACATCGCAGCCATGAGTCCACCTAAAGTGCAACTTCAAGATTGATGAATTGAAAAATCTGAAGAAGTGACAGAGTGTGAATATTGATGCGATGTGATGTAGGTTTAAGCAGACCAGCCCGAATTTCGTGTGTGTTGGATTGGATGACTATATTTAGTCATTGACCTCCACGCCCAAGCTGTGACAACGTTTGATTCCTCTGTGCTTCATTTTAAATGGACTCTTCTAAAAGAATTATCTGCTGTCACTGCGATTATCTATGGACAGTGAAGACTGTATAAAACACACACACACAAGCATGCACACGTTATTGAGACCACTTTATCTGCACACACAGCATAGACCATTGTGCACATGAGTGCCAAAAACTTTACGTTTTCTTACTAATATATAACCAGTAGATAAACGATGCTGTAAACAAACAAACTGCGTCATTTGCAGTGGAAAATGAACAACAACTTGAAAACAATCAGTCACTGTTCAGGAGACAGATGATGTTCATGGTGACTCGTATCAGTGCAGTGGGTTACCTTATATGCTCAAGATGATATAAATTTTAGACATGCCTCTCTTATTGCTCAGCATATACAGCCCTGCACCAATTTTCTCAACCCACCACTGCACTGTTGCGATAAACGTTAAATCAATCTTTTCTGTTTTTGTGTTGTTTGTTATGACACTCTCTCAGCTCACAACCAGCTTTCCTGGACCTCTGACACCCCACAAATAGAATTTTACTGTGAAAGTTGAGTGGGTGAGAGAGGTGGGGAGGACAGAGATAGAAAAGAGAGAAAAAGACGGTATACATGGAAAATGCAGTGAAGAGGTGAAGAGCAAGGGGAGGAGAGAGATATGACAGAGAAAGCAGAGAAATAAGGCTGAGAGAAAGAGAACAATAAGGATGAGGGATGAAACTCACAACAAAGAAAACAAATAGCTGATGCTGTGCTTACATTTCCGTCTCTCCATTTATCAACCCCTGGCATTCTCCTACAGTGATTAACTTTGTTCTCTAATGCTTTGTAGTCCTTCCTGTCAAAGCACTCCTTTTTTCACATTTAACAAAAAAAAAAGAGGTGATTTTGATGTTGCTTTCCATTGTTGTTTGCCCTTAGCTGGCGACCTTGGCTTTGAAAATTATGCAGTTGAAAATCTTTGGAAAGTAAACAAGAGGCTAACAGAGGGAAGGGAATAGAAAACAGATGCTGAGACATGACAGAGGTGCTGAATTTCGATTTGGGAAACCCAGAACAAACGCAGCCAACGCAGGTTTGATATTGTATAATTGGGGGGAGACTGTTCCACGTGGCTTCACATACATATATATGTTCACCTAAACCCAAAGACAAGCACCGACACCACCTAGATGTAGAAAAGTTCCTTAAATTAAAAAAAAAAAAGATATCTCTGCTATTAATATTAAAATCTATTCTAAACCAAGACATGCATTTGCTCACTTGCATGCATAAACAGAGCAGACAGAACTGAGGAGGGAGATCCTGTCCAAAGACTGAGTAGAAATTTACAGCAGCTAGTCAGAGGATTGCCAGGGACAGCAAGTAAGCGAAAAGAAGGAGAGGAAATAAAAGGAGGAGGATAATTCAGAGCGGAAATAGTGAAGATAAGCACTGCATTTATAAGCACAAACCAGGTTATTGGGAAAAATCTAGTTAAGGCACGGAAATGGAGAACGCTTTTATATCCTCTGCAATAACCAGGTTACAGTAAGACCAGTGTTTACATCCAAAGGGTCAGTAAACACATTTATGCAACTGCTACTGTAAATAACACTATTTTTGAAACAATGGCTAGCATATTTGACTGTATTAGTGTTGTAATATCATTACTAAGGGCTGTTCCCTCCCTTTCACAAGTGATGGCACAACCTAATGGGTTTCTCTTAATCCTTTACTCCTTAAGGAAACCATGTTTCTTGTTTTCACAAAGGTTTCAAAAATTACATTACTGCAGGAAGCCAACAATAACCAGGTTTGCCGAGTTCTTGTAAACACGATGGAGAGCAGAGGGAGGGACAGAAAGAAAATCAAGAAAATGCAAAGATAGGCACAAAGCGAGAAAAGTGTACTTAAGCGGATACTCAGAGCTAATGATGTCTCATAAAGCATTTGAATTGTTGTCACCAAGTCAGATGACATCAGCATTCTTATTTCTCCCTATATTCATTCAACTTTTACCTTCCACTGATACCTTACTCTTCTCTGTAGTTTATGATTCATTAAACAGCACAGGGGGATCATAAAATCCCAGAACAACCCCACACTAACATGCTGAATCCTCCTGCAGACTTTAGACCGCCTAATTACTTATTAGGTAATCACTTTTACATTACCATGAGTTTGCAGAATAAGAGTCAGGCTATATGTTATGTTACTTACTTATGTTACAAAAAAGTGAATTTTTTTGAATTTACAGGTATATAAAGTGCCAGAAAAGCAAGATGGTGATAAATACTGTCCAAAAACTGTGGTGAGGTAAAGGGCAATCACTGTCAAAAGATATGTGCAGGGTGATTGAAATAAAATAAAAAATAAAAATTAATTCTACACTGGTGGATACAAAGCAACTAGGAAAGAGCCTAAAGGGGTTTAGTGATTTATAGCACAAAATTGAGGAATATAAGAATACTGTATCATAAGACAGGCAGGGCTCAAAACCAGAAAGGTAGGCAGACTTATCCAAAGACAACTGGGTTCAGGTGGCGGTCCAGAATCAGGTTTGTGTAACAGAGGACTTGAAAACAATGACACAAAGTAACAATCTGTGACTGTGTATATATTTTCTGTTTCCTAGATATGCTGGGTTTATTATTTCTAACAATAAACCAAACATATTTATATTTATTATTACCTTTTTTAAAGAAAACCTGCTTCAGTTGTGGACTATTAGGAAGAAGATCCGGAGTTACTGAGTATTTGCATGAGTGCATGAGTGTTTCTCACTCATCACTCTCTTAAGATGATCTGCAGAAATCCTCTTTCTAGTTTTCTTTCTACTGTTTTGTGAAATCATAGAGCAGACTGACACAATACATTGATATATCCTAGAATTTTAATATTAATTCTTCCAATTTAATATTAATCTGGTAATGATTTATTCATTCTAATTGCCCACAGTTCTCCTCAGATCTTTTTAACTTTCTTTTTTTCCATTTTCTCATTTCTCACTCCAAATTTCTCGACGTCTTACCTCCCCCTCACTGCCTCACTCACTTTTGTTTCCCCATCTCCTTCTGCCTCCTTTTTCTCTACCACTGCAGTCAGTGTAGCTGAAACCAGGTCCTCCATTGCAGCTTTAGGTCAAGCCAAAGAGCAGAAACTGAACTCATGACAAGAGAGTTCTGAGAAGGCCACGGTTAACTAAAAGTGACAAAATAAACTGCAGGTATTTACTCCACAAGCCTGAGTTTGAAATGATTTCACCATTTAGTGCCCCCTGGGGCCTCAACCTGTTTACACCAAGCGGCCAGTAAACAAATGAAGGAGAAAGAAAGGACAAAGCCACTCCAGAGACAATCATAATTTAATCTAAATAGGTTTAATAAACAGCAGGTAATCAGCAAAGCCAGGAATAATAAACAAACTGAAATTAAATGAAATATTTTTGCCTCTCTGACAAATCTTTCAGGGCACATTTATCATTAGTGTTGTCAAATGAACATTTGAACACAATGAACATACCTTATTGGATTATTTTTTAATCTTGATCTGATCAAGTTTTATTGATTTGTATTTTTTATATTAAAAAAATGAGTGTGTTTGCCCCAAGTCTTCCTATCCTTGTCAAACATAAAATTTTTAATGATATGTAATCACATTTGTTTGTTATAGAATTTACATATGAAAAATAATTAACCAATTTTAGTGATGGACGGTACACATCTTACTGCATATCAACCTCACTACCGTTTCCACTCATATTTACCGCTCTCTAATCTTCCATCTATTTGATTATTGTTTTGGGCTTTCCTGCAAACATATCCTCTTTCTTTTTACTTCTTCTTGCTCTTCTGTCAGTTCAAGGACCACTCCGGTTGCTTAGCTACTCGTGAGAAAACCACATTACATATATGTCCGCTTAGTACTAATGGAAAAAAAATTCAATTTGCAGATAAATAGAAGCAGTTAGAGTAAATACATTAAGTAACATGACATAATTACAGTTTTGCCACTTTTCTTTGTTTTTCAGTTAGTTAGTGTCATATAATAATAAAAATGATGAGTGTGGGCTGGATGGATTAGTATTGCTCATTCTGTGCTTGTGTACTAAGAAAAAATATAATTCCAGTCACATAGAAATGATGGGGTATATCTGGAAATGGTTTCATGATTGCTCGGATAGGAGGTCCACTGAGGCGTTCTAATTTTTATTTCCGACAACTCTCCATGTTCCCTTGTTGACTGCTACTAAATGGGGCTTTGTAGAAAAACCTCTGGAAAGTAGCTGTGTGAACCTTTGGTTGACGGGGGGTTTTTCAGTTTGATGTCAAATTAACATTTCTTATCGCTAAAATTCACTCATATGTATTGGAGACATTCAACTCTATTTTCCCTTTCTTCCCCATAGCTGTCTTAGCTCCAGGAGCTATGCAATGTTTTCAGTCCGTAACACTGCTTTCAAAAAATTATGCATCATTATGGACAAAAATGACAGCTCATCTTATCTGCATAGTATGTTTGACATCAGTGGAGTCCGAAACTGACTTTATCTCTCTTCCATTCTCTTTTACTCCATCTACTTTTTCTAGTTTTGGTTTAATTTCCTTCCTCTGTCTCCTGGCTGAGTTTTAATAATTTATTTATAAATGTAACCATGAAATTATTCCGCTTAAGTAGCCTTATGGGTTTTACAAAGTGTATAAGAAAAGTTTTAAATTGAAAGAATGAAATAAGACAAGTTTTCATGAAAACTAAAACTCTCATTGTTTCTTTTTTTTTATTTAAAGAACAGAGCCCATAAATATCTTATGAGGATCTGCCTTATCTCAGCAAGGCCTGAAAAAGAACTAAAGGACTGGTAAATTATTTCTGATGTCTTCATAAGGAAAAGACAGACCATACAGCTGTATGAAGCAAATTAGGGCTATGAATTGCCAAGAACATCACAACACTGTTCCACTTCTGTACTCCGGGTCGCATTATCATAACATTTATTTTAAATTGACACAATTAATTCAGTGTGTTTTAGTGCATCGTGTGAAAATTTCTGATTAATACTAAATTAGTTTTTAAGTTACAAATTGAGAAAATCTATTGTAAATGTACTCTTAACTGGATAAAATAAAAGGCATAAATTGCATACATCAGGAAACTCACAAATAAACAATATGGTTAAAGTGAAAGCATCGGCATATGGGCACCATTTTGCTGGTTGTAATATGTCAACAGTGAGGCCGTCTTCTACTAGTGAGCTGCAGTTAATATGGCCCACAATATGAGTCTACAGTAAAATACAGACGATGCACACTGAGATCCCACTCAAAATCTAACCAAGCTGTTTTATGGAAGATGTATTCGCCAATAAGGTTACCTATGGAGGGCATTTTGTGCTGGATCTGCTCTGGGCATTTTAAAAGTGTAGTGATACAAATGTTTTCACAAGATAAGGAAAAATTGGAATTTTATAGTTACGTCCTTTTCTTTTCTCTCATCTCTCTCATGATTGAAAAAGAGAGAAAAAGAGCTTATTGAAGTTCCAGTAACTGAAAATGCTGCTTCTGGTCTGATATAAAGAGAGGGTAAAAAGCCCCTACTTGAGTTTTTGTTTAGTATTTTATGTCAAATATACTGAAGAAGGGCACACCCAACACAAAGAATGGAAGGATAAAGTGAAGGTACATTTAAAATGAAGGCACCCGAGACATAAAAACCTTTAACACTTTTCTTTTTCATATTTTTTCTCTGCATTGTAATATGGGTGTTCTTGGGTTTGCTGACTTTTACTTGACCGTGTTTGTTTGTTGTTTTCTAGGATTCTAACAATATATTCAGACGCAGATTAAATGTATCACTTTCTGTGAATTTATTAACTTATTATCAAGCCTGCCTCCTAATTAAGAGCTTACCTTGGCAGCAAATGTTGATGCGGACATTAAGAAAACAAAAATGTATTTTCGCAGTATTACCTTTAAGAAGGTACACTGTGAATGTGTGAAAGGATTAGGACATTAAGCCAGCTATCACTGCACCTAAATTCTGACTTCACAAAATGAAGAAAATGTCCACTTGAGTGAGTGAATTACAAATGAAATCAGAGTGTACTCTGCATTAGCCAGTTTTAACTTGTTGTTAAATTATAAGCTGACATTTAAAATTATGGGAGCTGCATCTATCTTAGACCGAAAATGATGAATTGAGCCCATCCTATTTATACTATTTGTTATCAGCTGTCAGCTAAGGCAGATCAGGTTGGCTCTCTTCATAGCCATTCCACATGATGCCAATGACAAGCGCCAGCAGCACCTTGCACGTATGTTGGCAAAGCAGGTAGATGACAACACCTCATCAGGACCCATTAATGTCCACCCGTGCCGGCCTCGAGAAAAGTTAGAATGACTTCATTATAAGATTTAAAATCAATCGCATCGTTTAAAAATAGAATTTCAGATGAATGCAAAGCAGTTTTCCATATTTAATAATATTTAATAATCTACTGGTAGGGCTGGATGATATGGCAAAGGTTTTTATCTCAATATTGATGAATCTTTATCAGTCTATTATTTTCTGTCTATGTGGGCACAGACTGATGGCATATGATGGCCACCATTTTAATGCACACCCAATGTCATGTTATCTTTTCATCAACAATTTTCTCAGCTTCTTTCTTAGGATCTTTGCTCGCTTATACAAAGCTCTGTGTGGCTGCAAAGCAACCCAGATGTTGAAGACATACAGATACACACACAGTGTGCAGAGTGACCAAAGTTGGTGTCCTGCTTGTTCGACAGGTGTTCTATAAATTTATTATAGTGTCTCTCTGTTGGTTGACCTCAGACAGCACTTATTCTCCTCTACCTACAGAGTTGTTCTTTCATTCCTTCCCAGGATATTGAACAGCAGTTCACACTTGGCCTCATGTGACTCCAATGACCATCCTCCACACCGGAGCACTCAGGTGACCTTAACAACTGTCGATGCCACCAGAGCCCAAGTGACTTTAATCGACCCAAACAACAAGGAGCATTAACAAACAAAACAATGGCCCAGTCAACAATACCCTAGGCTAGATACCTGGGTCTCCCCAAGAAGCTTCTCGATGAGCAGTAAAACATCTTCACAGATCTAGTTCAGCTGCCCCAGATCTAATTCTTCTCGAAGAAATGAGCATGATGACTGACAGACTTTTTCTCCTTTCCTTCCCTCTGCTGTGAGCAAATGCTTCACCCTACCCTTGTGCAAACAGGCGGTGGCACAGACACAGACGCAGTTCCCAGGTATGATAGCACAAACTGTGCTTTGTGGTAGGAGATAGGCGTGCACAGAAGACTGACTAACTGTCTTATTTATTTCCACTGTATCTATTGTTTCCACTGGCTGTTAGATTTATCTATAAAGGCGTCAAAAATGCATCAGAATATCGATGTAATATTTAACTCAAAATTGTGTGCAAAAAGGTAAAATAAAGATTTTGTTCAAAAGACAGCCCACATGATTTCTGTGGAGGATATTTACACTTAAAAGCTGTATTGACTCAGAAAAAAAAAATTGATTCACATTCAAGGTCTGGAGAAGGAGCGTTTGAATTCATAACTTTTATTCTTCCTTCCTGTTAGTACTGGAGAAAGAAAATCTGTTCTGGCTGACACGGGTGAAAAACATTTCCCTTTGAATATTTGTTGTTTCCTGTTTACTTTCCTGTGTGCATCACACTCATTACATTATTATTAAAATGTTGTGAAAGCTGTGTTATAATGTGATTAGGCAAGTTAACAACATACGATGGAATTGCATTATATGTGCAGTTACAGAAAAAAGTTAATAATGTTATTAATTGTAATCTAGTTTGGTTTCTATCTGCGAGGATGGAGGAAGCTGCTTTTTTACACAAGGAAGGAATTTTTTTTTTTCTCCTTCTTAAAAGGTCATGTCACCCTCTGGATCTTCTGGAAACCACAAAATTAAACTACGATCCTACATAGATACACAATCTCATTTGAACCATGAAATGACCTATAACTGTCCTCCACAACCATCAGAATACTTCAGCACAACAGGGTGTAGAGCAGAAACGCACAGAAGTTGGCATAATGTGAAAGAGCAGCTGCTTATCAATGCAAAGCTGAATATTTCCACCCAAGGCAGCTGGCAGAGGCAGGAGCCCAGCTCAACCGACAGAAGATAGCGGTTCTGAAAGAGCATGTACACTACCATTCCTGTTTCACTCTGCCAAAGGCGTTCCCCTCAGACTACAGTCACTATCCATTGTATAACAACCAAATGTCCTAAGGCCACAGCATGAAATATGCTGTTGCCCCTTTTGTTGTAAGATGACAGCTGTTACTTAATATGCATAAGAACACAAAACAAGTAAGAGACTTCACTAAAATGTCTCAGTTTGCCACTATACAAGGTGTTGTAGTATGGTTTAAGCAGATATCCTCTCTTTTTTATTTGAAAGTCCTTCTAGCGTTTGCTGCCACATACAGTAATCCAGAGAAGAATTACTGCGATGACAGATTTACCATAAATATAGGCCCCAGGCTTGTATTCTGAAAATGTACAGATCATTCCAGGAAGCATTATTTTGGGTACAACTATAGGCGATGCAAAGCCAGCTACTGTAGCACAGATACGTCGGCCCGAGCTGACAATGCCAACAAAGACTCGACAATAACCATTTGTACTTTCACACATCAGACCAATTTCATATTGTAGCACTTAAACTCAACCAGAGACAGGTTTTTTAAGTCCAAGTATAAGGCGGCACCAAACATGTCAAATCTGGTCAATACCAAATCAAATCAAAATAACAATGCGTCAAGTTCAAACCTCTGCTTGAACATCTCTCTGACAACTTGACAAATGTGACTGAAGGCAAATCAAACAAAACTGATGGGAGCTTTCAAACTTTACTACATCATTAGCTGCTGTTTAGCCACTTCCCACTGAAATGTATAATGTTGGCTCCCTTTTCCCATTTCATGTAACCTCTTGCTTCAACCATTTCTCTCCAGTAGGGCTACATTTGAAGAGTGCTGTAATTACGCTGTTTTTTCCCCCCCTGAGTACTGCATATATTCATAGTCATAGTCACCAGTGCACACACAAACACAAAAAAATGAACGTACAGTATATACGGAGGCACACTTTCATAGTACATTTGCAGTATGTTAAAACATGCAAGCATACACACACACTATACAGAGCACCGTGTACTAAGGTGACCCTTATAACAGTCCCATGTACAGTATGAGAGCATGCCCACACGGCTGATTTCGTTTGACTGCACAGTAATGCACTAGGGTTAGATGGCTGTCCAGTGTGTATAACCCTGAGCATCTACATGGAGATGGAAAAATAAGACTGTCTGTTCTCATATTCTGCTTCTCTGCTGAGCCGCACAGCCAAGACAGGAGGGCCCTCAATAGTGGTGGAGTATCCGTGTGTGTGTGCATAAATAGCTGACTGCCTACCACTTCTAGTGTGTGATGTCTGTTTATTCATACAAACAGAAAAAAAAAATAACACTTGCATCCATCTATTATTTCCAGATTAATTTGTCAAAACCTATTTAAAAATTTGTTCTTCATTTCTATGGCATATATTTTAAATGAAGATGAAATATTTCCTTGAGGTATGCATCACATTAACTCGATGTTACATTAAGGAAACATTTTGTTGACACAATGAATTAATGCACCCAAAGTCTTCACAGATGCATGAAAATGCAATAATCGGAGCATAAATCCAAGAAGAAGAAAAAAAAAATCACTACATTATAGCCATCTGTAAAAGAACATGCATTAGTTTCACAGCTCTATTTTGTGTTGATTCTACTTTAGTTACTGTATGTTGACTTTGGACTCTTGCTGCAATGTAGACACAATACAAACTAATCCACTCTTGCTCTCACTCTCACCACTAAATCTTTCCTGAATTACAGCATTGTCCTATTGTGCATGTCCTGATCTAAGCTCTGCTAACTCCCTTAAATACGCGTGTGCGTGAGTGAGTGAGTGAGTGAGTGAGTGAGTGAGTGAGTGAGTGAGTGAGTGAATGTACTATAGTGTTTGGATAATGACAGATAGATGATTTGGGAATGGAATACAAGTCGCAGTGACCTTTCCTTACAAGAGTTTATATGCATACACAAAAAACGCCCACTCATACTCTCTCCTGCACACGCAGATACACACATAAACACACATACAGGTCACCGGAAATCAGTGGAATTAATAGGACCAAAAACAACAATATCCTCACGACTAGAGCTGGGACCATCAGAGTAAAGAGGATTTGCAGCTTAACTTTTTTTAAGATTTAGCTACAAGACTTATGCTTAGGACCACAGTGTAATTGAATAAGACATTTGCATAAGGATTACCAGTAGCCTGTTCTAATTCTTCTTTTATTTAATACAGCAAAGAGATATTTTCAGTCAAGTGAATAATGGTTATAAATAACAGAGGTAAAGTAAGCACACACTCTCTCTCCCCCTCACGGTGATTTGTGCTTTGAAGAGAGCAAGCAAAATAAAGATATTCCAATTATACTCATCCGAACATTGCCTTTTGACACTATGGTTTCCAAAATGTATTAGCGGAGAATTCACTTGGTGGATGTAGTGTAAACGTTTCAAGAGTCATATCACTTGTTAATCCAAGACGGCACATTGCTTATAGTACACAGATTTCCCTCAGGTCAGAGAAGAATTGCAAGGCTACACTTCACACAGCAGTATTCTATAGCTTCACATTTTATTGAGGCTATCTGCATGAATAACGATGAGCTAGAGGCTCAGGAGGCTGAGACATGGGGTAAATAAAACTAGTAGCAAATATAATTAAATGCATCTGCATTTAAAAAGGGAAGCATCTGACTTATTGTAGGGGCAGGTCTATGTTTCTTCTTTTTATCTTTTGCATTTTACTTAATTAAAAAAGTGCTTTACGATGAACGTTTTACAAAGTTATAGTTGTAGGACATAAATTTTAGACAAAACGTTGTTTACAAAATAATTGATAGAATTCTGAGAATACTTTCTCGCTATTTTGTGTTACAAAAACAATGGCAGAGAAACACAGGTAAAATAATTAATTAAACACTGATAATGAGGACACAGGTGTTTCAGGACACTTAAATAAACCCGAGTCATCATTAAGGTTATTAGTTGTACTTGGGCTTTTCCTGCTATGACTAGTCAAAATGCATGCCATGAAAAAGATCTACTGAGATTTGTAACCGTGCAAACATAACCTGTTGTTGTTAGTAGAGACTACAGTCTCTATTTCCTGAGTTTAGCATGTCAAAGTTTTTTCTTCTTCCAGCTGAGCTACACTGTGAGTCGAGTATTGGTGTTAGTGAAGTTGTAGTCCTTAGTACAATACATAACACAGAAATTCAGAAGAGGCAATTACTCTGACTCCACTTGCAGAACAGACTCTCTTTTTCACTGTATAAATCAATCCAGCTATGAAATCACAGAGACTCCAACACCATGTATGTATGAAGCTGGTAACAAGTAGAATACACTTCACAGATATTCACAGAGGACGACAGCAAAAAGACACAAAAAGAATGGACAATGGAAGAGCAGAATACGAGCTTGGTAAGGAGAAAAAACAGAGATGTGAATTTCACAGTCTGCAATTGTAGGCCAGCAGACGGTTAAAGAGCCTGGAGTGAAGCCGGTGTATGTGTGGGCAGGAGGGGCGTGCAGAGGAGAGAGGCTGACACAGTGTAGTAAAGGAAAAACAAGTGAAAAAAGCAAAAGGGGGTGAGAGAATGAAAGCCCAGGGGGCTGTCCGGTTGTAATGATGCTGTCTCAAGAACAGATTCCATTTCAAGAAGTACTAGTTGTACTCTATTGTACTCTGAAGTAACACGTCTATAGGGGCTCCTGGTCTGGAATCATGAGGTACGACCACTTCTGTGTGATACAGAACAATGCCATAAGCAATAAGAAATGGTAGCAGGAGGCATATATAAATGCTATAGTTTAATATAAATTTTAATGATGACTGGTTTTAATATGGATTCAGAGATGTTTAGGCTCAAGGGATACACTGAGCATATATCTTTAACAATGACTGTTCTAGTTTAAAGAACATCAATAATAGAAAATTTGGTCTGAGCAGTAGCGCTGATGACTTCCAGCAACGCATTACAACGACAAAGTCTAGAACACAGGCTTTACATAAAACAGCTTATCATTTCCCAGGACCCTCCTACTGTATAGCACCTAACATTCAACCCCTTTAATCTGGATGCTGTAACTATAACAGTGAGTGCGTAATAAGCACAAAAATGCAGCCGTAATCAATATGCTAGCCTCCTTGCTACCAGTCCCGGTGGAATTCATTGCTGTAAATAACAATGAAGTTTTTATTCGACCTGCTTGAGGATACAAATTTGTAAGCTATTATGAAGCTGTAACTTCTGTCCTGTCGGGGCAGCTGAGAGACAACCACTTGTAGATTTAGTATGAGCTACAGACACGAGCTGTACATCCCCTCAGAGAAACACATGCTGCATATGAAACGTGGGGGAAACGGTTGTTGTAAAACACTGCTGTATGCTAAAGTCTGAATCGGGACTTTTAATGATGATCACACATGCTGCTGTACAAACATAGCGGTATACCTACTGTACAATACAGTAGTACAGTTGGGCCTGTATCAAATTCTGATCACGTAGTGCGGTTTGAAAGGCCAGCACAGCCAAATGTAGCCTCCTACTGTTACTGTCTGTCGAACATATTTATTATTACCTTATGTTGTTTGCACTGCATGTAGTGTCTGCATAAATCATTTCACAGTATAGCTTTTTAGCCTGAGGATCCGTGTTGTTGCAATCTACTGTGTGCTGATCAGCATGGATGCACAGAGAGGTAGTTTTACAGCGGCGCATTGTAGGCTACAGTCCACTCGCCAGAAATGTACATGAGTTTTTATAACCTGTACATGGGGGGGAAATTGTGAAATTAATAAAAAAGTGTCCTGTATTTACTTGGAATCTATTTGAAACATATACTATCATATCAGTGGAGTTTTGGAACACTAGTAGTGCATTTTAGAGCATTGAATAGAAGAGCATGTATTATTTTTATTACCTGATCTACCTTGCACATTATGTGCCTATGGACATGGAGTGATTTGTGTTTTAAGTGCACACTCCATGTGTTTGACAGTGCTCGACCCTGTGCATTTCTTTTTATTGTGACATAAAAAAAACACCTTTACCAGTGTGTAACATCTCTATTCATAGGTTCTCAACAGACTTCAGACTGTGCATTCAGTTTGCTCGACACACACAGGTTTCCATGTTGAAACCTCAAGATTAATTTTCACTTCACAGGCTCTGAAGGCAACAAAAACAAGTGTGAATGTGTTTCATTTTCAGTGACACTTTGGCTGCAGTAGGTCATTTAATGGTGGTTACAGATGTGGAGGGAGGCTGTGGTCTGTGAGTGAGGCCAGTCCAGCAATGACTAACACAAGATTGGTTTAGTTGAATTTGATGTGCGGTTCAACACACGTTATATTAACGGGACAGAAATAGGCTGCGCATAATATTGCATCTATTGAGCTCCCACCTTTCCTCTCATTTCTGATTTAAGAAGTTGAATCAAAATTTTTATCAGTTCAACATTAGTGACTAAGCACAGTCATCTAATATTGTCGGGATGATAAGAAGTGCTAGCCTTTAATTATTAATGTCGGCAAGAAAAAAGTGGCCAGTTCCTACGTATCTGCACTCAGAGGAGAGAGGATTCAAAGTACAAAAATGCAAACCATATGCAAATGGATGCTCTTACTGATCTCTCCCACTCAATCTGTTGATTTTACCTTTCAGACTCTAAAGGTAGTCCACACTGAAAGCTACAGTCCAGATGGACACACTCAGGCAGCTTTGTGACGTGTTGCCAAGTGTGTCAGACAAACAAACAAACAGCACATTACGTTTCCACAGCAATGCTTATCAAAGTGTTTAACACCTCTCAGTTCTGATGCAGGTTTCTGTAATCACTGACAGCTTATTGAGCATCAAGGGGGATGAGGAAATGAAAGGGAGAGATGGAGACCAGAGAAATAGGGAGGGGAGAAATACCGGAGATGCAGTACAAGTAAGGAGAATACTACTAAAGCGGACCAGCTGAGAGGGGAAGGATGGGAGAGAATGAAATAGACTGTAGACTAGTCTACCTCTTGAGATGATCCTGAGTGAAGAGTGGGAAAGAAAATAAAATCAAAAGAAGAGAATGTTGGAGCAGAGTACAATAAAAGCATAACAGGGAAAGAAACCAACAGTGGGTACAGACCAGAAGTGTGGAAAGATTTATGATGGGACAAATTTAAATGATCAATATTTAACAGGAATATGCACATGCACACATACGTGGCATGAATTTACTACACATAATGTGACCACAGAACAAGTGAAGATCAACCAAACAGTACAGATTAGGCACAGCAGTGCAATACATCTGGAGTTATGCAGCCATCTATTCAAACTCTAACTATATTTCTGATCATGATCAAATAACGAAACAAAAAAAGTGTAGTGAGAAAATTGGATTGCATTTTTATTTCAGTGCATATGTTATATCCCAATGTTTCATCCTGTTTTTTAACACCTCATTTACCCGCATCCCTAACATTGGAGCACCCCAAGGCTGTGTTTTGAGTCTCCTGCTGTATTCCCTGTACACACGATTGTGCCCATACATTTGTCAAGTTTGCTGATGATACAGCTAAAATAAGACTGAGAAAAAAATAATAAATAAAAATTAAAAATTATGTAAAGGAACTAAAGAACCTGCCTGCATGTGTCAAAACAATAATCGCCACATCATCAAGAACCGTACCCTCAAATACTGAGGAATTTCTACTCCTGCACCATTGAGAACACAGCGACGGGGAACATAAATGAGCGAAACTGCAAGAGTGGTATGAATGTATAATAGGTGGTGCTCTACCCTTCCTCAAAGACATCTGTGCCAAATGCTGCAAAAAGAAGCAGAAACATTAAGGATCGCAACCACCGGATAACAGCCCTTCCTCCCTGCTGTGATCAGGAAGAAGATTCCGGATACACCAGGCCAGCACCGAGAGGCTCAGGAAGAGCTTCTATCCTCAGGCCACTAGGGTCCTAAACAAGGACACTGCCTAGTGCCTCAATCTATTTGCAAAGCACTATTTTAAAATGACTTCTTCAGTGTTGAAATTTGTCAAACAATGCATCCAAGAATAAATAATATTTTTCTACCATTTGCTAACAAGACTTCTGAATATATAAAGAGGGTTGTGCGGAGGGAATTAGAAGCTAAAGCGTGAAATTATTAGAGATTGTAAATCCATTATTATGTAAACTTTGCTCAGTAAACAAGGTGTAGGCTCATGATTTGTGGTGTGATTAATGGAGGCTGTGAAGCTTTCACACGCAGGGCACAGTTGGTCATACAGTATGATGCGAATGATGAGAAAATACAACAAGAGTAAAACGATTTTATTAACTTCTCAGCAGCCTTTGGCATAATTACTGATACATTTTTTTTTCTATCTTGTTAGTTGATAATGTTGCTTACCTGAACCACATACAGCTTTACTTCATATCTGTTCTATTCAAAATCTTGTGTTTTTCTTGAAATTCCGGGATTTATTAATTCATAAGGATTAACAAGGATTGATTTCTCCGTGTGTGAGTTGAAAAACCATGGCTTGCATGCCTGCACGCATATTGGAAATGCTGTAGTGTAACAAAGTTCATGGCCAACGATCTATGCGCTTCATTACGGGTTTACCAGCAGGGGTATCCGTTACAAACCATTCGCTTCCAGTAAGTAAGTGGTACCTTAACTTATACAATAACAATTATGGCCAATGAGCCATGGTTGCATGTTTATGTTTTTCAAAATAAATGAACAAAAACATTTTATTTTCTTAATTTTCCCCCCCCTGCTGTACCAAAAATATACCAACCCATGACTCCAAAACCAAAGCTACAGTAACAGTAAATTTTGTGCACCATTACACCCCCACGCTTAACTACTCAATGACTCATTTATGAATAAATAAAGCAAAGAAAAGCTATAAGGGCAATGCTCCTTGGATTTAAAAGTGTTGTATGTGTCTAGTAGTGAGCATGTTGTTTTGTGCCTGTGTGTGAGTACATCCTGTGCGCACTGCTGTCTGTATGAGAGAGTGAACATGCTTTTTGTTCATGTGCGTGTCTGCACATAATAGAACAAGCATGCCAATGCCATGGTTTCTGTGTTCTATAGTGCTATGAAAAGCATCTGGCCACGATTGTTCGAAGAGGAAATCATTCAGAGGAGAGAGAATTACTACCAGCAAATTAAACTAGCACTTACACATGTGCATGAAGACAAATAAATATACAGATGCTGGCATATGCCTATACACACAGATGTGCTCAGAAACAAGCATTTTGTTATGCATGCAAATTCAGGCAGTGTGCTTAACACTTAATGCATAAAGATGCTCATACACATTTGTCCTGAGATCACAGAAATGCAACCTCCAAACAAAAACAAATTTTATGCACATTCGTGGTACCCTCTGGCCCAGTGAGATACAGCAAAGATGCTGGGAGACTTTGTGTTGGCAGGTTAAAGGCGAACATGACCATGAAGAGGGCAGCTGTAAATATTCACCCGACTGCGTGAGTGTAGGAAGTACAGAATGGATAAAGGCCATACTGTCTTGGTAATGTTTAGTCCATGACAGGAAAATTCTACTTTCCTTTGAAGTTTCTCTCATCATTAGCATGATTACATAGACCTAATACAAACCAAGAATTCTTCTCAAAAAGACCCACTGCATACAAATGATACAACTCCACAGAGTTTCACTGTTTGTTTAGCGAATTTGTATTTTGCTCGTCTCTGAATAAAAATTGCAAAATACTGTGATTCTGATTCCTCAGAGTGAGACAGAACCCCTGGCTGGAGAGTTAGAGAACATATTATGAGCTGCTGTAAAACTGTGTGTCGCGGCGAGTCATACGGGGAGGAGGGACTGCAGCACGTCAATCACACACACACACACACACACACACACACACACACACACACACACACACACACACACACACACTAAGCCCATACATATACTCCTCATCCACACACACTGACAACGACAGCAAGAGGTGAGGAGGACAAGAAGAAAAGGCTAGTGAGTGAGTTTATTTATTTAGTTTTAACACTGCAGATGCACAAGTGAAAAAGTTAAAATGACAGTCAAAAGTAAGCAGCATAATCTGTAGTTAGACCAACATTGCATTGAAATACAAAACAGTTTTCCTCTCTCAAAAAAAATTAAAACAGAAATGTGATTTTCAGGGATTGTAAGGCTGGAAATAGGAATGGTGTGATGTGTGGCAGGATGGCATGTCCACAGGCGCTGGTGTGTGCCTAGCTGCCAGAAGAAGAAAAATGCCATTAGATGGTGTATTTTTATTTATTTTTTATTGCTTTTAGGTGACATTGTTGTGATAAACTTAAACTCCTGGATTTCACAGGAACATGAAAAGCATGGATATATATCCCAGGTTTTATTCATTTATATTATCCTGAACACTCAGTAAATATGTATCCTAGAACATGCTTCGATAATGGCTACTGTTGAAGCACAAACTTTTCTGTAGTCAAACAAAACATTGACCAATTGAAAATGTATTCATTCATTAAAAAACAATGTTAGGAGTAAAACACCGGAGCAAAAGCCTGCCCTTACTGTACATTTTTAACATTTTGGATATATAAAGCGTGTGTGCATGTGTTCTCTATATGCATGTATCTGTGCTCACGGGAGCTCTTCAAGTCACTATCCACAAAATGCAAGCTGACACTTGTTCTGGTGCACAACAAAGGTTGTTGTCCTCAGACATAAATGGGTGTGTGAATCTGCGTGTGACGGCTGGATGAACACAAACGAAGAATACAATCATCTGGGAACAACAGGCTGTGTTGTACAAGTCCTTCCCAGGCCATCTGGTCTGTTCTACCTGCATCACTGACTGCTGTGGTGAGATGAAGCACCTTGGGCAGGATTGGGCTGCCTCTACTCTCCTAGATCTGCAGTCAACCCCAGACATGCAATCATACTTCTCACAGTGACCTGTCGGTCCATCTCAAACTCTGAAATACACACATAAACACACGTTCCCACACACGTGTCTCTGTGGCCTGGTTAAGGGTTCTGCCTCAGTGACCAGGCACAGACGTCTCAGAGCTGCTGTCTGTCTCTTTCCTTCACAAGAGGATGCACAGCCATCTCAAGTATCACACACAAACATACACAAACCAGACACACAGTTCACACCTCTGTAAATCATATTCACACACACACACACAAAACTCCAGTGTTCATCTCCACAGGTGAGGTGCTAAATCTTCAAAGTCCAAAAAATAACAGACACTGCAGATTAAAATACACATGTACAAGCACACACACACACAAACAGAAGTTGATAGTTGAAGAGAGGAAGCAGTGTTGACAGCTGTGAAACTCATGGACAAAACCAAGCAGGAACAGCCATTCAGACACACACCCTGAGATGTTTAGAAATCCCTCTCTATAGAAAAGACTAGCATACCACAAGAGTGAAAGAAAAACCAGGCCATGCCAGGACAAATCTCCCTCTCTGGCTTTGTCCACCTTATTTCCTCACCCCACAAATAATGGAAACCTCTCATTCGGTCTTTCAACTCTTTCCATCTAAATGATTCTTTTAATCACAGCTGTTAAGGGACAGAGCCCCACAGACACACTGCATAAATCCCAATAATCTAAAACTGATCCCCTCCTCATCACCTCAACTGAACTCTGTCTCTCCCTTTCATCTAAATGACGTGGGTCTCCCAGAGAAATCCTCATTAAAATGTTTCTAAAAACTAATTACTGTTCTAATTTTGTGTATCATCAGTAATGTAGTCCATGCCGCGCTGGTTTAATCTGCATCCAAAGAGCAAGTCAAATTTTTGCAGCTCTTAAAAAAAACGTCCAGAGTTTTGGAATATTTCAGGAACTATGACATGTCTAAAACAGTTAAATCAATCATTAGCTGTCATTTGAGTTACCATAGATGATGTGGGTCAATAAACAACAGCTGGCTAAACAACAACACTAGGGAGCTTGTGGTATAATGAATGAATCTCAGTAATTAGGTCTGATGTCACACTCATCCATCCAATTCTGCGACAAGTCACATGTCTCAGATTTCTAATCATATCTTGATGCACCGAGTAATACAACAAGTGATAACATAGTCTAAGTTATCTTATACTAAATATTCCACACTGCCCTCCTTTCTACAGAGTGCCATGCTTTAAACTTTCAGTTTTCAGCTTTGTGATGTGTAAACTTGACTAATGGCTAATGAAAGGTAACATGACCTGTGCCCATTATGATTTATAGTGTTCTCTAATGCATGTATTCATACTGTGTCCAGTACAACTTTCACAATGCACTCCAAGATAAATGAAGCCCATTGAGTCTCTGACTATGCCTTCAGGTCTAATACTGTAGACAGGGGCATGTCACATTATTGCAGGCCATGCTGATGGGAACAACAGAACAAGGCATGACATGACGCAGCTTACACTGTCTTCCATTAGTAATTGCACATTTTTATAACCTTTAAATTGGTTGTGGCTCCTCCTTTTCTGTTCACCCAAGTTCATTCATTCAATTTCTACTTTGCTGTGATCTAGCCTGGAGCAATGAGAAAAGACAGAGACCATGACCATACAGGGATCTGTAATACTGTATGTGACTATATTAGATAAAGACATTGTGTCACATGTAACCTTGGCATTTGAAGTGTGTGAACAGCTATGGATGATATTAATCTGCAGGCTCAGACCAAGCATTAAAGCTCATAAGTACAGCAAGGACAAATCCAATATACTGTATCTCAGTGATTGGTATCAGAAGGGTTTGTGGACGTTGGTGACAGAGAGAAAGAGAAGTGCCAATGTGAAATATATAATTTCAACCAGTCGTGTACCAGGCTCACATGCTGGCTTCCTTCTCTGATCTGTGATGCATGGTGAGCCATTGGATGCACTGCGACACACTACATGGCTAAAAGCCGCTGTGGCTCTGAAGTGAGGACTTAATCTGGCTCCATAAATCACAGTGACTTTCTGAGTGTAACTCATAGAGAACACACACAACCATGTGCACTTCCATACTCCGTCTCTGTCTCTCAGTACGTGTCTCTTTCCCTCTCTCTAACACACACACACACACACACACACACACACACACACACGCAGAATCCATACGAACCGCCCTCATGAATCAGAGGACCATTGCCATGCAAGACACAATGCAGCGCTAAGAGGCAAGCGGACTCCCCCCTTCCTTCTGCATGCAGATCATTAGAAAAAGAGAGACAGGGCTAGGGGAAGACGGGTGAGGCGGCTGTGCCAGCTCGCCAGCAGCTCAATCACATTTAATGCCTGGACAGTGCAGGATGAAAACCGTCTGCCAGTCACTGCTCTTAGTATCACAGAAATAAAGGCAACTGTGATAAGATGGCACATGTTTGAGGTATGGATGCTAAAAATAGGTAGGTGATGACAAAGCAAAGTCTATCTTCTCCTCTGGTTTCTCTCTTTCTGTCTTCTATCTTTTCCCTTTGATATACATCTCTTGTTGCCTGCCCGTCTCTCTCCCCCCCTCTCTCTCTTTCTCTCTCTCTCTCTCATTCCATCTTTAGCAGCAACAAAGAGATTAAAATGGGATTACTTCTGACATGTCAGTGTGATGCGCCTGCTGGGTATAGTACTTTTTTCCTTTCTCATGCGGTCCTAAGTCAATATGATGCAAACACACACACACACAAACTTCAGAATAGCAGTGTATGAGTCGAACAGAAGACGTTGTGAAATGAACTGGACTGGTCTTAAGGGATATAAATTATTTCTGCTCGCATAATTCTGACATGCAGAACCACAGGACTGTTATTGTGGCTCCTATTTCTATGAAACAATACCAGCTTTTGTGAGAAAACAATGATAGCAAATCAAAAAAACTCTTGTTTCCACATTCATGTCCTTGTTTATCTGCTGTTTCCAAAGTCTGCTAAAGAAGTGTGGATGAGGGGGTGATGAGTGAGGGATGGAGTGTGAGTGAGAGGCAGAATGAGAAAAAAAAGGTATTGTTTTGGGGGTGATAACCTTTTGCTGTGATTCAAAGTACTTGTGGCTTGCATTGGAAATGAACTATTGATTAGAAATACGGTGGAAGAGAGCGAGGGGGAAAAAAAGACAAAGACTGAAATCAACCAGCCGCTCACACTTATCCCTTGTCCTAAAGCACACTCGCACAAAGATTTACATGCGCATATGCTTGTTTATGCGGGGTGGTAAGCCAGAACACACTGCTTAAATTAAGTTGTAACTAACCAGGAACAAATTCAGCCAACAATAAACTACGCACAGCATTCAGTGTCTACTCTACTAATTGGAAACCACTCGCTGGCATGGTTTTTCGCTACAGGGTCAAAAGAGGAATTGCGGAGCTTTCTCATTATCCATGTCACTAAATTTGCTCCTCAAACATATATCTGGGATTTGTATGGATTATGTTACAAAGTGGAAGTGATTACAGAGCCTCCACTTCTGTAAATCCCATGTCTGGAGAGTCTAATTTCAACTACTGACTGGTCTAATACAGTGCACCATGATGTAGTCATCCATCATTACATTTACTATGTATATATACATAGGCAGACAGACAAACACTTTAAGTTTGTTATTGTGTTATTACTGTATGTGTTGAATTTTCAGGTGCTAATGAATTGCTTGTGGTTATACTGTTGTAGACTTACAACAGAGCTTCACATAAACATAATAATACAGGCATTTGAGCTTAGGCTCCTTAGTCAGTAATTAAAAAAAAAATCAGATTCATATTTTCAGAAAGGTTATATTTATACAATATAGTCCCAGTTAGCCTAGATATGGAGAACAGGGAGCAGTCGCTGTACATATAGAGAACCTTGACCCAGTTTCTGTAGCTGACAAGAACCTCAGTGCAGTTAGCCTACATAGCTGAGAGTCCTGTCGTAGTCTTAGTGAGCCTAAAAGTGTCTCATAACCAATGGGGTTTTAGTCACATTGCTAATAATCCAAAGAAACTTACAGTGAGGTAAGGTGAACTTTTCAGTGTCTTGCTGTGAGACACTTGCAGAACATGTGGCTGCTGCAGGGATCAAACCAACCAGTCATGGGGTGATCTGTCACCAGTGGATTACGCTGCTATCTCCTGTACAGCTATGAACACAGCTTAGAGCCCTGTACCTACTGTCAAGCTTCTGCCACAATGTGACTTCACACTGTCAGCTGTTCTGCAGTAAATATTTGTGTGACCCAATTTGAATATCTTCAAACTAAATTGGGAAGTCCGTTAAACTGTTAGTTCGTAACTAACATCATCGGCAATGTTTTGTTTCGCCAACAAGAGGCTTCTACCTGGTTTGATTGGCGTACCACCTGCCTTTTCCCCATTGTGGGCAAATTACTTAAGAAACATTCACCATCGAATTGACCTGTGTAAATCTCAGTCATTTGGCAATGCTGCTGCTGTAAGTCTGATATGAACCATCAGCTTGGTCTAGAGCCCAGACAAGACCTCGGAATGATCCAGCTCTTGGCAAATTGCGTCAAGGTAGCAGCTAAATTGGCCTGGGGTCTGCTCTGTAAATCAGCTGGCCACGGCCTAAGTGGATCAAACAGGCCAGTCCTCCTTCCCTGGCAGGCTAATGCAGTGGCTTAAACTGGTGGTTTATACTGTGTTACATGTGTGTGTGTGTGTGTGTGCGTCTGTCTGTAAAAATATGGATGTGATCCATGCATGCAGTCAAACAACAGTTCAACATGGACAGGTGCTTATCTTGCTCTTGGTGTATGTGTGCGTGTGCGTGTGTGTGTGTGTGTGTGTGTGTGTGTGTGTCCGTCACTCTCATGCACCTACACACTGCTCTCTCTGGTCTATCGCCCATTCGAGGCCACCAAGTTGTGCAACGATTATGTGTGCCCACCACCACCTCGCGTCCTCATCTTATCCTGCAAGACACGCTCTCTCTCTCTTTTTCTCTCTCTCTCTCCCTCTCTCTCACTCTCTCTCCCTCTCTCTGTTGGAGCCGGAGGCGCTGCTACATCGCCTAAAAGAATACGCTCCCTGATGTCGAAATCACGCTCAACACAACAGTGCCACACTATGCCGGTGGTGGTGGAAGGCGGAAAAGACGTTAGGACATAAAATGCTTTTTTCCCCTCCTCCTGGCACTGCAGTAGCTCACGACGGAAGGTGGTAATGCCATTGTGCTTAAGGAAAAGCTACAGAAAATTTGCTGCCATCCAGGGTAATCATTTTGCCATGTAGGGCAACATCACGACATCTTAAACCACCTGTTTTTCGCGCATCCTGTGCGCACACAGCCATTATTAGACACGAAGTCCCGAGAAAACGTCTAAGTGCAGTCCTTTTACTTGGCATTAATGTCATTTATTGATCAATTCATGTGACTATTAAGGATATTAAGCGACTAAAAAGCAATTGGTGATCAATAATCCCTCAACTCAAATAAAAACTTCATTTAAAAGGATGTCTATCCATAATGGCGCATAACAGATCTCTAGTTCGTTATTTCAGAAGTGGATGTGCCAAACATTCTGTTTGAAACCCATTTCAAGTATGGCATCTGAGCCGTGATTGCAATAATGTACATTCACTAAATACCACAGGGCGTCAAATAGATCAGCAGCAATGCTGTGATTTCAGCGGCGCAGCGCATATCAAGGCTGAAACCTCCAATCTGTTTCCAGAGAGACGCACACAGAGCCTTATTGTGGCCGCGAATTAGAAGAAAGAGAGAGAGAGAGAAAAGCGCAGTAACTCACCGATGTGGATGATTGAATCCGAGATCGCCGACTTCCACTCCTGGCTCCAAAAAACGGCAACGAGCAACAAAGCCGAGATAACTTTCATGTTGTCCAGAGATATTTCCCCCCAAAAGCAGAGAAAAACCACAGCTCTCTGAGTGAGAGCGAACTGAGTTAAAATCCCGAGAACCGAAGCTTCTTTTTTTTAGTCCATCTGTAGGGCGGTCAAGGAAATTCCCTGTAATATCTGCCTTGTCTGTGGAGGAAAATAAGTAGAGATTCCCGGGTAGTCACAGACTGTTACCCTGTTGAAATTCCTCACAACATTAAATCATATTCTGGGCGACCGGGGAGACGCTGAGCCGCAGAGAAAACAAACCGCATCCAAACGCCGCCGCGTTAAGGCGAACTGAGGGGTTGGAGGATGTGGCCGCTCATTTAAAGGAATAAATCTTTAACGGTTCGATGACGTGAGGGAAAACCTAGTTATGTTGAAAAGCAGGTCCTGTTATAATGACCTGTGATTCCCAGCCTTTCAGACCTGGCGACGCAGTTTCCCCCCTGCACCAATCACCAAACCAGCAGCAGCAGCAGCAGCAGCCTCAGCGGACCAAGCCAACGGCCAAAACTTCCATTTTCACCGGGAGCTTTTTTAAAAATTTTCCTTCACTTAGCTCCTCTTTGAATACCACCAACGCCAGAACACGGAGACGAACAGCGACTTTTGTTGGAGGGGAAACAAATGATGAAAAGCCTTGTCACATGGCATTACCACGGAGAGGTACCATATTCCGAAATTGTCTCTAGTTTCCTGTAGAGATGAGAGACACACCGGGATGGAACGGGCTCTTACGCATATAATGAAAGAGAGCTCCAAAGCCACTCTTCCTTTCTGCGTCAGGAAGGGGGGGTAAAATGTAGGCTAGGCTATCTGGAGAAAAATTAACCGAGGACGCGCGCAACGACACTCCGCACTCCGCACTCTGTATGCGGGTACTCGCGTCAGCCCCCAGCACGCACGGTGGCTGGTGAAGAGGAGGTATGCCGCGTCCGTGTCGAAGAGAGAGAGAGGAATGGAGAGAGAGGAATGGAGAGAGGGAGGAGACCCAGGAGAGAGAAAAAAGAGAGAGAGAGAGAAAGAGGCAGGAACTAGGAACTAGGAGCAGCAGCAGTTGCCAGCCGGGGCGCGCATCCACTGTCTGGAATTACCTTGGAGAAAGAGAGAGACTACATGTGCCTATCGGGGCGGGCGGGGGATGCAGAAAGAGAGAGACAGACAGATGAAGAGAGGGGTAATCTGCCAATCTTGGCTCTGCCAATCTGCCATCGACCTGCTGTCTATCTCTCACCTCAACAAGAGCTGTTGATGGTGATGGGGGTGCTGGTTGGTTATAGCTCATTACATGTAAGGTTATCTGGATCTGTTAACCTAAGTCTATTAACCTTACCCTGCAGGTTTGAGGGTAATCCTGTGGAATTCTCCCTCTGATTGGTTCTTTAGTTGTTCCTTATAACTCAAATATTGAGACAGGGTGCTTTCAGCTTGCATACCCTTCCCTGTATCTATCATCTGCTCACTCCTCTCTCTATCCCGTGCAAACCTATTTTCTTACCCTGCGACCCCTTTGTCCATCTACCCACTATCATCCATTTATCCATCACTGCCTCACAGAAGGGCTAGATAGTCCCCAGGGTTCTTAATCTGCCCCAGACCTTGGATTAGGGATTAGGAAACCATTGGTCTGACTGTTGTGCATGCATTCAAGGAACGGGAGATTAAACTGACAGTGATACCGATGCTGTGAAAGCTGCTCTCACTCCTCCTATTTGACACCATTGATTTATTATTAAATGTTTATATAAGCACTCAAGTTGAAGGGGAACATCTCTTGTTAGGCGAGTGGCTGAAAATACAGAGATAAGAAACAGCAAACGTAATGTAAACAAAACATATTTTGGAAGATAAAAACAAGGTAAAATACTTCAAGGCTGCAATGTTCAGTGTTTGTGCATGCATCAGAATGAAATACTTCAAAACATGTGGACTGTGATACTGAATAAATGACTCCTGAACACTGACAGAAAGTCAGGGTTCCCACACCTTTTTCATGAACAAATTCAAGCACTTCTCAAGCACCTTCAAGCACCAGTTTTTCCATTTTTCCAGCACCTGTAGCCTACTAGTTGTGTTTGCCATGATGGTCATGGGAAGCGCAGCGGTGCCACTGTATGGCATAATAATATGGGTCTAATTATTATTATTTCATATGGTGGTAGATTGACTGTTTTGATTTTTAACTAATTGTGAAATTTCAAGCATTTTCAAGCACTTCACAAAAAATTCAAGCATTTTCACAACCTTGAAAACACTGAATTGAAATTCAAGCATTTTCAAGGAATTCAAGCACCCGTGGGAACCCTGGAAAGTATTTTCAGTTTACACATTGAAGAAGGTTTTGGGTTCTTGTTCCACTCAAAAGAGAAATTATAACAAGTGACAAGTTTGTGCCTTTGTGGTCACACTGATTTGATCTCACAGGATAACCTATTCAGGGCGGGACCTTTCTAGATATATTTGATTAATATGGATGAGTTTTACACATTCACTTGATGAACATGCAAATGTACACGCACACACCTTCGACGTTCATACCCAAACTGTTGCATAAATCATTGTGTAATCAGACTTTAATTCGTTTTCTCCCAGAAATACAACTTGCTAAAAACCATTTGGTGGTTTTGCATAATTCGATATGACTTATTCATAAAAACCATCAATAGAGAGGGCTCAACCTCCTGTTAAATTTATCAGGGTCTAGTGTCATTAAATTATCAATAAAATCTGTCTTCTTCTATTGATTGTGAAGACCTTGTTTAAACGTCCAACGTCTTCCGATAACTATTTGGACTGCTGCTGAGCAAAGTGACTGATAAAGTATAACCTTGAAAAAGGCGATTGCACGCCTGCACAACACAGTTTATGTATTTGTGGAAATCACCTATTTGAAAAAGAATTATCTTGGACCAGATGGGTGGTGGACATCCAGACCTCTATGCCCATCCATGTGTTGGCTGAACACGTGTTGCTGTTATTTGCCATCTCCAATCTTCAATAAGTCATAGTAAAGTTGATTTATATTTTTTATAGATTATATAAACCTTCAAATCCACAGAGAATGGGGAAAAATTCACATTTTACCAACAGTTTTGTCTACTGTATACACCGACATCCTTGATTATGTAGCTCCTTTTAGATTGCCAGTTTACTTTCTTTTGGGAATATGCTCTCGTTTTGATGAAAACACTTAACACCTAATCCTTAGAAATGCTGTCACGTACCAAAGACCATTTGGGTAATACACACTTTTTACACTCTGTTATTGCCTTACAGTGATGTTTTACTTTTGCAGAGCTTTTTCACCATCTTGTATACTCTCCTCCCTGGGGACCAATTGTCACCACCAGCAGTCAGACTATTTCAGAGCTCTCACTGTTGATAACCGTAAACAATGTAAAAAGGCAAAATTGTCTTTGTAAAAAAGTAGGGCCATGGACATGAAATGAAATCTGGGAACTCTCAGTCACACAAACACAGTCTGTATATACACAACACATATGCTCTCTCTCTCACACACACACACACACACACACACAGTTTTAAGCATCTCATAGTTTGTCTGTCATGCAACATTAACTACTAGGCTTTGTGTCATTAATGTGACATCCGTGTTCATTAAAACTGTTAATTGGAAGAGATGTGTAATAAAGTAAAAGATAAGCTCTTGCAACTTGAGAAAGAAGAGGAAGATGAGACAGAGGTGAAGATAAGAGCACTAAGGAAGCAAATGTAAAAAAAAAAAAAAAAAAGACAGAATAAAGCTCGTGTCACCTAAAATAATCATCATAGACACAGTTTTAGATCAAAAACTCTTGGTTGGTTTCGACATTTGCATTACAATTATTTTCAGCATTAGTTTTTCATTAGTTCTTACTGATTAATCAGAGTATATAAAAAGAAAAGTGATATTTAGGTCCTCAGTCTGTCTGAAGAAAAGTCGTGCTGTATGTGTCCTTCTGGTGCATTACTGTAACCAACTGTTGACACGTGGAGTCAACAGAAATGTGTGTCACATGCTGGTAGAACATGTGATTCAACCAATAGGGAGAACCCACTCATCAAGTTCTGCCATCTGGTTCTCTTAGTGCACAAAAACTTCACCTTGTACCTTTAGCAGAGTAAACTTCACACATTTAGAGGGGGAAAATGTTTTACCAATCACCAATAAAGTAGTCTATGGTGAATTTTTGAGTTGGATATGAATGGTATGAATATTTACCTTTTCTATGTTGACTGTTTACTGATTTTGCATATATGACCAGCCTTCTGACTACCTTTTGCATGAACAAACAACTTTAGAAAAGTATATTAACATGAATTATTATTAAAAATGTAACTATTACCATTCTAGTCGACACTGCAGAGAGCTGCTTCTTCTCTGTTACTCTGTGCTACTTGCCACAGTGTTGTAAATTGCCACTCACTCTGCTGGATAAATTCATATTGGTGTATATCACATAGCAAATGCATTCATACCTGTTTGTCTGCAAAAGGCCAACAGTTCTGTACGTATATTTAATGGTCTAATGGGTCAGTAGACCAGACGGAATCTCTTGATGTGAATTTTTACTGGAAAACAGGGTTCACTACTAGTTGAGAGGCAATTTGTGGATATATGGACCGCAGTGAGCATATTTCATTGTTGGCAAGACACCATTTTCTTGTCGGTAGCATTAGCTTTTATTGCTGTGCAATACACTTCTTGTCAAACACTGTACACAAAGTAAATGCACAAGGTTTTTTCTTTTTAGTAAAATGACAGAGAAGCAAGTGGAGCCTTTTTCTTAAATATTCTAAGATAAAACAACTGTAGATACAAATATTATACCAGTTCATTCATATGTCACCAGAATGGTAAGTTATCCAAAGTTAGGAAGTTTCTTAGGATGCTGGAAACTTGTAAGTACAATACTTACAAGTACTCATACATCTTTGATTAACTGACCACTTGAATAACTGCAAAACAGCTGACACTGAAAATTTCACAACTAAATATTGTCTGTTTGTTACAGTATACTTTCCCTACTACTACATTACTGTAACTATCCATTAAATAAAACACGAATGAGGCAACAAAATATCTAACTGTAAGATGAAAAGCATTTTAAAAGCCTAGAAGCTCCACCTTTGTTCTTTCTTTGTTGTTCTTAAACGGCTGCTGCCCTTTATTGTGTAAGCTGGTAGAAGAGTCACCTTGGAAGTGTTCAGGGCCGTGTCAGTGTGAGTGAGATTTTATCTGGGAGATACAGAATATATCCGTAAAAGCCTTTTGATGAGCTCACAAACCTAAAAGGTGCACGTACACACTGGTGAGGAAAAGCAGACAGACATGTGCCTCAGAGAAAGACAAAGAGTAATTCAGGTGTGAGGTGGGTGGCTTGTTAGTATGCATGCCTACTGCTGTCACTAGCTCTCAAGGACATTGTCTGTTTTGTGCGAGGCGTAGATGGAGGTCTGCATCTCTATGTGGACATGGATGTATGTGCAAGTTATGTTAGATATCACACATTGTATAAAGTAACAATGCATCTCTTTCTGTGCTGCCACTAAAGCCATTAAGTGACACGGCAGTAAAAGCCAACATTACTGTGTCTGAAGCGAAACCCACCATCATGAGCGTGCATGTGTGTCTTTCTGTCCATTTGTGTGTGCACTTATGTGTTAGCTTGTGCATGCTTCCACATGAAAGACCAGACAGCAATTATCAAGCCCGAGTACCATCAGACACTTTCGAATGGCCACTAACAACCCACAGAGATGATTTATTCTCACACAGAAAACACACAGAACAAAGATTAGCACCAGCTGATATTGTATCCGTAAACAAAACCAAAGCTACATTACTTGTTTGTTTTAACCATGAGTGAAGGTTACCATGTGTCAAACAACAGAACATACTGGTTTGTTTTTGACAGCAAATGTTAATTATTATCCAATTATTTTGTTTCCTTTCGTGTGGCCATGCAAATAGTGTATTACAAAAAAAAGTTGTCTGGCACTTGCAAACCCAAACCCAGTTCTTTTTGCAACATAAGTGGTATCGTGTGTAGGCCATCTTGGTGAAAAATCATTTGGTGTTTGCATAGATCAGGGCTGGGCCACACACCGGAAAGAACAATATCACTAAAGCCAACAACACTAGGCTATTTATCAACGCCCTTGCCAGGAAGGCAATGAATTACCACTGTTCTGCTAATAATTGGATTCCCCTTTTATTTATTTATATTTTGTGTTTATCTAGCAATATTTTAGCACTGCTTCACCTGTCCACCTACCCATGGCTTTTGCCTGCTAATGGCTGCCTAATGTGGCAGAGAGGAATGTGTTTTGGGGCATCGCAGGGCCAATCTAATTCCAAGTAACATGGCACTATCTCCCAGAAAAAAAAGCATTATTTCCAGCTGTGGCATGAAGATCAAAAATACACACAACAGACAAACACACCATTACTGTCCCCCTCTCCACGCATGCATACACACATACACAAGCACAACCTAAATCTTAACTCATCTTAAGTGAATAATTGATATACCCATAGAGTTTCCCTTATCTAAGAGTGGAAAGACTAGAGGAGAGGGCAGGCAAGTGGAGACAGGGAGGCAAAGAGAACAAAGGGTGAAGTGAAAAGAGTTTTTTGCTCTTCATCCTTTTTTTTTTTAAATATACAGGGTTTTGGAGATATTTCTCAAAGGACAAGAAAAGGTTTGTGCTGTGTGAAGATAAGAAACGTGATCAAGGCCTTTGACCCTGTTTTCTGTGTGTATGTGTGTGCATTGTGTCTGCACTATTTGCAGCTTGGCTAGAATCTTGATTCCCCCAGCATTTTGCCTGTCTTTAATTAGTAATTCACCTCTCTATCAAATGTCTGGACCTAAATGAGGTCTTCTGAAGTGAGCCATAAAATGAAATCCCTTTATATCCTTTACCCCCCTTAACCCAGAAGATAAAGAAAAGGAGTGGGGTGAGGAGAACTGGGAGGGTTGGGGAGGGATGGATACTGGCAGGCAAAGATTGAAAGACTGAGAAAACATGAGAAAGATGGAGAGAAAGCAAAATCCTAGCCTGGGGCCTAGGTATTGAACTAACTCTGGGTGCTGAAAGGAGTTCTCGGGGGTAATTATACATGCAAACACCTTTTTTTCTCTCCCTCTATCACTCTCTCCTTTTTCCTGTTTTCTTGTACATCATATTTTTGGAAGTGTCAAGTGCAAATTAGTTAGTTAGCTAAATTTCCTATGGTGATAATGAGAATCATTTTATTCATTTTACTGACGGTACAAGATTTTTAACTGGTTAAGCCTATATTATTCCCTCATTGAGTTTGTCTTTACGTCTTACTGAGCTAAGAAGGGGGCTTTCACTGAGCAGCGAACAAACCAAAAACACAATTATTAAAGAGTTAAGGTTGTCAGACAGGCTTAAGAGTTTGAGGGAAACATTTACGACCTTGTCTTTTGATGAAATGAATTATTCCAGCTCTTCCGGCTCTGCTAGAAAGTAACAAGTGCATATTGGGGAGCTGTCCTCATGTGATGGTGCTGAAGGACTCAGCTGGACTCCTGCTCAGCATCAGAGCTGTCCAGTAGGATGGTGCTGAAACTAAACTCAAGCAGCTCAATGCTCATTTTTATAAAGCTGCAGACATCAAATAGTTCCAGTATATTGTATGATATAGTGCAGTACAGCCTTCTTCATAATACTGTAGTACTTTAAGGTACAGATCTACATTTACTGGTCACATCATGACTATGTTTCAGTACTATCCTGGCCACTATACCCTCATCTATCCCTTGTTCCTCGTTCATGCATTTTTCCTCGGGGGTCACATTAAGGGCTGCCCAAAACCATTTGTTGGCGAGCGCATATGGAATATAAAATTTAACTCTAAATGCAAGTGTGCATCTGTGCAGCCTTAAACATACTCCACTCTACACAAAAGGCACACATGCCAGGTAATGGCTATGCACTTAAAGCCTTTTTCTTTCTTATACTTTAAGAAGAAGATCAAGACCAGTATCGCGTTCTTTGTACATGCAAGAATCAATTTAAAGAGAATTGGACTTGTCATATCATAGGAATGCTTTTCAATGCTTTTTGTATATATTATTATTTGAAACACCGTAAGAACACACCATTATGTAATGCAACAGCTGAACAACCAGGGTGTCAGTATCCATGGTGACACCTGTTTCCCCAAGATGGAGAGTTTGTGCCAGATATAACCTTTTTATTTATGCTCTCTTCTTAATAAAGAGTGTCCTCCATCTCTGAAAGTGTGACTTTACATGAAGTGACACTCCAGAGTGCTTGTGGGGAGAGACCGATTAGGGAAAATGCATGATGATGACTTGCAAAGTTGCACAAGCACAGGAAATTATGCTTGTGTTTTTCTCTACACCCAGAAAAAAAAAAAGAAAAGGCTTCTGGAAAACACTAAACTGCCATAATTAGAGCATATATCAAGCCTGGCTAAAATCTTGACATGCCTTATAGTAAAAAATGCTGAAAAAACATTTAATACACTGAGGTAACAACAGTTTAGTTAGCAGGGTTAGATTAACTCTTAAATTAAGCAACAGCAGAGTTCTGGCTGCATCATGGCGAAGGCAGGTGATCGTGCCTACTCTAAACAATGATTGTGAAGAGCAGCAGCCTATTTCAGAAGTGTCCCTAAACTCTGCTGAGAATGAGAATACATGTCAAACAGCAGATCAAGCTGGCCAGAAGAGCCTGGTTAATTTTCAAAATAAAACACTTTGTACAGACTCCTGATCTTTAGAGACAAAGGGGAAACTGTTTAACTCGGGAGTGAACTTACTTACAGTGGAAGCACATAAAAAAATGACCAAAGCGGGCAACACTTTACTCCTGAAACACGTCTGGTGGGATATGAAGCCATATGAAGGATGCACCAAAAGAGCATTGCGGCAGCAAGGTCACAGAGCTGTGCCCGGTGGAATTTTGAGGTACATTATTGCATGAAAACGGAAAAAAAACTGAATTGGCTCTTGGCTTAAGGATAAGACTGACATACACAGTATAGATAGTCTGTCTCCATCATCTCGGTCATAAGCCTATTATTAGGCTCCAGCAGTTAACAGCATGGGACATATCCAATATAGTGTTAAAACTGAGAAGTGTTCACTCTGCAGTGTTGAAGAGTGGAACTTTTTTTTTTTATCAGACTCCGACAGCCGACAGCATTGGAACATTCCCATGCGGATGCTGTTGAAGTCAGGAGTGTTACATTTCATCCATTTAAAGTGACTTACAACACCGTAAGTGCATAAATTTTACAAATGGTGCCCAGTGGGAATGAAACACACACTGAACAGCATCAGTGACTTGCTGTGCCCGTGGGGTTACTACCACATGAAGATTGTCTGCATGCTCCCTATCAAACCAAATGCCCATCAGGTACTGTCAGGAATCTATTCAGGGCATGCACACAATGTCAGAAAGTTTGACTACTTACATTCAGCTGTAGTGTATTCAGTGAACTGATCAGCTGCTATTATACCGTGTAATGGAAAATTTGGCAAGAGGAAGCTTGTGCAAAAAATATCCCAGTAGCCCTGCACCAAGGGTGGAAATTTAAAACCTTAACATTCAGAGCTACCGCATAGGGAGCAGTGCTCGCTCAGTGGAGATAAAATATGGTAATATAGGCCATTAACATGTGATTTGGTTGATGCTTTTATGCTAAGCTGCTTACAGTTCCATGAGTGCGAATCTCTTTTAGCATGAGTGAGCCCAGTTGGAGCTGAACCCCAAAACTACAAATGCCATCCTATAACCTTCAAGATACTGGATCTGTGTCTTTTGTTGTCCTGCCAAAAAGATCAAATTACATTTTTTTCTGGTTCTTTTCTCATCTACAGCATAAAATTATAAACTGAAAAACTTAAAAAATATAAAACAAGTCTAGGAAGATTATAGCATCATATGTGAGCTTGTTTCATAGCCAGTGAAAATTCTCAATTCTGATTTGATGTTATTTTAGTATTCTAGTATTTTTAATACTTACTAGGAGACTATTTAATTAATACAGATTTTTTTTAGTTATGATTATTCAGGACTATGCACAGAAAGTAAGAAAATTTGTGTTTGATAGAGTATTTTTTTTTGTAACAATGCTTCTCTGCAAAAAAAATTTTACCATTGGAAAGCCTGTTTATTTTTCTTTTAGATAGTGCCACATTTGTAAGGGACGTGTATTTGTGGGATAAGCAGCACAGCTGAGTATTTGGGTTGCGCCCATGGAAACTTCTCTGACAATAACAAGCAGCTTTTCTTTGCTGTTGACTCTTTTGTTTGGTGTTGTTTAGTGGATTGGATGATTGAAGTCTGAAGAAACAAGACATATTGGCAATTTAACAATTTATTCATTTCACAAACAGGAGCTCCAGTAGCGCACACACATTTCCTTACTTTTTGTGCGTTTTTGAATTAGATTTCAAATTATTTTGTTGCCAAACTTTGATGCCAGAGAACACACAACTGATAATGGGCAAGGTGCTAAAACTTTTTTTTTTAGTACTTTGATTTATGCAACCAGTAATAATGAATACTTTGTTCGGTCACCCATTCTGCATTCATACACATCCATTCATAAAAGGTGGTAACAAAACGTTGGTAACTGTTGTGAACATTCTCAGCCAAAACCCATTTGAGCAGTGCGTGGCTATTGTTGTTGCTGAGGCTGATTCTTATGCTGCATTAACCACCTCAAACAAGAGTGGCACAATGAAACTGATTTGTGTCTAAGAAGTAAATAGACATGCTGTCTGATAAGTCATTTTATATCAGCACTCCCACATTCAGAGGCATTAAAAACATCTCCTGCTGCTCTCTATTAAAGCTCTATTGCAGTCCTTGGGTCTGTTGTGTAACACCATCCAATCTAAAGCCCATTATTACATTGAAACAGTTCACTGCGCACACACAGAACTTCTAGAGATACAAACATGCTCTTTATCTGAAATCTCATTGCATGCTCAGTCTGAAAAACTATGTGACTAACTGAAAAGCGCAGCATGGAATACGCAGGAAATCCACATTTTATTACATGCAATTCTGACACAATCTTGCTTTACCCTCTCTCCCATCATATCATGTTATTGGAGTGAGTTGTTATGCTTACGTCCTACGGTTAGCATTTTTTTCCACTGCCCACCCTATTGAATATGGAAAGCACCATACTATCCTGGCACTGTGACTGCTAGGGCGTTTTCAAATTCAATCAACTGAGAAATCCGGGAGAT